>CM042692.1:273515320-273942604 GCA_023614405.1 Avena insularis
TCGAGGCATCGAAGGCAGCCCGCCGTCCTCGTCCAGACCCCTGTCCCCGCTTTCACCGTAGCCTCCTGCGAGGAGGGCCCCGTCGGTCTCGGGCAGATCCCGCTTGGCTGGGACCGCTACGAGGAGGAGGATTACATCAGGCCGAAGAACCCCTATGACACCAGCATCATCGACACATGGTCGGAGGTAACTAGGGTTTTCTCCCCTTCCCTTGTTCCTTTCCCCATTCCCATCGTTGGATGCTAGATCGTATGTTATTAGGGTTCAGCTATTCGTATTTTTCAATCGTTGGATGCTAGGAATTTTTACAGTAGCTAATCCTCTTGTGTTAGATATCATATTTCGATGAATCCCCCTGTTCGTATTTCAATCCTATTTTATTTGTCCTCTGAGTTGCAGTTAAGGGATTCCCTAGTTAGTACTAGTGTCGATCTATAGTTGGGATCAGTATTCGATTTGGTTTATATTATGCAAATAATCAATCCTGATAATCAAGATATCTCAATCATGTTGTTATTGCACTCGACTATTTTTTCCAACAGGAGGATAGCAGTGACGACAACTTCTTCGTCGACAATGTCTATAGGTGCCCCTTCTGCACCAGGAGGCTCCACACCACCAACTTCAACTCCCTCGTGAAGCATGACGAGGACGTGAGCACCTGCGGTGAGCCCGTGAACATCCACGCCTTCCGAGCCATGCACCAGGCGCTCGGTCTTCACCTCCGCAACCTCTAGAAGGTGGCCATCGAGGAGGGTCGCATGCACCCGATCAAGCCCAAGGTGCCCAAGGTCAAGGGACTGGGAAGCAAGAAGTGGAGGAGGTGCCAGATGGAGGAGGCAGAGGCCCTCCTAGCGAAGGCCATGAGGGGCCACTGATCTTGCGTTGCTGCTACTGCTGTAAAGCAGCTTCATTTGTATTGTCTATGTTGAACTTGTCTGCAACTGCTATTGAGCAGCCTAATTGTCAAGCCTCATTAAGTACCATACTATATATCCTATATTAGCTGTTTTATCTACATCTGCTATATATCCTATATTAGCTGCTTTATCTACATCTCCTTTGTTTACTGAATGTATTTATGGTGCTTGTTAGATTTGTTGCTCTAGATTTGCTACCAGATTGGGAAAACGAGGGCCAAAACGAACAATGAATGAAGAGAGAAGCTACTCTAGGTTCGCTACCTTTTTGGGCAATAAAAAACAACTGTTAGCGAGAGAGAGAGGGGAAATACGCTCTTAAAAAGGCCAATCATAAAAATAACAAAAAAGAAAAACTTCCAATTTAGGCGATAGGACGCACGTAACCACCAAACACGCCCCACATGGTCCCACACCATGTCCCCCATAATGCGTTCCCAAAAGAGCGGCCCCACACAGTCCCACATGGCACGGCCCCACACGTCAGCATAGCACATTCCTGACCAAACGGCTCCACGTGGTCCTACACCACGTGGCCCCACACGTCAGCCAACGGTCAACCTGACGGCAACTGCTGTTTGAGCTCTTTGATGAGTTTCTGAGAAGGAGATGGGAAAAAGTGAGAAAAAGTTAAGCGGTTGGGGAAAACTGAGTACAACTAACGAGCTAGGGGCACGAAAATAGAAATCCCATTTTTCTAATGTTCCATTCTATTCGCAAAACTCATAGGCCACCATGGAAAGCAAGATGGCGCCTAATGCTACAGAATATATCACTGGGACTGAACAACCACCTTCCACTGACGTTGTGCACTATGTGCTGTCATAGGACAACAACATCCATTCTTCAAGACTACCCAAGACTCTCCTTGAAGCACAACTCTGGGCTCAGAGAGCAGGGAATGCGATACTATGTAGTGCCATTGTGGGGTTGTAGATGGGGAAACCAGATGGCGAAGCAGAAGCCCTGAAGGAAGTGCAGGAAGTGTGGAAGGAACTATACTAGGTCAATCTCTATCATCTTTGTATAATTCAATACCCTTTTTGTGCATGACGATGTGCTTGGAAATTGCTTGATAGTTTTCTAATGTTTGCTTATATAACTGTCAGGCACTCATTGGAAGCACGTTTACACCATATGCTATAGAAGATGGCATTGAGGATCAATGCCTTGCTTCCACTGATGAAAGCATCCATCCTTCAAGACCAACCAAATCTCTCCTTGAATCCCAACTTGGGGTTAAGAGAGAAATGAATGAGGCACTGGGCAAACACATTGCAACATTGCTGAAGGATCAAGAAGCAGAGAAAGAAGCGCGAAAAGCACTTGTGAACTTCACAGACCTTGTAAATGCATTACTTCAGCAATTCTTAGCTCTATTGCGTAGGTAAGCGAAACGGTGGTGTGAATGAAAGCTTGCTAGGCTCTTTTATTTATTTCGTTAATTTTATGTCCCCTGAAACATGTGGCCTGCAATTTCTGTCATTTTGATCTAGACCGTGCAATCTAGCAAAGTTGCTAGCACTCATCTCCGACATAAACGAAAATGGCACGGTTGTTTAGTTGACAAAAATATTTCCGTCAGAAATAGATGCCGACATGACGCACTTTCACTCGTCGATGTCCTTGACGAAATAGAAACATCATCCCTGCGAAATGAGTTAGTCATGTGTCAGAGATACGCGTACAACTCTGATTGGTCCATGATTCGCGCTCTATATGGACCACGTGTTGCCTTGACGGTCGGCCATGTGTAAGCTGGCCAGCTTATTGCCATGATGAAAACAAAATACGTCTCCACCAGCGTGACGAAACGGGAAGGATGACATAAGCAAACGAATGGATGATGTCAACAAACGGCGCTAGCGAAATCTAGCCGTGACAGAAAAAACATCAGGAGGTCGATGACATCATAGACGGTAACCATGACATCAACAAACGTTGTTAACAGTAGCTCGCGGTGTCGTCTGCCACGTGGCGTATACCGTGACAAAAAAGAAACGACACGAACAATTGGGTGTGGGCCGGGCTGGTCCAGTTGGCAACGATGAAATTGGAAGAACGTCACGGATGGCCCGTGACATTTTTAGACACCAAAAACATCGCAGATCCAATTATAATGTGAGGTTTATGTCCATATTTTTTAGTCACAGAATTCAGTGCAGATGGCCATCTACAATGTGTTGACCCTCATCCATGAAAATATCAAAACGTCATGTACCATCCAGATTCTTGTATTGACGTCTAGGTTAGAAGTTATAATTACAACACTAATACAATGTCGGTTCCTACACTTTCCTTGATTGTGAAGAGATTGTTTCTGTCCGTTGGATGGTTCCTAGACCTTCCTTTATTCTTCACGGGTTTTGCAGGGCGTAGTCCTTTATACAACCAGGGTACCTAATAATAAGGACCATATTAGTCATACTCTTGTTAGTAGACCCCAAGACTTCATCCGAATCATAGATTCGAGTTCAATCTCAAAGAAAATTTTTGCCAAAGATTTGTATAAATAAATCAATGTTTATTTATATTGATTGTCGTAGGGATTTGGTATAATAGGTCTGATGCATCCGACGGATCCGAAATCAGTTAATTGTTGTTGGGAAAACACCATGAACCTTCATCAAATTCAAATTCCCGGGCCTGAACTCGGTATTTGCTGGCGTAATTCAGTTCGGGCCGTTGAGATCTTATCGAATACTGAATTCTAGTGCTTTTATTTTGGGTACCCAACGCATCTGCAGGATTTTTCATTGTATCATGGATACAAATAATTTACTGGCAGAGTGCATTCATGTGCGGTTACCAGGCCGCACAGGACAGATCATGGGGTCTTACCTTCATGTTGTGGATACGACATTCAGACGTATTATCACGCCAGACGCGGTCTGAGGATTTCTTTAGTTTTTTGACTTTCTTGTTTGGTTGTTGGAATTTCTGAAGTTGTTATTTTTATTTTCTCGAGTGATATATAGGCGCTCCCGATGGGAGTAACCATCTGAGAATACAATGATGTAATGCTCATAGGTTTATATAGTTTTGTTCAACTCCGTTAGAGTTTTTATGCTTCTTTTTTATCGATTGTGCTTTCTTCGCACTAGGATAACATTCATCCGAATATTTTTTGTTACTTTGGGTTTTTATCAGCTCTGTACGAAGAGTAATTTTCTATAAGGTATACGGCAGCGCTCCCGACAGGACATAGGCCCAGAGTGGTATCTCTAACTAAGGATATGCCCAACTTAATCCGTGATTATTTTAATCCTGCATTATAAAATTCTTATCGGGTGCACGACCAGTGCTTCCGATGGGAGTAGCCCTGAGGCTATGTTCGGATGCTTGCATTGGGAGATAGGCTTAGAGTGTATCCTTGATTTCCTTATGAAATTTCCCTTCATTTATCTATAATCCTAAGATGAAGGTAACTATTCAAGCATCATAAGTGTTTATTTGTCAATAAAAAATATCCTATACTTACGAAGCCCCCGAGTTCTAGGGTAAGAAGAAGAAAAACAGAAAAACTGAGGCTGAGCTTTGGGAACTTATATTTCATTTAGCGCTGAAGATGGGGTACATATTTTGGCGTAATCACCTGGCCGTTGTCCTGATTGGAAATAAAGTACGAAGTCTCGTGGCTAAGAAGCCTAGTCGTATGCCTTATTTAATGTAAATTGCAGAAAATAAAATTCTAGGCATAAAAACGCTGTAGATGCGTAATGTTCCATGGGTTGGAGTACTTGACTCCTGTTTTCTTGTCTTGGAGATGATATGCCCCACCAGGTATTACTTTTGTGATGATATACGGTCTTTCGCAAAGCGATTCCAGCCTGCGGTGACCATCTTGCTTAAGGCGAAGGACCAGGTCCCCTATGACGAAGGACCTGGCACGAAGTCGACGGTTGTGGTAGTTGCGTAAATTCTTTCGGTATAAGGTTGCACTTTGTAGAGAAACATATCGATCTTCATCAAGTGCATCAACGTCCTTTTCCAGTGCTTCTCTGGGGGCTTCTACATCATATTCGATGACCTGGGGGACTCATGAGTTACTTCGACTAGAAGGAGGGCTTTAGCACTGTGGACTAGAAAGAATGGTGTTTCTTGTGTTGCATTGTTTGGGGTGGTACATAAACTCCATAAGACTGATGGTAATTCATCTACCCAAGTTCCTTTAGCTTTATCAAGTGGCGCTAGTAATCTTTTCTTAATACCATTGGTTACGAGACCATTGGCTTTTTCCACCTGGATATTGGTTTGCGGGTGAGCAACTAAAGCGTTGCTTACTTTCATACCCATCTCCTTGCAATATTCTTTGAACTCGTTGGAGGTAAAATTAGTTCCATTGTCGGTGATGATGTTGTTTGGCATCCTAAATCAGAACACTATTGACTTGGTGAAGTTTACAGCCGAAGTTCCATCTTGGCTGGTGATGGGTGATACGTCCATAACGTATCTATAATGTTTGATGGTTTTATGCTAATAATATGCTTTTGACACTCCTTTTTGTATAAAGTTTATGATTTATTTGTACTAACCTACTAATAGTTGCAAAAGTGCACAATGTTCTTGATTTACACTTTGATGTGTAGGAATTACCAAGAACACAAGTGGAAACCTTGTTGGAGTCAAATTGGGATTTTTCCAAAAATCTGTCTCAGAACTCTTTTTGAAGATGGTCACGTTTGGGTTCGAAGACGGCATCAAACGGAAAACTCTTCAACTAGAAAGTTGTTGGAAATTTCGCGACAAACATTCTGGACATAAAATTTAGCTGGTTCTGAGTCTGGACGGGCCTTTAGGCCCGATTTACTGCAGCCCAAGATGGGGTGTCGGGAATCCGAGAAGCTATATAAATGGAGGAAACCTAATTCGCCCAGGGCATCTCCACCCATGAATTTTCATCAACCAAAGCCATGTTTTTGCCTCCCCCATGGATCCTATCTCCATGGGGGAGGGCTCCCAAGAAGCCATGAAGGAAGGGGGCTAAGGGGCGGTGCTCCCCCATGATACCGACGGCGGGAAAGGAGTCCCCCGCGTCAACACCACCGGCGCCACCGCCGCCCTCTTCACCATCTTCACCGCCATCTCCATCACCTAATCCTCCTAGTATGCAGTGGTTCATCCTTCCACACACCTTTGTACCATCCTATGTAAACATGGTGTTTGATATTATAAGTTATAATCCTATGATCTATGTCATGTTTGCGTAGTTTCTTTATTCTTAGATTGAATGGTTGAACGTCTTTGGTTCATTAGAGTTGTATGTTGATATGGTATAGTCCTTTGGTGTCCATTATATTTGTGCGTGCATGGATTAAACATCATAGGTTTTGTAGTATGTGTAAGAGGAAGGGGGAAGTTCTACCGGAGTGATGAAACTCGAGGGCCTTGAACGGAACGTTGCACGTATGGGAGTAAGAGGACCATTAAACTTAAGGCTATGGTTGGGGAAACCTTAATGCATTGATTAGTACTTACGGATGTTTTCTAACAATCCAATCATATCGTACATGTAATTCCAAGTAGTGAAGCGCATGTATATTTAGCCTCTCCTACATAGAAAACTGCATCAAAGACAATGAACCCGATCTATTCGCTATTTAAACTTAGAAAAAGCCACCGAAATTACCACCACTATTCCACACTTATGGTTATGTTAGTTTAGTGTATTTTATTGCTGCAGCAACTAGCTTTACTTTTTTGTTATTTATTATCATGCAAAACTTTCTCTAGTACTCGTATTGTTGCTTTAGTTTTATTTCCTAGATAATGAAAACGTTTAGTGTGCGTAGAGTTGTATCAGTGGTTGATAGAACTTGAGAGAACATTTATCCTACCTTTAGCTCCTCGTTGGGTTCGACACTCTTACTTATCGAAAAGACTACATACGATCCCCTATACTTGTCGGTTATCAAGACCTTTTATGGCGTCGTTGCCAGGGAGCAATAGCGTGTGGGTGAATATTATTATGTGCACTTGTTTTATTTATCTTTAAGTAGGTTTTACTTTCAGTTTTAAGTTGTTCTCTATCTTATTATGGATAGGGAATGCGAATTGCAAAAAAAATTAGTTGTACTTGTTACCTAAAAACGTTTTTAAAGAGGAAAGTGATTGGAAAGATAAGTAATGGTTAAGTGGGGGTCGACCTTAAACACTTATGTTCATGCCTATGAAACCAAAACAAATCTTTCCATGGAAGCTTTTCAGTTAAAAACTTGTAGGAATGCATGAAGCCTTGAAAAAGAAAAGATATTTCTGGTATTGATCTTAATGCTTATTCATTCGAAAATACTTGAATCTTGATCCTATGCCTGACATAAAGGCATTAAAGAAAAGTAATTATTGGGAGATAACCCAAAAGTTTTAGTTGAGTCTTGGAAGTTATTGCTTCAGTAATAACCTCTCCTTATCCTTTTTATTTGCTTTTTGTGCCAAGAGTAACCTCTAATGAGAGAGAAGTAATGCTTGGGAAAGTTGCTGTACCGAAACAGATTTTTGTGCTTCTCTGTAAAATTCGTGTAAAATCTCCGTACGTCGGTTTGAGCTGTAATTGTTTGTGCTCCAGCCCCAGGTTGTTATCCAACTTTTTTTAGTTCAACACTTTTCGATTTGAGCAACAAAAGGTCTTCGAAAAAATTGGTTTCTATCTGCTGGTCTATTTTGACAGATTTGTGCCATTATTTGCATTTGCTTCTTGTTGATTCCTTTTTGGGTTCTCTTTGGGGAATTGAGATTTTTAAGGGAAGTGCTACAGTAGCTTGTGTTTTAATGGAAGTTTTATTGGTGTTGAAACTGAACCCAAAGACTTATTATCTTGAGTACACTAATGTTGCTAATGAAGATTATGTGAAGTTTTGTATGAAGGAAAAATTTTAGGTGTTAAGGAAAGAATGATGTAATGAGATGAAGAATGGACTAAAGCTCAAGCTTGGGGATGCCACCCCGTGTCACCCCAAGAAATATCCAAGAAGTACAAGCGTCAAAGCTTGGGGATGCCGAAGGCATCCCCTTCTTCATCAATAAAAATCTCAGGTTCTTCCAAACACTTCATTTTTATTGTTTCTTGCACAATTGCGTTGTTCTTGGAGCGTCTTCTTTTTTGTTTTTGGTTTTTGTTTGCTTGGTTTTCTTAGTTTACTTGAATAAATTGGTTGGACCCCCTCTTTCATACATTAGTTTTCAAATAAGTGTGGTTTCGATTGGAAAAGAGTAGGAAAAGTTCATGCTTAAGTGGTAAAAGGAGCTCTTTTTTACGGTGGCCTAGGCTTTGTCATCTCATGCTTGATATTGTTTTGAATTTATGCTTAATGATTTTTTTCTGTAGCATGACATGTTATAAACAATTGAGATTTCTTAATGTGCCTAGAAAGAATCATGCGTTGTTTTAGCATATTAAAGCATAGTATTGTGGTATTCTCTTTTGATGCTTTATTTGGGTTGACTTGGAGCATGCTCACACCATGTTATGACTATCCCAAGTCACCATAGCCTTTATGATCCTTTAGTTTTCGACTTGTAATATCACTTTATGCTTTAATTAATGATGGTTTGTCGCTTTTTTATGATTATGTCCATTATTGCTCTTTTAGTTGGTCGCTCCCAGTCTTTTGCTAGCCTCCATAACCAAGTATGAGTTCCACTCATGCATCCAACTCCAAATAAAACCAAGTTATCCCACAGAGTCCACCATACCTACCTATTAGCATTTGCTATTCCAAGTATATTCATGCTTTTATCTACCTTCTGAATTAAACTTGTTATGAGAAAACTAGTGATTAAAGCTCTCACGAACTTGAAGGCACACTTTACTTTTCTTGCCCCTAATAAACTTGAACCATTGTGCCATCTATGTTGTATATGCTTGCACTTATATGTTGGGGATTAGCAGAACCATGCTGTCATGGGGAACGCTTTCAACATTGCACTTGTACATTGTACCTAGTTGATATCATGCTCTTTTTTCTATGGATGTCGTCGGTGTGAAATGAAAGAGGATCTTGTAAGTCCATGGAGTTATGTATGTGTGTTAGAGAAACGCCTAGGCCGCCGGAATAATCCATGCCTAATCATGGTGGAAACCTGCAGCGTAACCATAATGAGCAATCTATGAAGCATTCTTCTTATAAAAAAAGAGATAGAGATTGAGAAAAAAATAAAAAAAGAGATGAGAAAAGAGGAAAGAGAGAAAAAAGCACCATTTTCCCATGGTAAATAAGAAGATTGCTGAGATGCTCGTTGTCTGCTTGGCTTGTCATTTTGATATGGGGATTCTTCCGTATCATCGAGCAAGGGGTACCCCGTTGGCGGTTCTCTATGATACACATGTACTTACTATGACAAGAACTTACCAATAACTAAACTTGAGTAGCATGAGGAGCGGCTCTCGTATTCAAGGGACATGAGATTTCCAACTTATACTTTGTCAAGCATATAATCCATAGTTTTTAACTTTAACCTTAGTCACTTCAAGATCTTATGATAGGGGCAATGAGAGCTGAAAGCTAATAAGTACCATAATTTTTGGATGCTCTTTATGAGACTTGAATCCCTGCTTCCTCCTATGAAGGCATTTCTTCCACTTTTATATTGAGTCTCCACCTTCTATCTTTATGCACCAATTAAGAGAGCATAGTTGTGATTCTTAGTTCTATGTGCATTGTCCCAAGACTTGTTGATTGATGCATAACTTTGATATTGCTTATTCCTAAACTATTTGTATCTAGTCACCCTTATGAACTTTGAATGTGTCCTATGCATTTATGTTTTGCTACTCTATGAGGGACAAGCTTAATACCATTCTCATTATGCTTTCTTTATGTGAAACAAACAAACGTCTTGCAAAGCATTGTTATTCATGAATCTTTTGTTTGTACCATTTCATGTTACAACATAGTTGTTATGTCTTATTGTTAGAACTCTATCTTTCATGATTCATGTTTAGAGTACCTTAATCCCAGCTATCAATACTTTTATAATAATGATGATCAAGATTCTGTTGTCTGCATGTCACCTCAAAAATTATATTGTTTTGATCGTTTACCTACTCGAGGACGAGTAGGAACTAAGCTTGGGGATGTTGATACGTCCATAACGTATCTATAATTTTTGATGGTTTTATGCTAATAATATGCTTTTGACACTCCTCTTTGTATAAAGTTTATGATTTATTTGAACTAACTACTAATAATTGCAAAAGTGCACAATGTTCTTTTTTTACACTTTGATGTGTAGGAATTACGAAGAATACAAGTGGAAACCTTGTTGGAGTCAAATTGGGATTTTTCCAGAAATCTGTCTCAGAACTCTTTTTGAAGATGGTCACGTTTCGGGTCGAAGACGGCGTCAAACGGAAAACTCTTCAACTTCAAACTTGTTGGAAATTTTTGCGACAAACCTTCTGGACATAAAACTTAGCTGATTCCGAGTCTGGACGAGCCTTTAGGCCCGATTTACTACAGCCCAAGATGGGGTGACGGGAGTCCGAGAAGCTATATAAAGGGAGGAAACCTAATTCGCCCAGGGCATCTCCACCCACGAATTTGCAGCCACCAAAGCCACGTTTTTGCCTCCCCCATGGGTCCCATATCCATGGGGGAGGTCTCCCAAGAAGCCATGAAGGAAGGGGGCTAAGTGGCGGTGCTCCCCCATGATACCGGCTGCGGGGAAGGAGTCCCCCGCGCCGCCGCCGGCACCGCCACCGCCCTCTTCACCATCTTCACCGCCATGTCCATCACCTAATCCTCCTAGTATGCAGTGGTTCATCCTCCCACACACCTCTGTACCGTCCTATGTAAACATGGTGTGTGATACTATAAGTTATAATCCTATGATCTATGTCATGTTTGCGTAGTTTCTTTATTCTTAGATTTGAATGGTTGAACGTCTTTGGTTCGTTAGAGTTGTATGTTGATATGGTACAGTCCTTTGGTGTCCATTATATTTGTGCGCGCATGGATTAAACATCATAGAGTTTGTAGTACGTGTAAGAGGAAGGGGGAAGTTCTGCCGGAGTGACAGAAACCTGAGGACGTGAACCGGAATGTTGCACGTATGGGAGTAAGAGGACCATTAAACTTAAGGCTATGGTTGGGGAAACCTTAATGCATTGATTAGTACTTACAGATGTTTGCTAACAATCCAATCATATAGTACATGTAATTCCAATTAGTGAAGCGCATGTATATTTAGCCTCTCCCACATAGAAAACTGCATCGAAGACAATGAACCCGATCTATTCGCTATTTAAACTTGGACAAAGCCACCACAATTACCACCACTATTCCACACTCATGGTTCTGTTAGTTTAGTGTATTTTATTGCTGTAGCAACTAGCTTTACTTTCTTGTTATTTATTAGCATGCAAAACTATCTCTAATACTCGTATTGTTGCTTTAGTTTTATTTCCTAGATAATCCAAACGTTTAGTGTGCGTAGAGTTGTATAAGTGGTTGATAGTACTTGAGAGAACATTTATCCTACCTTTAGCTCCTCGTTGGGTTCGACACTCTTACTTATCGAAAAGGCTACACATGATCCCCTATACTTGTGGGTTATCAATGGGCATTGGTTCGATCCACTTTGTAAATTTCTTGACTGCTACTAGCAGAAAGACATGTCCTCCTGGCGAAGAATTGTGAAGTTTACCCACCATGTCGAGTCCCCATTGAGCGAATGGCCAAGCAAGAGGTATGTTATGCGGCAGGTGCATTGGGTTTTGTCATAAAGCGTTGGCATGCTTTGCATGTTCACACGATACCCTTTGCATCCTGTACTGATGTGAGCCAGTAGTATCCTACCCGAAAGGCTATGGCCGCAATTGCTTGGTTGCTGGCGTGATGGCCACATACTCCTTCATGTATATCTTTGAGGATGAGCCTTCCCTCTTTGAGGTGTAACGCACCACTGCAGTACACCCGAGATGCTTCTTTTGTATAACTCTCCTTTGATGATCCTGAAGGCTTTAGATCGACAGGTGATCCATCGTGCTTCGATTATATCTTCAGGGAGTTCTCATATCATCATGTACGCCACATATGGCTACATCCATGTGGTCTCTATTATCATGACTTCTTCGGGTTCCAATTCTTCGTCGAGGGTGTCTTCCTCGTTCTCTAATGTTCGTGAAACTCCCAAGTCACCTTTCGTTTTGACCTTATTGCATGCCTCAGGTGCTTCGACTTTAGGGGCCTTTTTTGGCATTGATGCAATGCTCTGTTATTTCTTCCCAGAAAACTCTGGGTGGTACGGGCAGGCAAAGATATCCGATGTTCTCCCAATTTTTGGCTTCCTCGTTACTTCCCCTTACTGTGCGCGATACCTTGCACCCGTCAAAGTGGGCTTCCATGATATTGTACATGTCCTGATAAGCGATCATATTATCACTCATGGCGTCGCATTTGTTCATTGCCTGCTGTGCAATAAGCTTTGAATCGCCGAATATCTTGAGGCGGGTTGCACCACAGGATTTAGCCATATGCGTACCATGCAACAAGGCCTCATAATCTGCTCCATTGTTTGATGCATTCAGGAAACTCATCCGAAGTACGTAACGCATTTTATCACCTTGAGGTGACACTAGTATAACTCTGGCTCCTACTCCTTCTATTCTTTTGGAGCCATCAAAATACATTGCCCAAGCAATTGAGACATCTGGTAGACCCGCACATTGGAGTTTTGTCCACTCAATGCTGAAGTCAGGCAAAACATGATAATTGATTGTTTTACATATCTCATACGTGATATCTCGAGGAGATAGCTCCATGCCCCACAGAGAGACACGACCTATGGATTCTAGATTGTTAAGTATGCTGGAAAGAGGTGCTTCATTGACCACCATGATCGGGTGCTCCGAAAAGTGGTGGCACAACTTGCATGCTGTCATAAAAAGTCTGTATGCTAGTTTCTCATAGTGTGAATACCTTTGTTTGGATGGGGAGAGGACTTCACTCAGAAAATAGACTAGGCTTTCAATGCCATGAGTTTTTTCTTTTTTGGGTCGCTCGACGACCAAAACTATGCTTACCACTTGATTAGTAGCGGCGATGTAGAGTAGCAGGGGTTCTTTTTCTCTTGGTGGCACGATGACGGGGGGTGCCGAAAGTGTTTTATTGACATCTTCTAAGGATCACTGAGCTTTGTCCATCCACTCGAATTTTTCTGATTTCTTCATGAGGGCGTAGAACGGTAGTGCCTTCTCGCCCAAGCAAGTAATAAATGACTAAGCGCCGCGACTTGTATAGCCAATTGTTGCACACCTCGAAGATTAGTTGGCTTCTTCATTGTGAGTATTAGCTGTATTTTTCACAGTTTGCCTCTATTTCTCTTCCCTATACGAGGTATCCGAGGAGTTACCCCGTGGGGCCTCCAAAGGAGCACTTCGCCGGGTTGAGTTTAATGCTGTATCTATCGAGGTTATCGAATGTTTCCTGAAGATCATATATAAGGGTAGACCCTTACTTTCCAGTGACTATGACGTCGTTGATATATACATGTACGTTTGTTCCAATTTGTCTTCCAAGGCAACATTGCATCATCCACTGATACGTGGCACCCGCATTTTTAGTCTGAAGGGCATTTTAGTGTAGCAGAATATGCCATACGGCATGATAAATGATGTTTTATCCTGGTCTTCCTCCTTCATCCGAATTCGGTGATGCCTAGAGTATGCGTCCAAAAAGGAAAAACGCATGCAAATAACGGTTGCATTGATTATTCGATCGATTCGTGGTAGCAGGAAGTGATCCTTTGGACAATGTTTATTTAACACGGTGAAGTCAATGCACATGACCGGTTCTTTTCTATTTTTCTTTGGGACACATACAAGATTTGTGACCCACATTGCTTTCTTGATTTCCTTGATAAACTTAGCGTCTGTTAGGCGATGGACTTCTTTTCCAATGGACCTGTGTTTGGGTTCCTTGGGGATTCCTGGCATGTCGGCTGGTACCCATGCAAAAATCTTCCAGCGCTCACAGAGGAACTCGATGAGTGCGCTTTCCTATGCGCGACTGAGATTGGAAGCCACAAAGTTCATCTTCTTCAGGTTCGTAGGGTGGATCTGGATTTCCCTTGTGTCCTTTTTGATGTCGAAAGGTTGATCGGCGGTGACCCGTGCCATTGGCAGAGGTTCTGTATCCAGCGAAATTTTCAGCTACTCTAATTCTGCTACCATCCTGAAAGATTCAAAGATTTTATTGAGTTTCCGATCATAGTTATCGAAGCGGGTGAAGCTGCCTCTCATGCTATGATTCCTTTAGGTGCTGGCATTTTCATTACCAGATACGCATAGTGCGGCATTGCCATGAATCATGCAAAAGCTGGTCATCCCAGGATCACGTGGTACTGTGATGGCCAATCCATGACTTCGAACTCGAGATTTTCCCACCTGAAATTTTCCCTTGATCCAAAGAGAACGTCAAAATAGATTTTTCCTAAAGGAATTTCGGCTTACCTGGGACTATGCCGTGGAAGGATGTGTTCATTGGCACCAAGTTCGTTAAGGAACAGTTCATTGCTCCCAATGTTTTGGCATAGATGAGGTTGATGCTGCTTCTTGCCTCCATAAAAACCGTGCCCATGTTGAACCTGCCCATTTGGTCCTCCACTATCAGAGACGAATGACCCAGTTATTATTCTCGAAGCAGGTAACCATTCCTGCTGAATGTAATTTCTTGCTCTGACCAATGGAGATATTCGGCTGTAGGTGGTGGCACGGTTACTTGAAAGAAATATGCCCTAGAGGCAATCATAGAGATGATTATCTTTCATATGTATCCATGAGTTATTATAATGTTCCTTCAATATCCATAGATTAGGCTACTTGTATTGATTGGAAATTATGTGAATTGTTTGTGAAACTCTTTACTTGTATGGTTATCTAATAGTTGTCCCTAGGCAGAGTTCATATGAGGACAGACGTGAATATTATACTAGGACATCGATTGGTTGATGACTATGTTTTGCAAGTCATAGACATGGAGATGTCAAACCAATGATGTGGACAGATGTTATGAACATGGGGTTGGATTTACCCAACTTCAGACTAGCAATATTACTTGCAGCTCTCTCTAAACATGGTGTACGTTTTGTCCTTAGACCTGAAATTGTCGCATGTCCTTGAGATGTGGATCGACCTACTTTGGGGCTATCAAACACTACTCCATTACTGGGTAGTTATAAAGGTAGCTTTCAGGTTTGTCCTAATACATGCTACAAGGCATTGGTCAATCAAGATGGGATTTGCCCCTCTATACATGAGAGAGATATCTCTAGGGTCCTCCAGTGCTCAGATCCAGAAATGTATGCCCGTGCTACATACGGTTAAGAGTTAACCTAGTAAAGGGATTACGAATCACAGTATCGAGAAAGAGAGGTCAGCTTCGAGCTAGACCAAATATCAGGGAAAAGGGAAAGACATCTACTCAACCTTGTGATGGTTCGTCCGAATGATCTTTATATGCGTTTAGGAGTTGGCATGTCTTGCTAGAGGCTGCTACCAACTATTGACGGAGTAAGTGTACTCGTGTCATGTATATATGTGTATGAACCTATAGGGTCACACACATTAGGGGCTAGAAGCCTAATGAGGATTGCATCCGAATTAGACCAGACCTAGGCTACTAATGGGATGCTAATATAGAAGCCCACTAGGGATGCCTATATAAGAGAAAGTGAGGCGAGCTGAATAGGGTTGAGCATTCCACCCATCTGCCACTCCTCTCACGCCTGTGTTGCACATGTAGACCTAGCTGTCTGGCGTGTGACATTTCCACTCCGGGTGTGTGGATACCTTAGAGGTGTTGCAATTATAGCAATTGGAAGAGCCGCGCAAAGGGGGGTTGCTCATGGGACGAGGAGAAGGAGGAGACGTAGAACATCAACACTACCCCGATGTGCTTCATCGAGTTCCGCAACTGCGCGTCTAGTGGTAATCCCGTGATCTATGACAATAGTATTCCTGGTTGACGCGGTAGAAATTTTTATTTTACGCTAGTGTAGCCTACCCATCTCCCTTCATTACTTCCATGTTGACTTGATATGTGATCAATTTCTGAATCCTGTTCGATGGACGCCCTTTTTGGATCATTAACATTGCCCCATTGGACCTCGGGTATTCATCCTCCTGGTTTCTTTGTAATGCGGGTTGCGGCTGCCCTACTGGCGGCTATACTCGTGGTAGTGGTGGTGCACCAATACCTACGGTTCTACGTGCGATGGCATACCCTCGGTTTGCTGCTTCAGTTGCTTTTGCATTACATACTTCAAGCATTTTCAAGAACGTGTCGCAATCCCTCATGAGGTGGTTTGCGCGGTTTCTCCCCCAGAGTCGATGTAGAAGTGCATAGCGCAAGGTCCATTGAGCATTTGCATTAGAGACATTTGAGGCTCTCGAGCCCTTGGCCGGTACCACTGTGTCGGTTGGCTTCCACTGGCATCATCTCTATTTTTGTGGTATCTCCTTGCACGCCCGCAACTGCGACGCTTGAATGTAGACGTGAAGTTGTGGATGAACTTATCTTCGAGGTTGTTCCAGTTGCTGATGGATTCTTCGGGTAGTTTTCTGAGCCATGATCGGGTGGCGGCGCTTAGGTATAGCTGCAGGCTCTGCATTGTTGTAGCCTTGGAGCCACCCTGGAGTTTGACGGTTTATAGGTAATCGCACAACCAAGCTTCGGGTTCCTAGATACCATCATACTTTTGGCGATCGTGAGGAAGTTTGAAATCCTTGGTTACTAGGGTCTTGCGAACCCGCTGGTGTCGTCGGATTGATGACAAGTACGCACAGATGGGGTCCTCGAGGCATGCGGAAGAGAGGGGTGTGAGACGTACGATATTCCGGGACGGTGAGCACACAAGTCTACCCAGGTTCGAATCCGCCGGATTTGGACGGATCCTACTCCTGCTAGTAATCCAGTAATACAGGAGAGCGAGAATATGGGTTACAAGGGTTTCGCCTGTGCGAGTTGAGATTGTAGACTATCGTGTGGTGCCCTAAAGGCTTACCCTAGGACGGCTTATATAGATATCCGGCCTAGGGTTTATAGGAGAGACCTATCCGGCTACGACTAAGAGTCGGTTACAAAGTACTTCTTGAACTACAAGTAACATAACAGGCCTATGTCGGTAAGTCTTCTGGGCCTTCTCGTAGACGGACTAGACTCCGTCTCTTCTCCCGGACTGGGCTGCCCATGGAGCAAAGCTCTAACCCGAAGTGGGCCACCCTGGTCAGCGAGGCACAGTGAGGATACCCGGAAAGTATATCCCCAAGAGCAGCCCCCGTAAGCCTCCAAGATCCAGAGTCGGATTTCATCATCGTCTAGCTTGATCTATCTTCGGCTTGTAGAATCTTGAAGGGTTCCTGAAACTTCAAAACAAAGGATAGGATCCAGATCTCAAAACAAGTTGGACCTATGAATATATTATTCGGGTTTCCAACTTGAAATTCAAACTAAGCCGGAACTTGGCCTCTGACGTAACCTGACATCAGTCAAGGTCAAGTCATGTCACTGACAGACATTCCTTTCAGCACGACCATTAGTGGTTCTGTCTTTCGTGGAACTGAGGCATCGTTTTAATGCATGCACGGAGATCGAGGCAGCGTAATCATTGCTACGGAGTTACCCAGCTCCTTCCACGATGCATGGCATGGTTACTGTTTACATTGCACGAATCTTGGCGCCAGTTCCTCATCCTTCCTCTCGATGTCTCCTGTGAACAGAGCTCCTCTGCCTTCCCCAAATCCCACAACACCTCCCACCCTAGGTCACCGGAGCCCAAAAAATGGCTAAGGGTTCATCTTCGGCTACAGCAATGACTACAGCGACAGTACTTGCGGCGGAGAAGAAGTTCTGTGAGGTTTGGATACCGTGTGTTCTTGATGACGCCAAGCTCCACGTCGTCAAGAATGAAGTCCTCCTCCGTGCCGGCGACTGGTGGAGCGGCTTCGGTGAAACTGTCCCCACCCCCAATGCCGATGAGCGAGTGCATTTCGGCACCCACCTCGATAGAGATTTGAGCTTTCCACCCTTAGATTTCTTTTCTGAGGTTATAGATCATTATGGAGTACAACTCCAGCAACTCCCTCCCAAACTCTCTCTTAGAAATGAGCTCGTATGCTTCTTTGTGTGAGGGGTATCTTATTATTAGTCCGAGTCTCATACTCCTCCAGTATTACTTTCATACCTGGAGAAATTCTATCACCGCCGGTAATCCTTATATTACCGGAACTCTTAGCTTTTATGTTTGGAGAGAGCGAACCTATCCTAGGATTAAGGCTAGTGAGTTGGTGAAACAATGGTCGTCCACGTTCTTCTATCACAAGGACAGACCGGCTCCTAGCAAAGCATCTGCTTTGCCGGTTTTCGTAGATGGCCCTGCCACGCCCCAAGAGTCCTGGGACGTGGATCCTCCGGTTCTCACTGATGATCTGTTTCTTGCTAAGAGGTGGATCGAATATCTGATGAAGCACAGGGGTCTGAAGGTATCTGATTTAATCCACTACTAGCTGGCATGCCGGATCCAGCCTCTTCAACATCATGGTGACCGACTCATGCACTCCATCACCAAGAACAAGTCGGACACCCTCCAGATCTGCTCCCGTCCTTACTCGGAAAAGGACTATGAATCACAAATCAGGTGGTTAATAAGGGAGCGGATCAAAAGGAAAATTTTGGAGCTATCTTTGGACATGCGAATGGCTGATAATCCTATTGTACTAGTAAGTTTTCCAGCAATATCTTGAATTATGTGTTCATCTATAAATTATTGTTTCTTTCTGCAATGCTAAGATATTTCTTGTTTCCATCTTGCTGACCTCCCTGAGTTGGAGCTTTCTCCTCTCGAGGGATATCCTCCTGAGATCTCTTAGGATGATGGAGAACTAGTCCCATTGCCGGAGACCCTTACCCGAAAGTGTAAGGCTCCGACAGTTTCCATCGGCACAAAGGAAGTGCCCATTATGAAGAGGTAACTTTCTTCACAAGGTCTCTATATTTTATCTCTCATTCTTTTGGAAGTGTAATGATCTTTATTCTATTACCTCCTCAGAGATAAACAGCTCATCAAGGGCAAGGGGAAAGGAGGCTCGTCGAAGCCCCTCCACTAGTCAAAGTTGAATTTGACTTCTCCTGTCACAGCGCCTCCGACTCCTGCCCTGCAGCCTTCTACAATGCCGGAGATCACTGCATCTCTGTCCATCGCAGAAGATCCGGCTCTTCATTCTGAGCCTGCGAACCTTGATTCGCAGATCGACGTCACCATGGGTGCCTCGGTAGTTGATAAGGGTGAACCCTCAAAGGGTAATGATCCCTCGACATAGGTTTTTGCTGACAACCTCCTCAGCAATCCGGGTCATGCCAAACTTGGCATTACTCGGAAATCTGTGGAGGTGATCCACAGTTAGCCCAACAATGCTTGGAAAGCCGGAACATCACCGCCGAGGAGGAGGCACAGGAAGCATAGGACGTCAAGTACTCCGAACTTCTTGAATAGATCCATCTTCGCGGCGAGAGGCTGAAAGCCGTTGTGGTTCCTCCTCCACCGGTAATCCCGCTGACCCTCCCCGAGAAGATTAGCACCTTGGTGAACATGAGCTTAAGCAAGCTAACTCATGAACATCATGTAAGTCGAATTTCCAACTCACCTTTTTTACTTTATTTCATATCATATCCTCTAGCCCCCAAGCATGAAGTTGGATAGACAATCTAAATTTTTGTTTTCATAGGATGCCAAAGAATGAACTAGTGTAGCACCCAAGGCTCATACTGATATTAGTGAAAATATTAGCCCGAGTCTTTAGTAGTTTTCTGACTCTGGGTATTATTCTGACTTACAGAAAACTAATTCATATAACAAGGAATTATTGAAGAATATCGGTAACAAGGGAAGAGAGATCAGGGCTCTCTGGCTTGAAAATGCTCAATTTAAGGTGTCAAGGGTTGAGGCTGAAGGTAGACATTTCAGTCCTTAACCTTGCTCTTTTCTGCTTTAATAGTCGAATTACCTATTCAACTGTTGTTCTTTTGCTTACAGCACTGGTCAAACAATCATGTGCC
Source organism: Avena insularis (assembly GCA_023614405.1). Taxonomy (NCBI): domain Eukaryota; kingdom Viridiplantae; phylum Streptophyta; class Magnoliopsida; order Poales; family Poaceae; genus Avena; species Avena insularis. The sequence goes on from CM042692.1 coordinate 273,535,293, forward strand.
ATGATTGAAGAGGACAAAAATCTCAAGACCCTGGAGGTGGAGAGCCTACTTACGTCGAGAGCTAAATAAGCTTAAGGCCGATCACAAGCGTAGAATTGCACAAGTCCTCGAATCCTCCTCCATGTCCACCGAAGAATGTGATCGAAGGATCGCAGCCCAGGATCAAAATATCTCGAATATCAATGATGCATTATTCAGAGAGAAGGACATCACCGAGGCACTCCAGTCTGAACTCCAGAGCCTTAGGGCGGAGAAGACCAAAGTTGACAATGTCATCTTCGGTATGTTTCCTACTTTCTGACTTTCTACTTTTCTGACTCTAGGAGTTTGGACATATTTTCTAACCTTTGCCTTATATGCGTAGGTCCTCTGAATTTACTGGATTCGTCCTCCACCGAGTCTCACACCGGCCGGCTTACACAAGTCGACGACTTGCTTCACGATTTCCGCCAATATTTGGAGGATATTGGCGAAGTACTCAAGGTTCCAAACATGAACAAAATGTCTGGCTTTGAAGTGCGAGACAAGGCCAAGGAGATGCCCTAGCTCATCCAGGACTGGAAAATGTCCTACGCGTGAACCATAGCGCAGAACGCCCTTACCATTGTTATGAGCCACCATGGAAACATGGAAATCTGGCAAGTAACCAGAGGGTACTATAAAGTGGATGAAAAAGGACAGGAGAAAAACATCAAGGCCATCATGGACTCCTGTGCCGGATATGGATGTCACGTAGCTGATTTAACCAGCTATGACACTCCTTTCTTCACTCGCGTGGAGATGCCTCCTCCGCTTGTCAAAGAAACAGCCGAAGTTTTCAACGACGAGCAAACCATTTCAGATTTGAACATCTCAGAAAGATATCAAGGTGAGGTCGATGTCTCCAGTGATCCAACAGCTCCTACCTCTTCTCCTGCATCGTAAAGTACTAGAAACAACGATGTGTTATTCTAAAACAATTCGGGTTGTAAATAAGTAGTGTGATACTTTTGCTAGTGCTAAGATTTACTACTTCTATTTAGCACTTTTGGATTTATTTCGATGTGCCTGGAATGTTTACATAAGAACTTTTATGTTTTGTCTATACTTACCGTTTATCTGGCTTTCCGCCTCGTCCCTTTCGTGATCCGGCCAGCTTTCAATACGAAAACTTTGCCGAGAAACGGATCTCAATTGCTAAACCAGTTTAAACTCAGAAAAAAAGCTGGCTTCTAGTACCAACAATTCACTACTCGGAAAATACCCGCATCCGGCAATCAGATAAAGAACCAAAGTACAAACTAGAAAATTTAGATTTATACCCGAAGGTAGCATTTTTAGAATCAGAAATCTTGACCATAACAAACATGAGCATAAAGTACTTTCAAGTATTCTAGGATTTTCAATTGTGACATGATCATTCGTAAATAAGATGGTAATATAAAACTTCTCAGAAAAATTTGAGGCAACCAACACTTTATTTCTCATTGAACATGTACACATATATGATTGCAAAGAAAGAAAATTTAAGAATAAAAGGGACGTAGCTGAGAAATAGTCCACGGTCTGTCTAATTCTTCCGGGTCTGTACTGCCTCCAGCTCTCTTTCTTTTCTTAGTAGCAGGTCTTTCTTTGACTGGCCGCATATCAGTTAGGTAGTAAGAACCATTGTGTAATACTAGACTAACTAAAAAGGGACCTTCCCATACTGGGGAAAGTTTGTGCTTTCTTTTCTGCACGAGCCAGAGAACCAAATCGCCTTTATTGAAAGACCGGTTTCTAACTCTCTAGCTATGATACTTATGTAATTTCTGCTGATAAGCTATTGATATCATCTCAGCAACGACACGAACTTCTTCGATTAAATCTAGATCATTTTTTTGAGAAATTTCTGCATCCTCTTCAATATACGCTGCAACTCAGGGAGAAGTATGAATCAAATCACTAGTTAGAACTGCTTCTGCAACATAGGCCAAGAAGAAAGGTGTGTATCCGGTTGACCTATTCGGAGTTGTTCATAAACTCCATATTATAGAAGGTAATTCCTCTACCCAAGCCCCCACAGCACGACATAGTGGTGCTTCGAGTCTTGGTTTGAGGCCTTGTAAGATTAAACAATTTGCTCTTTCGACTTTTCCATTAGCCTGTGGATGTGAAATTGACGGAATGTCAAGCCGGATATTTTGTTCATTGCAGAATTCGGCAAGCTCTCCCATAGAAAAATTATTCCCATTGTTCATGATAATGCTATGTGGATAACCGTATCGGATTATAACCTTCTCGACAAATCTTCTGGCTATTCCTCCATCACAACTGGTGACGGGTTTAGCCTCAATCCATTTTGTGAATTTATCCACCATCACTAAGAGATGAGTAAATCCACTTGGAGCCCGTTTAAATAGTCCTACCATGTCAAGCCCCCAGACCACGAAAGGACATGTTATAGGTATTGTTCGCAGCTGATCAGCCAGAACATGAGCTTGTTTGGTGTACTTTTGGCAGCCTTTGCACGTCTTAACTAGCCGTTCGACATCTGCCTTGGTTGTAAGCCAGAAAAATCCGTGTCTAGAAGCTTTTGCCACTAAAGACTTGGCTGCAGCGTGATGGCCGCATTCGCCTTCGTGGATCTCTCGTAAGATTTCCGCTCCTTCTTCTAGAGATCCGCAACGCTGAAAGACCCCCAGATACACTCCGCTTATAGAGCTCACCATCACCATTTACTATTGTATAGGTTTTTGCTCGTCGGATGGTCTGCCGGCTTAGAACCTCGTCTTCTGGTAATTTTCCATCTACCAAGAAATCAAGGTAGCGTTGAGTCTAGCTAGGAATTATAGCCAGAACTGCCACTAAAGGTGAGTGGGATTTGGTCAGATATTCCTCATCTACTCCTTTTATAGAGGGAACTTTGAGGTGTTCCAAAAAAGCGCCATTCGGAACCTTTTTCCGTGCAGAGCCTATTCGAGATAATGCATATGCTTCCTCATTTTTTGTTCGAGGGATGTGTTGAACCTTAAACCCTTGGAACGATTTAGATAGTTCATCCATGACAGATCTATATGCTGCCATGTGTCTATTTGCATTACAGATATCTGACACTTGTTGGGCAAAAAGATCTGAATCTCCTTAACACATTAATCGTCGGATGCTGGTATCCTTAGCGATCTGGATTCCATGCAGCAACGCTTCATATTCGGCAATGTTATTTGTTGCCGTGAAGTGAATTGGCAACACATAGAAAATTTTATCTCCTTGGGGTGACTTGAGCACCACGCCAGCCCCCGAGCGCCTTAGACCTGTCAAAATGTAAGGTCCAGTATTCCGACTCTGGGAGGGTCATATTCTCCATTGTCTCTATCCAATTAGCGACAAAGTCAGTGAGGATTTGAGATTTGATTGTTGTACGAGATTTGTACTCAATATCGAAAGCTCAAAGCTCTATGCCCCATTTCACGATGTGTCCTGTAGCATCGCTGTTGTTGATTATATCTCTCATGGGAGCTGTGCTCAGCACAGTAATTGGATGTTCCTGAAAATAATGTTTTAACTTGTGTGATGCGAAAACACACCATAAGCCATCTTTTGATAATGCGGATACCACTGCTTTAATCCAGTTAGGACTTTGCTGAGGTAATAAGTCGGATGCTACACCAGGTGTTCCTGTTTTTCCTCTGGTCTCTCCACCACCATGAAGACACCGACGACTCTATTTGTCACAGCAAGATAGAGAAACATTTGTTCCCGAGGTTCTGGTGCTGCAAGGATAGGAGCAGATGAGACTACTATTTTCAGGTCTTGTAGTCCAGCTTCAGCTTCATCAGTCCAAACAAACTTTTTGGTCTTTTTTAGGAGCTTGTATAGTGGTGCGACCCTTTCGCTGAGCCGGCTCACAAACCAACTGATTGTAGCAATGCAACCAGTAAGTGTTTGAACGTCCTTTAGGCGATTCGGCCTGGAATTTTAGTATAGCCTTTATTTTGTCTCGGTTTACCTCTATGCCTCTTTGAGACATGATGAAACCAAACAATTTTCCGGATGGTATTCCGAAGAAACATTTCTTCGGGTTAAGCATTATGTTATATTTTCGTAGATTAGAGAATGTTTCCTCCAAGTCAGAAATTAATGTTTCCTTCTTTTTCGACATCACTTCTATGTCATCCACATATGCATGTACATTGCGTCTGATTTGATCGTGGAAGCAACGCTGCATAGTGCGCTGGTAGGTAGCTCCTGCATTCTTGAGCCCAAAGGGCATCGTAACGAAACAGAAGGTCCCAAAGGGGGTTATGAATGAAGTTTGACTCTGTCTGATTCCTTCATACAAATTTGGTGATAACCGGGATATGCATCGAGAAAACATAGGGGTTCCGAGCCTACCATAGAATCAATAACTTGATCAATTCTAGGCAGAGCAAACGGATCCTTGGGACAAGCCTTGTTCAAGGCAGTATAATCAACACACATCCTTAAATCAGTGGTGTCCTTTTTAGGGACCATTATAGGATTGGCCGACCACTCAGTGTGGATGACCTCTTCTATGAATCCGGATAACCTGAGCCGAGCTAGTTCCTTAGCCATTGCTTTTCGCTTTTTATCGCTGAAACATCGTAAGGATTATTTGACGGATATAGCGCTTGGGCGTACATTTAGAGAGTGCTCGGCAAGTTCCCTAGGTACTCCGGTCATGTCAGATAGCAGCCATGCGAAGATATCTTGATTTGCTTCGAGGAACATGACGAGCACGCTTTCCTATGCACTATCTAAACCTACACCTATCCGTGTCACCTTGCAGGGGTCATCATCCTTCAACAACGTCGTCTTCGTCTCTTACGATGCCTTAAACTACGGAGTCAGCTTTGTGACCTCCTTCTTCGTTGCGGGCATCTCGGACGGGTCGATGATCTTCTTGATTTCCTGGTACTCATGGGCGTGCAGTACAGCTTCAGCAAAGGCGGCATTTCCATCCTTGCAATCTCATGCTTTCTTCGGATCTACCCTGATTGTGATCATGCCCTTTGGACCTGGAATTTTCATTATATTGTAAATGTAACACGGACAAGCCATAAAAGCCCAGTAAGCTGGATATACGAATATAGCGTGGTATGCGCTCTTGAACGGGACCACTTTGAAGGAAAGTGCTTCCGTCCGGTAATTCTTTGGAGTTCCAAAAGTAACATCCAAAGCGATTTCTCCCAAGGAATTTGCTTGTCTTCCTAGGACAACCCCGTGAAAGATCATAGAGCTGTGTTTCAGCTATGTTTCTGAGATCCTCATCCGATGTAGCGTTTCGATGTAGAGGATGTTGATGCTGCTGCCGCTGTCCATGAGAATATTGGAGAAACCATAGCCGTCAGTAAGTGGATTGACAACTAAGGCGTATTTTCCTTGCTTGTGCAACTTAGGCGGATGATCAACGTGGTTTAAGGTGATTGTCACTTCCGACCAGTCCAAAAATTGAGGGACAGCTTGAACAGTTGCGTTGAGCTCACGCAAAACTGCCTTCTTGACCTTAGCTAGTTGAGACCCAAGGAAAGTGACATAAGTGTCTTTCTTTGTTGGAAAGTTCTTCTTTCCATCCGACTTGGGATTTGAAGGGTCAGCTTCCTCCATGTCGGAATCTTCCTTGGTGTCTTTTTCTTTTTTAGGATTCTTCTTTCCCTTCTTCTGCTTAGCCCTGTTGCCAGCGGAGTCGTCTTTTTTGATGTCATCATTGAAACGACACTCAACATTTGTGTTGGACGAGACCCCGTTGGCATCTAAGTGATGCACACACGGGTTGTTGGCAATGTCGGACCAGGAGTAGGTTTTGTCGGGTTGCTGTTCTCCTTTACCCTGGACTCTTGACGTCCCACGACCATGTCCGTGGCTGCCTCCACGCCCTCCTTGTCCTCCAGACCCGAAAGTAGCAGTGACAACTGCAGTTTCCCTGTTGGGTTTTTCTTCCGAGGTGTTCTTGCGCTTCTGAGCTTCTTGTTTCGGCTGTTTTGCCGACTGTGGTACCTCCAAGACGTTTAGGAGTCCTTCTGCATCGTCATCGGCATCCGCATATTTTCTTGCCATCTCTATCATCTCTCCCAGATTGATGACCTTGTCGCACTTCAAGCGGTGATGTAGTAAACCAATTGGGAGTGCTGCAATGACAGCTTCAATCACAGTTTGATCATTTACCCCTTCGTGGGAGTTCTTGGTGTCAATCCATTGTTCGAGGTAATCTTGGCAAGTTTCTCCGGCTTTCTGGGTGCAATGCTGTAGGTCTCCTACCGTACAGGGCCTCTGATATGTGCCTTTGAAATTCCGAAAGAACGCGATTTGCATAGTTGTGAATGGTATTCTCCGGAAGTTCATTGAGCCATGATCGTGCCGTCTTCCGTAGCATAAGTGGGAGATACCGGGTCGTGACCAAGCTATTTTCCGCCTTTGGCTATGCAGCAAGCCTGGAAAAAATCCTAGAGCCAAGTATCTGGCCGGGCCACTCCATCATAGGCTTGGATGTTTCTTGAGATAGCAAATCCTTCCGAGAAGTGTGTTTGTCGAATTCGTGGTCCGAAGCATTTTGGACCCACATAGATAGCCTCGTTCTCGTAGTGACGTGCCTCTATGCTAGAGTTGATCCGGTGTCTCGCGTCACTTTGTGACAGGGAGCGCCGTCTTTGTTGTTCGCTATGGCTACGGTGCCTTGGAGCTGGACTTGTACTTCTGCCACCACCTCCTCCGCCATGATGCACTCCTTAGTCTCCTTGAGAGCTGTTGTCATGGCTGCTTGGCTGAGAGGGTGGTGCAGGTTGATTGTTTCCGGCTGATCGCCGACCTCCATCCGGAGTGTTATTATTCCAGTGCTGGGGAGGGTCTTCATTATGACGAGCCCCCTGCCGGCTTGACTCGGCATGGTGTCCGTCATTCCTTCGGCCGTCGTTCCTCCCACTATGGTGGTGTTCTGCCGGACGGATTGTATGTCTAGGAGGTGGCATCCTTTGTCGGTCCTCCTCCTGACGTTTCTCTTTGTCGTCTTCCCTGTAATTGTTTGACTCTCGCCAAGGAGGGTGTCTCGGAACCAGTGCCGCAACAGCGTCTCGCTCTGTGGCTAGAGCAACATTGCTCCAATCACGTGCAGTTCTATGCCACTGCCCTAAAGATCTGGTTCTTGAGTAGTTATCTTCTTGACGGTTGGAACGGTAATGTTGTTCTGGGACCCGTTGGGGCCTAATGTCATTCCAGGCCGGATCCGTGCGACATTGGTCTGATTGAGAAAGCAATTTTCCGCTTGCTGATTTTGCGACCCTTTGTTGCTCCAGACCCTTGGTGAGCAGCTTCATGCCCAACCGGATTTAATCTGGGTTTGGATTGTTTGCCAGGATATCTCGAGCTGCAACGGTGTTTTCCACTGGCGTGCCATACACCAGATCTCCCATGCTATCCATCCGAGGTTCTCCGTTGATGGCATCATCTCCCTCAAAGAGGGTCTTATGGACTTCCGGATTTCTGTTAGCCCGCACGGGGCCGTTCTGGGTCTTCTGATGTTGTAGGAAGTTGAACTGCCCCCACAGATGCAACGCGCTTCTTCTCTTCCATAAGGTTGTTAGCCTCATCTAGGAGTACTAGATGACGCGCTTCTAGGGCTTGAGCCCTTTCTTCCAATTCTGGAAGTGTAAGCTCTGCAGTTGTAGGGATAGGTGTAGTTAACGCAGCATCGATGAGTTTACGGGCACTAGTAGTAACCACGTACCCATCCACTGGAGTTTCCTTTGGCTCATATGGGATTAGAGCTCCATCCGAGTCTTCTTCATATTCCTCGGCAACCACTTCCTCCGCTGGAGGATCTTTTGTCGGGGTCTTGTTCTTCTTCTTTGCCTTCTTGGCAGCGTCGGTAGCAAAGACGGCTTTGGGTCCGTTTCCCGGAGTCAAGCTCTGAGCGGTACTTTCGGACATCTAAACATCAGATTATCTTCGAGATCCATGTCATCCTGCGCTTTGGGAGAGTTTTCTCCGGAACCTTCGTCCATGGCTTCTCCTTCTTCTTCAGCTTTGGAGTTGAACTCCTCTTCATATTCCGTAGAGAACTTTTAGAAATCCGCCATCATGAAATCATCTGAAGATGCCGGTAAGTCGGTGTTTGTTCCGATCGCCTCCAGCATTGAGTCTTTGTTGTCTCTAGCATCGGCAGAGCCGGATCTAGATCCAACATATCTGACAAAGTGCGACGCGTGCGTCCTGAGGTAGTTACGGCTCTCCTCGTGGGTGTCCTCGAAATGCCTGATAGTCTCGAGAACCTCATCCACGTATGTGCCTCAACGTGTGCCTCAGGAAGAGTTGATCTGTTCCGGCATTGGCAGAGCCGGAACAAAAGTTGTTGTATTGCTCCTTCTGGATTTCGATCTCAGCGGGTAGATCGATCTAGGATTCGACCTCGCTAGGGAGATCCACTCCAGATTCGACTTGCACCACAAGATCTACTTCAGGCTCAGCTTCTCCACTATCTCCGCGTTAGGTGCGGGCTGGGTGGGATTAGGGTTTTCCAAGATCCAGAACTCTGCCGCCTCTGCGGACAAAGTCGACCCAGAAACTTCCTCTGCCTCTATCATCACCACTGGGGTGGGTGGGGAAGGTCTAGCGAAACCGATGTACACATCGATCTCGCCAAAGGACATGATGGTGTAGGCAGTCACGGCCTCCCTAGCCGGAATCCAAGTCTCGTTGAGAACAATGAGAGGCACGTTGCTGGTGTAGAAGACATGACCAACGACGATGGTCTTGCCGATTCTGATTCTTGCAGATTCCGCTCGGAACGCAAATCTGAATCTCACTTGCCCCATGGTGCGTGCCAACTGTTGTCGGATTGATGACAAGTACGCCATGAGGGGGTCCTCGAGGCGTGCGGAAGAGAGCGGTGTGAGACGTATGGTATTCCGAGACGGTGAGCACATAAGTTTACCCAGGTTTGAATCTGCCGGCTTTGGACAGATCCTACTCCTGCTAGCAATCCAGTAATATGGAAGAGCCGGAATATGGGTTACAAGGGTTTCGCCTGTGCGGGTTGAGATTGTAGACTATTGTGTGATAACCTGAAGGCTTACCATAGGAAAGCTTATATAGATATCCGGCCTAGGGTTTATACGAGAGACCTATCCGGCTACGACTAAGAGTCGGTTACAGAGTACACCTTGAACTACAAGTAACATAATAGGCCTATGTCGGTAAGTCTTCTGGACCTTCCCGTAGCCGGACTGGACTTCGTCTCTTCTCCCTGACTGGGCCGCCCATGGAGCAAAGCTCTAACCCGAAGTGGGCCACCCTGGTCAGCGAGGCGCAGTGAGGATTGATGAGCCACAAGTATAGGGGGTGTATCGCAGTATTTTCGAGGGAAGTGAAACCCAATTTAATGTTTCGACACAAGGGGAGCCAAAGAATATTTATCTGCCTTAACAACTGAGTTGTCAATTCAGCTGCACCTAGAAACAATCTTGCTCACAGCAGTTTATCAGTAGCAACAGTTTTGTAGTAGGAATAGCAAAGTAACAGCAAGCAAAGACCGTAGTAACAAAAGCAGTAATAGTGGGATTCGAGTGCGGTAGGCATAGGGATGGATGAACGGGCGTTGCATGGACAAGACAATTCACATAGCAATCAGAACATAGGGAAATTGCAGATAAATAAGATAAAGCATCCATGTACTAGACAATCCTAGGCATGTGTTCCATATATAGTCATACGTGCTCGCAATGAGAACTTTCACAACATCTTTTGTCCTGCCAGCCCGTTTGCAGCGGGGCCTCTAGGGAACTATTGGCAATTAAGGTGCTCCTTTTAATAGAGCACCGGAGCAAAGCATTAACACACCTCGTGAACACATGTGATCCTCACATCAAAGCCTTTCCCTTCCGGTTATCCCGATTTCTGTCACTTCGGGGCCATAGGTTCCGGACAACGACGTGTGTATACAACTTGCAGATAAGACCCAAAACAATACTATCATAATGAATCAATAATAAGTTCAGATCTGAAGTCATGGCACTCGGGCCTTAGTGACAAGCATTAAGCACAACAAGTCGCAACAAAGTCATAAAGCACTAATAAAAGATACTAGGCACCATGCCCTAACAATCTGATGCCATTACACGAACGATCTCATCCAATCCCTACCATCCCCATAGCCTACAGCGGGGGATTACTCACTCATAGATGGGGGAAACATGGATGGTCGATGGAGAAGCGATGGTGATGATGATGGCGATGATCTCCTCCAATTCCCCATCCCGACAGGGTGCCAGAACGGAGTTTCTGGTGCTGTTTCGTGGAATCTGGTGGTGGCGGCGGAGCGGAACTCCTTCTGGAAAAACGTCGGCACCCCAGAGTTTTTAGGTCAGAAGGCTTCTTATAGGCGAAGAGGGAGACCGAGGGGGTGCCTGGGGCCCACACCACCTGGCGGCGCCTGGCTCGCCTTGCCACCAGGTGGTGTGGCCACCCCAGGGCTCTTCTCCGTCTCGTATTCTGTCTCCTGGAGTCTTCGGGTGAAATAGGAATTTTGGCATATTTTCCGGGATTTTTCCTGATAGTTGATTTTCTGCACAAAAAGTAGACACCAAGGCAATTCTGCTGAAAACAGCGTCAGTTCGCATTAGTTGCATCCAAATCACACAAGTATAGACGAGAAACAATAGCAAAAGTGTTTGGGAAAGTAGATACGTTTTGGACGTATCAAGGATACCCAGAAAGTATATCCCCAATAGCTGGGTAAAGCAACTAGCCCCGCACAATTCATGCTCATCCTTGATTTATCTATCATAGTATCTTCAGCTGCTGCGCTCCTCTCTAGATCTGTCAACCCTATGTTGTGTAATATCATTTCTTGCATCATCTTGTGATTCGGAATTTGGAAGTGCACCCGATGTGGCAACCGTGATCGTCAGGTGTGTCCCACATGCCGAGGGCTAGTGCGACGGTGTGGTGATTTGTCGGGTTGTTGGGTTTCCTTGTTCTCCCTGTCCGAGGGATGCTCCCACCATCCCGACGTTCATGAGAGCAGATCAGTGGAGAGCCGCCCGGGGATCATCGGGTGCAGGTTGAGTTGTGATTAGGTAGGTCAGGGTGGTAACAATGGCGAATCGCAATGTTTTTGCTTTTAAGTGTCTAGATGGATCGACTGACATGAAGGACAGGTCTACATCTCGAGTCATCTCATTTCCCTTAGCTTCCGGAATATTCTTCAGCCATGAGGTTCCTCTCCTTGGTGGTGCGCCTCTGGTTACACTGCCAGATCCATGGCCAGAGCTTAGCTGCGTCCACCGGATGCTAGATTCATCGGCTATCGTTCTCCTTTCGTGGATGTCATGGTGTGGAACACGGCAGTGCCATCTGGGATGGCATGAGAGGGGACAATCAGGATGCTATCGGTTGCTACTCACAATGAGTTGGGCATAGACACTGCAAATACAGTGATGTACCTAGTTTTGGAGCCCTCTTCTTGAGGTAACACTCCTACTCCTGCAAGGATCTACTATATGGGGTGTTGATGCTCAATACAAGTGCTCCTTGAGCTATTTCCCTCGCTTCTATCTAGAGCTATAGGAAGATGAACTACTCAACTTGTCGATTCTGGCTAACTTCTAACTTGTAATTCCTTACCTAGAACCCAGAACTACCCCTCCTTATATACTGGTGGAAGGGTAGGTTACATTGTGGGCTCTAGGGTTTACTGTTTGGGCTTTGGGTTTACAAGCGGGCTGGCTGCCGGGTCCAGCCGGTGTTCCAGGACCCGGTCAAGCTCTAGTACAGGTGGGGACAGTGCTACAGCATCTCAACACCTCTGATTTGGGCGTCACCCGGTGCTTTATCCATCATCTTGGTGCTTTATCCGTCAGTCGGAGATTTATGCGTTAGCCGGTGCTTTTCTCGTCAGCCTCCAGCCTTGGCGCTTTGCCATCCTCGTCTGGTAGTGCCGACAGGGCGGCGTGCTAGCCTGTCCGGTCAAGGGTACGCTCAGCAAGGAGCGTCGCCCTCCCCCGTATCTTTGGCCAATGGATCCGAGGCAGCCGAGTAGAGGTGGCTACCAACCCGGCTAGAAGGGCTAGCCGGGGAATCTTGAGGCGGACCGGGTGGAGCATTCCACCCTGCTATGGTTGTTTGTCTTGCGGCCATCTAGCGAGGTCTCCCTAGAGCTGGCCAGTTGAACCTGGCTTGGCCTACCCGGGGTCATCCCACTGACACTAGTCTTCTTGCGTGCTCATTGGTTGAGCCTGTTATGATTGTGGATGAAGACTATATCACGAACTATTTTGTAGTGCTTGTCTTGTCGTCCTTGTCGTTTTCTGGCTTCAGATGCTTGTTGTCCCGGGCTGGGATTTACCGGCTACGGGTCTGGTGGCCTGATGGCCCAAGATATCTCGAGCTCGTTGGGGAACCCCAAGAGGAAGGTATGATGGGCACATCAGCAAGTTTCCCTGAGTTATTAAACCAAGGTTATCGAACTAGTAGGAGCAAGGAAACACCTCCAAGGTGTTGTTGCCAACTTGGAATCCGGCACAACACAACCACAAAACTTTGCCCCCAACTTATAGTTAGGTTGTCTATCTCACCGGTTTTGCTGAAAACAAAGGATTAAACGTATTGTGTGGAAGAAAGTAAAAGCTTGCAGAAAGTTAACAGAAAGCATTAAATAGTTGTAGATTGATGGTAAAAAAAGGGTCGGGGTCCATATTTCACTAGTGGTGGTTCTCCGTAAGATAGATGACATGTTGGGTGAACAAATTACAGCGGGGCAATTGACAAACATCGAGAAAGCATACATGTATATACTAATCATCTTGACTCCTATGACATTTGATTGGGCATTAAGACATTATACATAGACCGTAATCCAACTGCATCTATGACTAATAATCCCCCTTCAGGTTATCATCCGGACCCCCTCCAGTATTAAGTTGCAAGCAACAGATAATTGCATTACGCATTGCGTGTAAAGTAAACAATATGATTGTTCTATGAACAAAGGATTGTTGTTTTCTCCCTAGTAGCAACAGCACATCTAGTACCTTAAAGATTTCTGTCACTTCCCCAGATTACTAGAGGCATGAACCCACTATCGAGCATCAATACTCCCTCTTGGAGTTGCTAGCATCAACTCGGCCAAGATATCTACTAACAACGGAGAGCATGCAAGATCACAAATAAAAAAGACATGATAGAATCAATAATCAATTTGAAATAGCATCTCCATATCCATCGGATCCCCGCAAACACAGCATGTAGGATTACAAATAGATGATCTCGATCATGAACGGAGCTCACAAGATCTAGACATGGTAGCACAAAGGAGAAGAACCAACCATCTAGCTACTACATAGACCCATAGTCCAAGGATGAACTACTCACGCATCACACCGGAAGCTTGCATGGTGATGAAGAAGGCCTCCAGGGTGAATTCCCCACTCCGACAGGGTGCCGGGAAGAGCTTCAGATCCATCCCGATCTTGGGATGGAGATGACGGCGGCTACAGACTGTTTCATGGAATTTTGATCGGGTCCTTAGGGTTTTTATACTGGAGGCATCTTATAGGCGAAAGGGGAGGCCCAGGAGGTGCCCTAGGCGGCCACACCCCCCCTGGTGCGGGTCAGGCCTGGCCGCGTGGCCAGGTGGTGCGGCGGCCCTCTGGCCCATCTCTGTCTTGTATTCTGGCTCCGTGTCCCCCTCAGTGAAAAACTGACTTTGGGTTTTGTCCTGTCCAATTCCGAGAATATTAATTTTCTGACTTTCCTGGAACCAAAAACAGCAGAAAATAGGCAACTGGCACTGTGGCATCTTGTTAATAGGTTAGTCCAAGAAAGTGTATAAAAATACTCAAAAGTGTGGACAAAACATAAGAAAGTTGATAAAAACCAAGCATGGAACATCAAAAATTATAAATACGTTTGCAACGTATCAACATCCCCAATCTTAACTCCTGCCCATCCTAGAGTAGGTAAGTGATAAAAAGAAAGAATAATTTTTGAGGTGACATGCACAATCATAAACTTGATCAAAGTATTTGTAAAACATTGATAGCTGGGATCATAGTACTTCAACATAGCATGAAAGATAAAGTTCTAACAATAAGACATAGCAACTATGTTGCAACATGAAAAGGCACAAACAAAAGATTCATCAATAACAATGCTTTGCAAGACGTTTGTTTGTTTCACATAAAGAAAACATAGCATAGTGGCATTCAGCTTGTTCCTCATAGAGTAGCAAACATAAATGCATAGGACACCTTCAAAGTTTATAAGGGTGACTAGATACAAATAGTTTAAGAACAAGCAATATCAAAATTGTGCATCAATCAACAAGTCTTGGGACAATGCACATAGAACTAAGAATGGCCACTATGCTCTCAAAATAGCCGCATAAAGATAGAAGGTGGAGACTCAACATAAAAGTAAAAGAAAGGCCTTCATAGAAGGAAGCAGGGATTCAAGTTTCATGAAGAGCTTCCAAAAATTATGGTACTTATTAGCTTTGAGCTCTCATTGCCCCTATCATAAGCATCTTGAAGTGATTAAGGTTAAAATGAAGAAACTATGGAGTATATGCTTGACAAAGAATAAGTTGGAAATCTCATGCTACTTAAGTTTAGTTACCGGTAAGTTCTTGTCATAGTAAGTACATGTGTATCATAGAGAACTGCCAATGGGGTACCCCCTGCCCGATGATATGAAAGAATCCCCATATCAAAATGACAAGGCAAGCAGACAACGAGCATCTCAAGAATCTTCTTATTTACCATGGGAAAATGGTGCTTTTTTCTCTCTTTCCTATTTTCTCATATCTCTTGTTTTTTCTTTTTCTCTTTTTTCTCAATATCTGACTCTTTTTTTATAAGAAGATTGCTTCATAGACAGCTCATTATGGTTACACTGCAGGTTTCCACCATGACAGCATGGATTAGACCGACGGCTCAGGCATTCCTCTAACACACATACATAACTCCATGGACTTACAAGCTCCCCTTTCATGTGACACCGACGACATCCATAGATAAAAGAGCATGATATCAACTAGGTACAAAGTACAAGTACAATGTTGAAAGCGTTCCCCATGACAACGTGGTTCTGCTAATCCCCAACATATAAGTGCAATCATATACAACATAGACGACACGATGGTTCAAGTTTATTAGGGGCAAGAAAAAGTAAAGTGTGCCCTCAAGTTCGTGAGAGCTTTAATCACTTGTTTTCTCATAACAAGTTTAATTCAGAAGGTAGATTAAAACATGAATATACTTGGAATAGCAAATGCTAATAGGTAGGTATGGTGGACTCTTTGGAATAACTTGGTTTTAGGAGTTGGATGCATGAGTGGAACTCATACTTGGCTATGGAGGCTAGCAAAAGACTAGGAGCAACCAACTAAGAGAGCAATAATGGCCATAATCATGCAAAGCGACAAAACATCATTAATTAAAGCATAAAGTGATATTACAAGTCGAAAACTAAAGGATCATAAAGGCTATGGTGACTTGGGATAGTCATAACATGGTGTGAGCATGTGCCAAGTCAACACAAATAAATCATCAAAGGAGAATACCACAATACTATGCTTTAATATGCTAAAACAACGCATGATTCTTCAAAGACACATTAAGAAATCTCAATTGTTTATAACAAGTCATTCTACAGCAAAGATCACTAAGCATAAAGCCAAAATAATATCAAGCATGTCATCACAAAGCATAGGCCACAATCTAAAACAAGCTCTCTTTACCACTTAAGCATGAACTTTCCTACTCTTTCCAATCCAAACCGAACTATTTGAAAACCAATGTATGAAAGAGGGGGTCCAACAAATTTGTTCAAGCAAACTAAGAAAACCAAGCAAATAAAAACCAAAAACAAAAACAAAGACGCTCCAAGAACAACACTACTGTGCATGAAACAATAAAAATGAAGTCTTTGGAAGAAACCTGGGATTTTTATTGATGAAGAAGGGGATGCCTTGGGCATCCCCAAGCTTTGACGCTTGTACTTCTTTGATATTTCTTGGGGTGACACGCGTGGCATCACCAAGCTTGAGATTTAGTCCATTCTTCATCTCATTACATCATTCTTTATTAGCAAAACTTCACACAATCTTTCATCCAAAACTTCACACAATCTTTATTAGCAACATTAGTGCACTCAAGATAATAAGTCTTTGGGTTAAGTTTCAACACCAATAAAACTTCCATTAAAACACAAGCTACTGTAGCACTTCCCTCAAAAAGCTCAATTCCCCAAAGAGAACCCAAAAAGGAACCAACAAGAAGCAAATGCAAATAATGGCAGAAATCTGTCAAAACAGACCAGCAGGTAAAAACCAATTTTTTCGAAGACCTTCTGTTGCTCAAATAAAAAAGTGTTGAACTAACGAAAGTTAGATAAAAACCTGGGTCAGACGCACAAAATTTATGCTTCAAAACGACGTACCGAGATTTTACACGAATTTGTATGGTGAAGCACAAAAATCTGTTTCGGGACAACAACTTTCCCAAGCATTACTTCTCTCTCATTAGAGGTTACTCTTGGCACAAAAAGCAAATAAAAAGGATAAGGAGAGGCTATTACTAAAGCAATAACTTCCAAGAATCATCTAAAACTTTTGGGTTATCTCCCAATAAGTACTTTTTTTAACGCCTTTAAGTTAGGCATAAGAAGCAAGAAAAAGAATCAAGTGTTCTCAAATGAAGAAGCATTAAGGGCAAATTTTGTTTTCATAGGAGAGGCAAAAGAAATCTTCTCTCTCTTCTTAGGGAAGTGTTCTATACCTTTCTTGAGCGGGAGTTGATATTTAATGGTGCCTGCTTTCATATCAATAATGGCACCAACAGTTCTAAGAAAAGGTGTTCCCAAAGTAATAGGACAAGAAGCATTGCATTCAACATCCAAAACATAGAAATCAACGGGGACTTAGGCATTGTTAACCATAATAAGAACATCATTAATACTCCCCATGAGTTTCTTTTTAGCATTATAATCAAGTGGGACATTCAAATAACAATCTTCCAATGGTGGCAAATCAAGCATATCATAAATCTTTCTAGGCATAATAGAAACACTACTATCAAGATCACGTAAAGCCTTGAAATCAAAATTGTTTACTTTCATATTAATGATGGGTTCCCAGCCATCTTCTTGTTTCATAGGAATAGAATCTTTATGTTTCATCTTTTCTTCTTTAATTTTTATGAGAGCATCAGTAATGTGTTTTGTAAAGGCCATATTCATAGCACTAGCATTAGGAATTTTAGCAAGCTTTTGTAGGAACTTAATAACTTCAGAGATATTGCAACCATCAAGATCAAAATCATAATTATCATCTAAAGTAATAGAGCTATTGTTGGCTTTAGCACTAGTGGTAGTGATAGTAGAAACACTAATGTTTCTAGCAATTTAATCTTCTTTTTCCCACTTAGCATGCAATTCAGCTAATAGTCTAACATTTTCATCAATTCTAACTTGTATGGCATTAGTAGAAGCAAAGGGATTATCAATAGTTTCTGGTTTAGTATTCATTTTATTCAAAGAAGATTGTGCTTCAGCCAATGATGCTATATTTCTTTCAGCATTAGAGAGTTTTTCCTCAATAGTTTTATTGAAAGCCGTTTGTTTACTAATAAAATCTTTGAGCATAACTTCAAGTTTAGAGGGAGCACTCCTATTATTTTTGTAGGTATTTCCATCAACATTACTATTATTGGGAGGATATGGCCTATAATTATTATTACCAAAATTATTCCTGTAGGCATTGTTGCTAAAATTATTATTTCTTATAAAGTTCAGATCAACTTGCTCTTCTTGAGCAACCAAAAAGGCTAAGGGAACATGATTTGGATCAATATCAGCTTTCCCATTAACAAGCATAGAAATAATAACATCAATTTTATCACTCAAGGAGGACATTTCTTCAACAGAATTTACCTTCTTACCTTGTGGAGCTCTTTCAGTGTGCCATTCAGAATAGTTAACCATCATATTATCCAGAAGCTTTGTTGCAGCACCCAAAGTAATGGTCATAAAGGTACCTCCACCAGCAGAATCCAGTAGATTTCTTGAAGAATAGTTCAATCATGCATAAAAGGTTTGGATAATCATCCAAGCAGTTAGTCCATGAGTGGGACAATTCTTTACCAAAGATTTCATTCTTTCCCAAGCTTGAGCTACATGTTCATTATCAGATTGTTTAAACTTCATTATTTCACTTCTCATAGATATAATCTTAGCAGGAGGATAGTATTTTCCAATGAAAGCATCTTTGCTTTTAGTCCAAGAATCAATACTATTCCTAGTTAGGGATAGCAACCATTCTTTAGCTTTTCCTCTCAAGGAGAAAGGAAACAATTTAAGCTTAATAATATCCCCATCTATATCCCTATGATTTTGCATCTCACAAAGTTCAATAAAGTTATTTAGATGAGCAGCAACATCTTCATTACCAATACCTGAAAATTGTTCTCTCATAACAAGATTGAGTAAAGCAGGTTTAATTTCAAAGAAAGGAGCTTCAAGAACAGGTGGAGCAATAGGTGTGCAGATGAAATCATTTTTGTTGGTGCTAGTGAAGTCACACAACTTAGTATTTTCAAGGGCAGTCATTTTTTGTGTTTTTAATAAAGAAAGCAAACTTAGTAAAACTATTTTTTTGTGTTTTTGATAAAGAAACAGGCAAACAAAGCAAAAATAAACTAAGAAAAACAAATAAAACAAAGTAAAGAGATAGGTTATGAGGGACTCCCCTTGTGAAGATGTCCTTGACTCCCCGGCAACGGCGCCAGAAAAGAGCTTCATGGACCAAGATATCTCGAGCTCGTTGGGGAACCCCAAGAGGAAGGTATGATGAGCACATCAGCAAGTTTCCCTCAGTTTTATAAACCAAGGTTATCGAACTAGTAGGAGCAAGGAAACACCTCCAAGGTGTTGTTGTCAACTTGGAATCCTGCATAACACAACCAAAAAACTTTGCCCCAACTTACAGTGAGGTTGTCAATCTCACCGGTTTTGCTAAAAACAAAGGATTAAACGTATTGTGTGGAAGAAAGTAAAAGCTTTCTAAAAGTAAATAGAAAGCAGTAAACAGTTGTACATTTAAGGTAAAAGAAAGTACCGGGGTCCACAGTTCACTAGTGGTGGTTCTCCTTAAGATAGATGACATGTTGGGTGAACAAACTACAGCGGGGCAATTGACAAACATCGAGAAAGCATACATGTATATACTAATCATCTTGACTCCTATGAGATTTTATTGGGCATTACAACATTATACATATATCGTAATCCAACTACATCTATGACTAATAATCCACCTTCAGGTTATCATCCGAACCCCCTCCAGTATTAAGTTGCAAGCAACAGATAATTGCATTACACATTGCGTGTAAAGTAAATAATACAATTGTTCTTTGAACAAAGGATTGCTGTTTTCTCCCTAGTAGCAACAGCACATCTAGTACCTTAGAGATTTCTGTCACGTCCCTAGATTACTAGAGGCATGAACCCACTATTGAGCATAAATACTCCCTCTTGGAGTTGCTAGCATCTACTCGGCCAAGATATATACTAACAACGCAGAGAATGCAAGATCACAAATAACAAAGACATGATAGAATCAATAATCAATCTGAAATAGCATCTTGATGGCTCGGTGTAGATGTGGAGCATGTTGGGGAACCCCAAGAGGAAGGTATGATGAACACAGCAGTAAGTTTCCCTCATTTATGAAACCAAGGTTTCATCGAACTAGTAGGAGGAAGGAAACACCCCAAAGGTGTTGCTAGCTGAGCCTTGGCAGGGCGCACTACCAGTTCTAGTAGCAACATGGAGACCTGCACAACACAACCACAGAACTCTGCCCCCAACTTGCGATGAGGTTGTCAATCTCACCGGTTTTGCTGAAAACAAAGGATTAAACGTATCGAACGGAAGGAAGTAATAGTTTGCAGAAAGTAAACACAAATCAGTAAAAAGTTTGTAGATTGTATGTAAAAGAAAGGACCGGGATCCATAGTTCACTAGAGGTGCCTCTCCTTAAGATAGATAACATGTTGGGTGAACAAATTACAGCGGGGCAATTGACAAACATCAAGAAAGCAATACATGCATATACTAATCATCTGGACTCCTTTGGAACTTGATTGGGCATTACAACATTATCCATAGACCGCCATCCAACTGCATTTATGACTAATAATCCACCTTCAGGTTATCATCCGAACCCCCTCCAGTATTAAGTTGCAAGCAACAGATTATTGCTTTACGAATTGCATGTAATGTAAAAATACGATTGTTCTATGAACAAAGGATTGTTGTTTTCTCCCTAGTAGCAACAACACATCTAGTACCTTAGAGATTTCTATCACATCCCCAGATCACCATAGGCTTGAACCCACTATCGAGCATAAATACTAACTCTTGGAGTTGCTAGCATCTACTTGGCCAATAACAACGGAAAGCATGCAAGATCACAAATAACAAAGACATGATAGAATCAATAATCAATCTAAAATAGCATCTCAATATCCATCGGATCCCCGCAAACACAACATGCAGAATTACAAATAGATGATCTTGATCATGAACGGAGCTCACAAGATCTAAACATGAAAGCACAAAGGAGGAGAACCAACCATCTAGCTACTACATGGACCCGTAGTCTAGAGATGAACTACTCACGCATCACACCGGAGGCTTGCATGATGATGAAGAAGGCCTCCAGGGTGAATTCCCCTCTCCGGCAGGGTGCTGAGAAGAGCTTCAGATCCCTCCCAATCTAGGGATGGAGATGACGGCGGCTACAGACTCTTTCGTGGATTTTTGATCGGGTACTTAGGGTTTGGTCCCGAGGGCAATATATAGGCGGAAGGAGGGCCGAGGGGGTGCTGGGGTCGGCCAGACCACCCCCTGGCATGGGCTAGGCCTGGCCACACGGCCAGGTGGTGTGGCCAGCCCCCATCCCTTCTCCGTCTCGTATTCTGGCATCAGATGTCATCCGGAAAAATAGGCACTTTGGCTTTTGTCCCGTCCAATTCTGAGAATATTCATTTTCTGACTTTCCTGGAACCAAAAACAGTAGAAAACAGGCAGCTGGCAGTATGGCTCTTGTTAATAGGTTAGTCTAAGAAATCATTTGAAAAGTACTCCAAAGTGTGGACAAAACATAAGAAAGTTGATAAAACCAAGCATGGAACATCAAAAATTATGGATATTGCAACGTATCAACATCCCCAAGCTTAACTCTTGCTCATCCTCGAGTAGGTAAGTGATAAAAAGAAAGAATAATTTTTGAGGTGACATGCACCATCATAAACTTGATCAAAGTATTTGTAAAACATTCAAAGCTGGGATCATAGTACTTCAATCATAACATGAAAGACAAGGTTCTAGAAATAAGACCAAGAAACTATGATGCAACATGAAAAGGCACAAACAAAAGATTCATGAATAACAATGCTTTGCAAGACGTTTGTTTGTTTCACATAAAGAAAACATAGCATAATAGTATTCAGCTTGTCCCTCATAGAGTAGCAAATATAAATGCATAGGACACCTTCAAAGTTCATAAGAGTGACTAGATACAAATAGTTTAAAACAAGCAATATCAAGTGATGCATCAATCAACTAGTCTTGGGACAATGCACATAGAACTAAGAATGGCCACTATGCTCTCAAAGTAGGTGCATAAAGGTAGAAGGTGGAGACTCAATATATAAGTGGAAGAAAGGCCTTCACAGAAGGAAGTAGGGATTCAAGTCTCATAAAGAGCTTCCAAAAATTATGGGACTTATAGCTTTCAGCTCTCATTGCCCCTATCATAAGCATCTTGATGTGATTAAGGCTAAAGTGAACAAACTATGGTGTACATGCTTGACGAAGTATAAGTTAGAATCCTCATGTCCCTTGAATACGAGGGCTGCTCCTCATGCTACTCAAGTTTAGTCACCGGTAAGTTCTTGTCATCGTAAGTACATGTGTATCATAGAGAACCGCCAACGGGGTACCCCTTGCCCGATGATACGGAAGAATCCCCATATCAAAATGACAAGGCAAGCAGACAATGAGCATCTCAACAATCTTCTTATTTACCATGGTAATATGGTGCTTTTTTCTCTCTTTCCTCTTTTCATAATCTCTTTTTTTTCTTTTTCACTTTTTTTCTCAATAGATGACTCTTTTTTTTATAAGAAGAATGCTTCATAGACAGCTCATTATGGTTACGCTGCAGGTTTCCACCATGTCAGCATGGATTAGACCAGCGACCCAATCGTTTCCCTAACACATATACATAACTCCCATGGACTTACAAGCTCCCTTTTCATTTCACACCGACGACATCTATAGACAAAAGAGCATGATATCAACTAGGTACAAAGTACCCGTGCAATGTTGAAAGCGTTCCCCATGACAACATGGTTCTTCTAATTCCCAACAAATAAGTGCAATCATATACAACATAGACGACACAATGGTTTAAGTTTATTAAGGGAAAGAAAAGTAAAGTGTGCCATCAAGTTCGTGAGAGCTTTAATCACTAGTTTTCTCATAACAAGTTTAATTCGGAAGGTAAACAAAAACATGAATATACTTGGAATAGCATATGCTGGTAAGTAGGTATGGTGGACTCTTTGGAATAACTTGGTTTAAGGAGTTGGATGCATGAGTGGAACTCATACTTGGTTGTGGAGGCTAGCAAAAGACTGGGAGCGACAAACTAAGAGAGCAATAATGGCCATAATCATGCAGAGCAACAAAACACCATTGATCAAAGCATAAAGTGATACTACAAGTTGAAAACTAAAGGATCATAAAGGCTATGGTGACTTGAGATAGTCATAACATGGTGTGAGCATGCGCCAAGTCAACCCAAATAAAGCATCAAAGGAGAATACCACTATACTATGCTTTAATATGCTAAAACAACGCATGATTCATCCAAGGCACATTAAGCAATCTCAATTTTTTATAACAAGTCATGCTACAGCAAATAATACTAAGCATAAAGCAAAAACAATATCAAGCATGGCATGCCAAAGCATAGGCCACAGTCAAAAACGAGCTCTCTTTACCACTTAAGCATGAACTTTCCTACTCTTTTCCAAACCAAACCAAACTATTTGAAAACCAATGTATGAAAGAGGGGGTCCAACCAATTTATTCAGAAAACTAAGCAAACCAAGCAAACTAAAAACCAAAACAAAAATGAAAAAGAAGACGCTCCAAGAACAACACAACTGTGCGTGAAACAATAAAAATGAAGCGTTTGGAAGAAACCTGGGATTTTTATTGATGAAGAGGGGGATGCCTTGGGCATCCCCAAGCTTTGATGCTTGTACTTCTTGGATATTTCTTGGGGTGACATGCGTGGCATCCCCAATCTTGAGCTTTAGTCCATCCTTCATCTCATTATTCATTCCTTCCATACACCTGAAATTTTTCCTTCATACAAAAGTTCACACAATCCTTATTAGCAACATTAGTGCACTCAAGATAATAGGTCTTAATGTTCAGTTCTTACACCAATTAACTTCCATTAGAACACTAGATACTGAAGCACTTCCCTCAAAAAGCTCAATTCCCCAAAATAACTCAAAAAGGAACCAACAAGAAGCAAATGCAGAAAATGGCAGAAATCTGTCAAAACAGACCAACAGGTAAAGACGAATTTTTTCGAAGACCTTATTTTGCTCAAATCAAAAAGTGTTGAACTATAGAAAGTTATATAATAACCTGGGGCAGAAGCAAAAAAATTCACGCCTCAAAAAGACGTTCAGAGATTTTACACGAATTTTTACGATGAAGCACAGAAATCTGTTTCGGGACAGCAACTTTCCCAATCATTACTTCTCTCTCATTAGAGGTGACTCTTGGCACAAAAAGCAAATAAAAAGGATAAGGAGCGGTTATTACTGAAGTAATAACTTCCAAGACTCATCTAAAACTTTTGATTTATCTCCCAATAAGTACTTTCTTTAACGCCTTTAAGTTAGGCATAAGAAGCAAGAAAAAGAATCAAGTGTTCTCAAATGAAGAAGCATTAAAACCAAATTTCTTGCCCTTACCTCTCTTACTTTTATTCTTAACCTTGGGGAAAATATGATTGTTTGGTGGATAGGAAAGGTGCATGGTCCCCTTTCCCACATCTATTATTGCTCCAAGGAGTTCTAATAGGGACCTTCCAAGTGTAATTTGTCCCTTTCCTGCACATTCAATAACAAGATAATCAGTAGAAATCATTTTCCCAAGGATCTTTGTAAACACTCATTCAGCTATTCCAATAGGTAATATGGTAGCATTATTAGCAAGAGATATTTCTTTTCCTCCTTTAGTAAGCCCCCAAAGATTCAAAGATTCATAAATATCTTTGGGCATAAGGCAAAATTCAGACATGATATCACAGCGAGCTTGAAAAGTTTCAGTATTTATATTAATCTTTACTATGGGGAGCCACTTTGATGGTTCAGAATTTATTGGAACATAATTATGATGCTCCCTAAGTGTATTATACCAATCTTTCAATCTAGAAGTGCTGGTCTCAAGAGTGTTTAATCTAGCAAATATGCTTGCAAAAAAAATATCAGTTTGGCTAGGCAAGTTGTAAGTAAGGATCAATTTTTTTATAGCATTAATAGCATCATCCTCATTACCTTGGAGGAAAACTCCTCCCACAATAGCATCTAAAGCATATCTATAGCAAAGAGCAATTCCAAGGTAAAAGCTGCTAAGGAACAAGCTTTGAGTCATTTTAGGCTTAATTTTTTCATATAGATCAGAGATTCTAGACCAAGCTTCCTTGAAGCTCTCCTCAATTCCTTGTTTAAAAGTGAAAATCATTTCCTCGGGTGACATAGTGATTGGAGCAAGGCTAGAAATAGTGGCAACTTAAAATAGGAACTAATTTTTTGTGTTTCCAAATAAGAAAGCAAACTAGTAAAACTATTTTTTTGTGTTTTTGCTAACGAAACAAGAAAACAAAGCAAAAAGAAACTAAGCAAAACAAAAATAACAAGGTAAAGAGATTGGTTATGAGGGACTCCCCTTGTGAAGATATCCTTGACTCCCCGGCAACGGCACCAGAAAAAAATAATTGATGGCTCGGTGTTGATGTCGAGCTCGTTGGGGAACCCCAAGAGGAAGGTATGATGAGCACAACAGTAAGTTTCCCTCAGTTATGAAACCAAGGTTTAATCGAACCAGTAGGAGCAAGGAAACACCCCAAAGGTGTTGCTAGTTGAGCCTTGGCAGGGCACACTACTGGTACTAGTAGCAACGTGGAGACATGCACAACACAACCACAGAACTCTGCCCCCAACTTGCGATGAGGTTGTCAATCTCACCGCTTTTGCTGAAAACAAAGGATTAAACGTATCGAATAGAAGGAAGTAATAGTTTGCAGAAAGTAAACACAAAGTAGTAAATAGTTTGTAGATTGTATGTAAAAGAAAGGACCGGGATCCATAGTTCACTAGAGGTGGCTCTCCTTAAGATAGATAACATGCTGGGTGAACAAATTATAGCAGGGCAATTGACAAACATCGAGAAAGCAATACATGCATATACTAATCATCTTGACTCCTTTGGAACTTGATTGGGAATTACAACATTATACATAGACCGCCATCCAACTGCATCTATGACTAATAATCCACCTTCAGGTTATCATTCGAACCCCCTCAAGTATTAAGTTGCAAGCAACAGATTATTGCTTTACGAATTGCGTGTAATGTAAACAATACGACTGTTCTATGAACAAAGGATTGTCATTTTCATACTAGTAGCAACAACACATCTAGTACCTTAGAGATTTCTGTCACTTCCCCAGGTTACCAGAGGCATGAACCCACTATCGAGCATAAATACTAACTCTTGGAGTTGCTAGCATCTACTTGGCCAAGATAGCTACTAACAACGGAAAGCATGCAAGATCACAAATAACAAATACATGATAGAATCAATAATCAATCTGAAATAGCATCTCAATATCCATCGGATCCCCGCAAACACAACATGCAGAATTACAAATAGATGATCTTGATCATGAACGGAGCTCACAAGATCTAAACATGAAAGCACAAAGGAGGAGAACCAGCCATCTAGCTACTACATGGACCCGTAGTCTAGAGATGAACTACTCATGCATCACACCGGAGGCTTGCATGATGATGAAGAAGGCCTCCAGGGTGAATTCCCCTCTCTGGCAGGGTGCGGGAAGAGCTTCAGATCCCTCCTGATCTAGGGATGGAGATGACGGCGGCTACAGACTCTTTCGTGGATTTTTGATCGGCTACTTAGGGTTTTGGTCCCGAGGGTAATATATAGGCGGAAGGAGAGGCCGAGGGGATGCTAGGGACGGCCAGACCACCCCCTGGCACGGGCCAGGCCTGGCTGCGCGGCCAAGTGGTGTGGCCGTCCCCTAGCCCGTCTCCGTCTCGTATTCTGGCATTAGATGTCTTCCGGAAAAATAGGCACTTTGGATTTTGTCCCGTCCAATTCCGAGAATATTCATTTTCTGACTTTCCTGGAACCAAAAACAGCAGAAAACAGGCAGCTTGCACTGGGGCTCTTGTTAATAGGTTAGTCCAAGAAATCTTATGAAAAGTACTCCAAAGTGTGGACAAAACACAAGAAAGTAGATAAAACCAAGCATGGAGCATCAAAAATTATAGATACATTTGCAATGTATCACATCTCAATATCCATTGGATCCCCGCAAACACAACATGTAGGATTACAAATAGATGATCTTGATCATGAACGGAGATCACAAGTTCTAGACATGGTAGCACAAAGGAGAAGAACCAACCATCTAGCTACTACATGGACCCGTAGTCCAAGGATGAACTACTCATGCATCACACCGGAGGCTTGCATGGTGATGAAGAAGGCCTCCAGGGTGAATTCTCCCCTCCGGCAGGGGGCCGGGAAGAGCTTTAGATCCCTCCCGATCTAGGGATGGAGATGACGGCGGCTACAGATTCTTTCGTGGAATTTTGATCGGGTCCTTAGGGTTTCTGTATCGAAGGCATCTTATAGGCGAAAGGGAAGGCCGAGCGGGTGCCCTAGGCGGCCACACCACCCCCTGGCGTGGGCTAGGCCTGGCCACGTGGTCAGGTGGTGTGGCAGCCCTCTGGCCCCTCTCCATCTCGTATTCTGGCTCCGTGTCCCCCTCGGTGAAAAACTGACTTTGGATTTTGTCCCGTCCAATTCCGAGAATATTTATTTCTGACATTCCTAGAAACAAAAACAGCAGAAAACAGACAACTGGCACTGTGGCATCCTGTTAATAGGTTAGTCCAAGAAAGTGTATAAAAATACACGAAAGTGTGGACAAAACATAAGAAAGTAGATAATACCAAGCATGGAACATCAAAAATTATAGATACGTTTGCAACGTATCATCGCCCACCCACAGGGTGTGAGCTTCGATTAAATCTTTCGGCTGCCACAAACGGCGAGGGAGGTAAATCGCCTTATTGATGACATTAGTGCTGGCGTTAGCCATGCCTGCCCCTTGTGGCACACCTCAAGTCAGATTGACCTCTTGGCCTACCGCGGCAGTTTTGTTAACTACACACACGCCTTCATCATGGAGTTTTCTTAGGGATCGTGTGTGCGCTTGGCCTTCGCGGTAATGCCTACAGGATCTTCTATGGGGGTTGCTCTGGCACACGTGATCCAGAACTGAAACGTCATGGTAGGAGCGGAGAGGTTCTTTTCCATGTGGCGGAGGGGGCACGGGGAGCGCGGTTGCCCTGCCTTGATAAATAGGGGCACACGGGAGAGTTCTTTGCTCACTTCATCTTCTCCCTGCGCCTATTGCTTCTGCCCCTTGCGCTCTGCCTCCTCGCTGCTTCCTTGGGCCGCCGTTTTTTGGTTGTCGGTGCCGCCGCATGTCATCTGCGACGATGGGACCTCGGTTCTCTAGCGCAACCACCACGGCCGCCAAGATGCTGCTAGAGCAAGCCGGGGGCTGGTGTGGATCATATGTCACCGACGAGCTTGTCTAGAAGTACTGGCGGGGAAAGTTCATCCTATCGAAGTGTTTGGTGAGGCATCGCCTCGCGCCGGAGGGTGAGTGTGTGCCTAACCCCCAGCCGAGGGAAGTTGTCGTCTTCCTCGCCCACTTCACCCGTGGGCTTGGCCTTCCACTGAGCATGTTCGTCCTCGAGCTTCTTGTGTCTTTTGACCTCCTACTCCACCACTTGGGGGGCCAACGCCATCACGCAGCTGATGCACCACGCGGCCTGCTGCGAGGCCTTCTTGGGGGTTTGCTCGGACGCGGCGAACTTCTTGAAAATTTTCAACTTCAAGGTCCAGGTGGTGGGGAATGGCTGCCCCCTGGCGGAGACCGGTTGTTGCGCCATCTTCTCGCGGTCATCATCGGTGATTCCGTGGTTGGAGATGCCTTACACCGTCAAGCTATGGCAGCACACATATTTCTACGTGCGCAACCACACTGAGGTGGACTGCATCAAGGTGTCGGCGTTCGCCAACGTCCCCTCCACCGGGAAGGCGTTGACCATCCCGAATCTGGGCACCCATGCCGACATGGAGCGGATGGCCATCCGCGTGGGGGTGTTGGTGGAGAAGGAGCAGCTTACCGCCCGGGACATCCCGCTGTCCTGGATGACGAGCCGCGTGCTTCTGCTGCAGCAGCGGTCACACAATATGTGCCACCTATCTGGCGCCCTGGATCGTACGTGGGTGTCCCGGCTGGAGGTATTGTTCGGGGCCCTTCGAGAGTGGTTCGCCACCATCTCGAAGGAGACGCTAGTGGAGGACTGGACCTTCTCGTGCTAGCCGTACCACCGCAACCGGCTGCCGCCAAAGGTTAGCCTCCTTTCTTCTTTTCTTCCGGGTGAACGTGTCCCCAGGGATCTCTTCTTGCCTCTTATTTCCCCCTTGTTGAGTAGCTTTTTACGACACAGCTAGCAGAGGATGGTATGGGGGACAACGAGCTTCCCTCCTTCTCGGCCAACTTCAAGCCAGCAAAGTTCCCTTCATAGGAGTCGTAGCGCTTCCCCAGCCGGGCCGATGAGGTCTCCGAGTTCCCACCCGGTGAGGATACGCTCTTGGCCTTTGTTAGTTTTGTTGTCATTTGGAATTACGCTTGACGTTCTGCCTGTGCCTTAGGGCAACTGCACATGGTGTGGGTGCGGAACATGCTGAGGTTGCCGCCTCTCGGGCCAGGGGGAAGCAGGTTGCCTCGACTAGCACCACCCCAGCAGGGGGGCTCGAAGAGGACTCACTGGACGAGGGTCGCGACTGCCATGCCAAGTGTCGCCGTGTACGTACCCTTGCTCCCTTTTCTTTGCGTGGTTGTTGGCATGGGCCTTACTCATTGTGTTCTTCTCATCCTTCTTATAGTGAGGCGATGTCCTTGGCCGGCTCCGTGACCATCACCACCGCGTCCGGCCCTCACCTGACTGGAGCTGAGGGGCCCACTGCATCAGCTGCAGTCTCTGCTGCCAAGCTAGCTGAGGCTACGACCTTTGCTACCATGCTAGATGAGGATGTAGCTTCTACTTCCAAGCAGGCCAAGGTTGTGGCGGATGCGGCGGAGACGGTGGCGCCGGTCGCGCACTTGATCCTGCACCGGGCCTCTGCGGCCTCTAGGATCGCCGATGTGTTCTTGGCCCCAAGCCTGGGTCAGACGGGTTCTGCCGCCTATTAGGTGGAGGATCCCGTGGAGGCAGCGAGGGAAGCTCCCGTGTAGCTGGCGATCGAAGATGGCGGACGGGAGGTGGCCCCCGGCTTAGGTGCTGTATAGCACGCGGCCTCTAGCAACGACGATGACCTTCACCTTACCGGCTGGCGGGCAGCTCCGGTTGCACCGCCGTCGGACTCCGTCTTGACGCATCTTTCCGAGTCGGTGCCCATAGACCTTGGCCAGGCCTGGCACCTGGTGGAGGCAATGAGGCAGGGGCTTGGCGAGGCCAAGGCGCTGGGGGCGTTCCTTGAGGTAAAGATCATATCCGCCATTTTCATTGCCATTCTTTGTTGTTGTTCCCTTTTTTATTGTGCCCTCCTTGCAGAAAGTTTTTGATGAAGCCGCCAAGACCTCGGAGGACCTGGGGCATAAGATTTCTTGCTCTGCCTTGTCCTCCCAGTTACGTGAATTTTCACGTTTCTTGGTGCCCGTTGGGTACCCTCCTGCAGCTCTGCTAGCGGACAGGGACCGAGAGTTGGAGAGGTTGAAGGATGATGTGGCCCGGCTAGAGGAGTCCAACAAGACTCGCCAGGCCCAGATCAGCCAGCTGGTGGAGCATTAGAAGAAGATGGAGGTCAAGGCCGGCCAGGCCAAGAAGGTGGCCGACACCCGGACTGAGGCGCTGAAGAATCTCGAAAAACTTCATGCCCATTAGGAGGAGGCACTGAAGATCGCTCGGGCCAAGGAGAAGGCAGCGCTGGTGGAGCTACACCAGATCGCCGAAATCATCGTCAGTAAGTGGTTATTCCTTCAGTGAGCTTGCTTGTCTTGTTCTGCAGCCGGTCTTTGACAGCTATCTCTTTTCCGGATGCAGCCCAATATCCTAGGGCGACTAACCAGGCCCTGGCCCGCGTCCCCAAGGCGTATCTCGAATGCAACCTCTGTCCGGAGGAGTTGGTGGTTTTCGCGTGCGAGGAGGCAAGAAGCTACGGGATGTTGCCCTTGATGTCTACGAGTATGTTTGGCCGGACACCACTCCACCAGCTACAATGGAGGACTTGTGAAGAATCTTCTTGCTGCTCCTGAGCTGATGGATGTGGCGCGGGACTGGGCGGCTCGTGGCAGTGGGGAGATGGTCCTGGCGCTGCTGAAGTCCTGGTATCCCAAGGTGGACTTGCGGAGTCTCTTCAGAGGGTTTCATTAGGGGACCAGCTATGACTAGCTTCGTGCTGAAGTTCTTGACATCCGCTCCCGCGGTGTCAAGATTGGAAGACTTCAGTGATCCGGTCAGCTCAGAGGGGTACCACTACAGCCGACTGGCGGCTCCAGCTTACGTCGACGCCGATAGGCCCTGCCTCTGCCGATGTCACTTCCAGCAGCCATGCTCATGCCGACGCCTCTGGCCCTTCCACAGTCCCCCAAGCCTGATCCCCAGAATGCCGGGAGTATTTGTATCCAGTTGGAAACTTGTTTGCTTGTCTGCTGGTGTGAACAATTTGTCCCTTGTTCTATAGTGAACTCTGCCGGGAGGTTTTTCTCCCTTTGTGATGTTGTTTTGTGCTCCTATTGCGTGCACTTTGCCTTGTGTTGCATTTGTTGTATGCTTTCTTCTATGTGGGGGCACGCGAGCGCACGCACAGGGTGTAGTCCCCGAAGTTCGGGTTGGCTAGAGAATCTAGTCGGGTTGAAGCTCCTTTATGTTGTTGCTAGCTTGTTGCAGGTTTACTGCATGGGGGCGCGCGAGTGCCCCCACAAGGTGTAGTCCCTAAGGTTCGTGCTAGGTGGAGTATTCAGCCAGGTCGAAGCTCCTTGCCTAATCTTCTGCCGTCTAGGGGTGCCTAGCCTCCGGCTTTGGTCCTCTGGCTCATGCAAAGATGAAAACACAAGTATTGGTTTGTGCGTTAGACATGTATAGGGTAAATGTAATTTGTAGATGTTTGTTTCGCTAAAAACTTTGTAGTTTCGCACGAAACTGATAGCTTGGTCCTTTTTTTAGCGAGATTGGCCATTGAAGTTGTGCCCTTGCCAGCTATTAGCCAGAAGCAATGGTTTACTTAGTTAGCGTACTACACAATACTTCGGATTTTGGCTATCGGCTTCGAGCGAGCAAGTGCAACCGGAACGTCTAGACGTCTTGTTTTACTTTGGACATTTCCTGTATGGGTCTTTAGTTTTCTGCTCTTGCCGTGTCTGTCAGCCGGCTTGCGGTCTGCAGCTGGAATCGAAGAGGAATCTCTTGGAGCCATGTACAGTACTTCATCTTCTAGAATGCTCGCCGTCTGTGACATGTAGCAAGTCCCCGAGAGAGACTGTTGGGTTCGGGGTTAAAAAATAATGCAGCCGGAACACTTCAAGTTACGTAGTAGAGAATGCCAAATGATTACGGAGTCCCCGAGACTGTGTTGAGGCTCCTCAACTTGTTCATTACATAAAGGTAAGATACATTTGCCCTTTACTCAGGTGTAGAATGGGCTAAGCAAGTTCACATTCCGCGGGTGTTCAGTTTGTTTGCCGGAGCGGTCCATCTTGTTTTTTGCTGGTTGACGAGCATCGTTCAGGTAGTATGAGTCTTTCTACAACACCCGGATGATGATGAATGGTCGTTCCCAAGGTGGAGCTAGCTTGTGCATTCCCTTGGTGTCTTGTACCAGCCGCAAGACTAGGTTGCCATCTTGGAATGAGACATTGTGGATCTGGCTAGCATGGTAGCGGCGCAGGTTCTGCAGGTAGATGGCAGACCTGGACAGGGCCAGCTCTCGTGCCTCTTCAAGGAGATCGACATTGTCTTCTTGTGCTTCTTTGGCCTATTGCTCAGTATACAGAAGCTTGCGTGGCGTGTCGAACTCGATGTCGGTTGGCAGGACTGCCTCTACTCCATATACGAGGAAGAATGGTGTGTAGCCTATGGAGCGGTTGGACGTTGTGCGTAGGCTCCACAACACAGCCGACAGCGCCTCTATCCAGTATCTGGGAGTCCTCATTAACGGTTCAAATAGCCTTGGTTTGATTCTGGCTAGGACCATACCATTGGCTCGCTCACACTGCCCACAGGATTGGGGGTGCACGACGGAGGCTAGGTCCAGGCGGATGCCCTTGTCGCCATAGAAATGCGTGAAGGCCCCATTGGAGAAGTTCATGTCGTTGTTAGTGATGATGTTGTTGGGGTAGCCGAAACGTGTGATGATGTTGGTGAAGAACTTGACCACTGTCAGTCCATCTAGCTTATTTATTGGCTTTTCCTCGATCCACTTGGTGAACTTGTCCATGGCCACCAGCAAGTGCGTCATGCCGGGTAGCGCTATTTTGAAGGGGACTACCATGTCCAAGCCCTAGACGGCAAATGTCTAGGTGATAGGGATTGACTTGAGCGCCGATGACGGAGTGTGTTTCTGTTGCGCGAATCACTAGCACCCATTGCGTCCTCCAGCACCGTGGGCCAGTAAAACCCATGGCAGAATGCTTTTGCCACTATGGCTCATGATGATGCGTGGTGACCGCATTCGCCTTGGTGAATGTCCACCAGCAGCCAAATTCCTTCATCTTGTCTTACACAACGCTGGTATATTCCTCCCACACTACACTTGTAGAACTCATTGTTGATGACGGTGTATGCGCTTGCCCTGCGCTTTACTTTCCTTGCCTCAACCTCTTCATCGGGCAGTTCCCCTTTAACTTGGAAGTTGATGAACGACTTGCCCCACGGAGGTGTCTCTCGGATGGTGCATACTGTCTGCATGATCAGCTTGACTTCCTCACTCCCGGCCGACTCGGGTTTGTTAGGTGGCCTGTCAGGTGGGATGCTAGAGCCGATAGTCCCCGGGATGCTAGAGCCGGCTGGGTGTGTCGCGGTTTTTGGCCTGGCAGTCCCCGGGATGGAGGCAGCAGTCCCCGGGTGCGGCGCGGTAGTCCCCGAGTGCGGCATGGCAGTCCTTGTGGCCTTAGCCACAACTTCGGGTTGCTTGGAGCCAGCAGTCCCTGGGTCTGCATCCAGCATGATGGAGTCGGACTCCAAAGATGGCATGATGGAGGGCTTTCACAAGTGTTCGAGGGCGAACCCAGGCAGAATTGCCGCTCTTGTTGACCCTACACGGGCGAGTGCGAAGCGGCTTCATTGTTCATTCGAGGCATGTGGTGGAACTTGCATCCTTCAAAACAGGCGCATAGCTACTGTACGAAGAAGCGGTATAGTGCCATGTTTGTGTCCTTAGCGTCCCAATAACCTGATACTTGCTGCACCACCTAGTCTAAGTCGCCAAAGCATAGGATGCGCCTGATGCCGATCTCTTTTGCCATTTTGAGGCCATGCACGAGCACTTCATACTCGGCAACGTTGTTGGATGCGTGGAAATGGATCTGCAGCATGTGCTCCAGCCGGTCTCCCTTTGGAGAGGTGATGATGACCCCACCTCCGAGTCCCCCGTACATCTTGGAGCCGTTGAAGTGTAGCTTCCAATGCGTGGAGTCAGGGCATGGAGGCAGGTATTGTGTCTCTGCCCAATCGATGAGGAAGTCCGCCAGGGCCTGAGACTTGATCGCCATTCTTGGCTCATACCAGATGTAGTGTGCGGCGAGCTCTATTGCCCATTTCGCCACCTGGCCTGTGGCGTCCTTGTTGCCGATGATCTCCGATAGGGTGGCTAACACCACTACCCAGATGGAGTTCTCTTGGAAGTAGTGCTTCAATTTCTTGGCAGCCATGTACACGACATACACAAGCTTCTGACAGTGATGGTAGTTCTGCTTTGAAAGCAAGAGTGCCTCACTTAGATAGTACACCGAGTGCTGAATCGGCTGAACCTTTCCTTCTTCTAGCCCTTCAACCACTAGCATGACGCTGACGACCTGGTTGGTAGCTGCAATGTACATCAGCATTGGCTCCTTTGCGGCGGGGGACGCCAGTATTGGCGGAAAGGATAGCATGCGCTTGAGGTAGCGGAAGGCCGCATCCGCCTGCATCGTCCAGACGAACTTGTCTGTTTTCTTCATGAGCTGGTACAAGGGGAGTAATTTCTCGCCCAGCTGGCTAATGAACCAGCTAAGGGAGGATAGGCACCCCGTGAACTTCTGCATGTCGCACAGATTTTGCGACGGCTGCATGCGCTCGATTGCACCAATTTTTTTGGGTTGGCCTCGATTCCAAGTTCGGAGACGAGGAAATCGAGGAGCTAGCCAGCTGGGACACCGAATACACACTTCTCCGAGTTCATCTTCATCTAGAACCAGTGAAGGTTTGCGAATTTCTCCTTCGGGTCTTCAAGGAGCATCTGCTTCTCCTTTGTCTTGACCACCACGTCATCGATGTAGGCTTGCACATTTCTGCCGATTTGTGATTGTAGGCACTTCTGCATGCAGCGCTGGTATGTGGTGCCTGCATCAGTCCGAATGGCATGGTGGTGTAGTAGTAAGCCCCATATGGGGTGATGAATGCTGTCTTTATTTGATCAGCGGGGTTTAGCCGGATCTGGTGGTATCCGGAATACGCATCCAGAAGTGACAACAGTTTGCAGCCGGCCGTGGAGCTGGTCACTTTGTCTATCCTTGGCAGGGCGAATGGATCTTTGTGGCATGCCTTGTTGAGGCTGGTGTAGTAAACACACATGCACCATGTCTTGTACTTTTTCAGCACCAACACCGGGTTTTCCAGCTAGTCCGGGTGGAAAACCTCCATGATGAATCCGGCTACGAGCAGCCGGGTGATTTCTTCACCAATGGTTCTTCTCTTTCGCGAAGCGGCATAGTGATTGATTTACCGGCTTTGCATATGGCCTGACATGTAAAGAGTGCTCGGCGAGCTCCCTCGGAACACCAGGCATGTCCTTGGGGGACCATGTGAAGATATCCCGATCCTCACGGAGGAAGTCGATGAGCGCGCTTTCCTATTTGTTTTCAAGGCCGTCTCCGACCAGGACGAACTTGTCTGGCTCGACCTCATTGAGTAAGGTCTTCTTGGTGCCCTTTGATGGCTTGAACTGCTCCTCTCCGGCCGGCTTTGGCTCCCCAGCCAGCGTATCCACCTGTAGTGCCCCAAGTTTTGCATGATGACGCGCTTCTCCTCTATGATGATCATGGCCTTGGT
This sequence comes from Avena insularis, assembly GCA_023614405.1. Lineage (NCBI taxonomy): Eukaryota > Viridiplantae > Streptophyta > Magnoliopsida > Poales > Poaceae > Avena > Avena insularis. The sequence goes on from CM042692.1 coordinate 273,570,989, forward strand.
GATCTTGGAGCCGTCAGTGGCACATTCCACCGACCGCCTGTAGTCACCTGCGATGGTGATTACTCCCTTTGGCCCGGGGAGCTTTATTTTGTGGTACGTGTAGTGCAGCACCGCCATGAACTTGGCGAGCGTCGGGCATCCCAAGATGGCATGGTAAGCGCTACAGAGGTTGACCACCTCGAACCAGATAGGCTCATGGCGGAAATTGTCCTCCATGCCGAAGATGACGTCAAGCTTGATCCTGCTGATGGGCGAATGTGATGGACTCGGCATGTATCCGTAGAAAGAGCCGTCAGTGGCACATTCCAGCTGGGACTCATAGATGTCGAGCCGTTTTAGCGAGCTACGGTACAGGAGGTTGATGTTGCTTCCTTCGTCCACCAAATCGCGGGAAAACCTGCACGAGTGCTTCTTGGAGATGATGATGGGGTCCAAGACCATGGCGTATGTGCCCGGATGCGGCAACACGTCCGTCTAGTCCTTCTGGCTCCACTTGACCTCTTGCTCGGACCAGTTCAGGAACTGAGGGCTGGGGAATGATTGCGTTCACCTCCGCTTCATGGCGTCTTTCGCTTTGCTTGATTTCCGGCTCAGTGGTGAAGATGTGGTAGTTCCCTACCCGGCGAGGTTAGTGTCCACTGTCTTCGGCCTGGCGATTCTGGCGCTCGCGGTTGTCCTGCTGGCCACCGGCTGGCGGAGGCAGGGTGGCGGTCGTAAACCACAAACCTCGGCCATCTTATTTGTCCAGGTGCACTTGCGAGTTGTATGCATAGCCGGCTTGTTGTCGCCACTTTGGAACATGCATGGGCCATCAAGCATCGATTTGATGGTGTACTTGGGCCGAGGTGGCCAGTTGTTGTGCTTTTGTCTCCAGTTGCCGCCTGTAGGTGGGTCTTATTGGATGGATGCCACCTGCCTAGAACCATATTGGTTATCTGACTGGTCATTTTTCCTCTTGCCCTGGCAATTGTCATGCCGCCTGGAGTTGTGGTTGTTCCCTTCCGGCTGGCGTCGGTCCACAGAGACCTCCAGGATAATCTGCCCCTAGTCATCCAACCGGATGGACCTTTTCATCGCCACGTCCGTGGTGGCGTACTTGTCCCCGATCTCCATGGTCTTGGCCATGGTATCAGGCTCCACCTAACGAAGCTTATGCTTGAGCATAGTGCCATCTCTGCAGTCGTTGATGAAGAAGTCAACTGATTGGTGCTCGCGCACCCCTCGCAGGAGTTGTGCATGCTTTTCCACCGGGTGAGGTAGGAGCAGTTGGTCTCGTCCTTGCCTTGACCGCAAAGGGCGAGCTCGCCGGGGCGACCCGGGCGCTTGTAGGTCCCGGTGAAGTTGAGGACGAACGCTTACTTGAAGTCAATCCAAGCGTTGATGCTGTTGTCACGAGACTGTTGAGCTATGTCCTAGCTGAATCGAGGAGCATGAGCGGGACATAGCACACTGCTATCCGGCGGTTGCTGTTTGTGATGCCCATCGCGGTGTTGTAGTCCACCAGCCAATCCTCTAGCTTGACTGTGCGGTTGTACTTTGGCGTGTCCCTTGGGAGCGCAAATCCCTTTGGAAACATTTCTTTCTGGATGCACGGTCTGAAACACCTTGGGCCAGCCGTACTTTCCTCTTCTAGTGCGCATGACTGGACCAACAGGTCGATACGTGCGCGCGCATCTCGTGGCTCCTCCGGCTCGAGCAGGCCAAGCCGTCCTGAAAGGCAGGACTTGGGTGTTGTGTTGGTTCTTCCGGCTTTGTCAGCCGGATCGCGGTTCCTGCTGGTGACAGCTGCGGCTTCACGCGGATTTTGCCCATGGACGGCAATTCCTCCGTGTGGATGGTTGTTATGCTTTGTAGCATTTGGCGAGGAGGCCTTTCTCGCACCTGCAGCCGGATCGCCCACCCGGTGGGGCTACTGGCTCTTGTTGTTTCATCTGAGGCTTGCGCTATTGGAAATATGACCTAGAGACAAATAGTAGTAAGGACTATTATCATATTTCATATAGTTTATGATTAAGTTTTATATCATGCTATAACTGTATTGAGTGGAAACATCAATACACGTGTGATATACAAACAACCAGGGGTTCCCAATGAAACTCTAGTCATTAGTTCATTGGTCAACAGATGATCACGTTTCCTGATCATGTGGCATTTATGCCAGTTGGAAATGAGGTCATCTCATTCTGAGAATGAGATGATGAACCAATACCCAACCTAAACATCGTGACCCGATCATGTCACGAAGTTCAAGTTACGATGATTAGAAATGGATCCTCGTAGACTATTAAGACCGTGAGGCTATATCAATCACTGTCTCCCGAGAGTGCTTACATAGCATCAAACACCATCTGGTAAAACGGTGGTTATAAAGGTGTGTTCAGGTATTCGGAGGAAACTGTAGAGGCAATATATGTCAAGAGCGGGATTTGTCCGTCCATGTGACGGGAAGATACTCAAGGGCCCACTCGGAGAAGTTATATCCAATAGCTGCGCAGCATGTGATTAGATCACGGGGATATCACTTGTCGGAACAAGTTAAGTAGCATTGTTCAGTAACAAGATTGAACTTGACATGGTGATGTCATTGATCAGATATCGGGCAATGCAAGTATCGAATGACAAAGGGAATAAGACATGACTGTCCCGGTTCAAACGACGAAAGATCTTCGTGGAATGCATAGGGGTCACATGGCCATCCAGGTCCCTCTGTCGATCATTCGTGCGGGAGTGTCCCGACCATGTCTGGAGTGTTCCCGAACCGTGGGGTATCATGCTTAAGGGCTTGATGATGCTTAGAGAGTGTTTATAGGATCGGTGGAATCGCCGAAGAAAAGAAGGGAGAAAACCGGAAGGGTTTCGGTAAGTCCGGAGGATGTCCGGAGTGGAGGTGGAAGGTGTTCCATGGCCACGGAGATTTAATAAAATGTGAATAAATGTTAAATATTGATTTAATAATTTATTCATATTTATTTAATAAAGAGAAAATCAATTAAAAGGTCAAAAAGGCTTAATGGGCCAATTCCGGAGGGAGAGGGCCCATTAGGGGAAAGGAGAGAGGGAGAAGGGACCAAAGGGGAGGCCAGCTGGGCCTTGCCCCCGTGCGGGGCCCACTAGGTGGCCGGCAGCCACCTCCTCCCCCCTCCTCTCCTTTAGTCCCATCCCGGGACTTTGAGGGAGGTAGTACCTCCCCTCCCCGTATATAAAGTGGGGTATTTGGCCGAGAAAAATACACGCAATAATCAATAAAGGTCTCCCCACTTTTGGGAGGACCTCCAATTGATATTTTCTCTCTCCCCCTCTCTCCCTCGTGACCGTGGTCCCAGGTCTGGACTGCACGAGCGAGAGACATCATCACCGCGGAGCGCCGTCGCGCTGCGGGATTCGGATCCTGGAGCTCTACTTCCGCAACTGCTGCTGGATCAGGGAAGCGGGAGTCATCGTCAAGCACCGGACGTGTGTAACTCCCCGCGAGGTTTCGCACTTGAGGCACTAAAGTGGTTGGAGCCAGAAGGAGCGCAAGGACTTCATCACGACCTTGAGGTCGGCTTCGGCTCGTCTACATCAACCACGCTCTCCTGAGCGTTGACAACGCTTTTCGGTCTTCAAGGGTAAGTTCGCAAAAAGCCCCTCCCGTTACTGTATTACTAATAGATAGGTCCTGGTAGCTTCAAGGGTTCAGGGGCGTAGAGTAAAATTTATTGTTTTTATATGCGGAACCCCTATAGTGGTATCAGAGCTAGATCTATGTGTAGTAATGCTAGTACGGGTAGAACACACGAGATGTAGCATGTGGGCATTGATCTTGTAGTTGTTACCCTCCCACGTGTACTTGTGTATACCGCAGTAATGCTTGATGAAGCGACCCCCAACCGACTTTACGCGTTCATTCGCGAGACTGGTCCACGCTTGACATACGGCTTGTACCGTATAAAGTGGCTTTGGGGGGTGTTTGTCTCTCTCGCATTAGTTGGTATACCATTTGCAACGGAGGGCCCTGGAAGGGGTGTAGTAGAGACAACTACTTGATCAGCGTTGTGCTGAAAGTTCGTAGGTAAGAATGGTTCTTGTGCGAAAGCCCATTCAGCCACGTAAAACATGCAAAGATAAAGTAGAGGCGTCTAACTTTGTTTTGCAGGAGGGCGATGCTTTGTGATATGGTTGTGGCAAAGGTAAAGTGATTACCTTTTGTTGCATAGTAGTAGATAGTCACGGTAATGACAAACTACCATGCCGGAAAGACACCGGTACCTTGGTGTCTACGGCGCCGGAACCCTGGCACCGGAACCCGGTGACGGTGGATGGAGATCACGACGTGAAGGACCATATCACATAGCATTTACATTCAATGTTATTGTTTGTTTGTCTTATTGTGTGCTAGTATTAGATACTTGACGGGAGCCTAATAATATGATCCCTGTTAAAATAACCAACGATTGTGTTCCCCCTTAGTGTGCACCACCAACAAAGTTCTTCGGTATGAGGCAGGCCGTGATGATCGGGTGTCAGACATATCTACGTTCGCATACAGTGGGTGCAAGCCATGTTGCACAGTGAAAACACTAAGGTTGAGGTGGCGAGCCTAGCACGCTAGAGAAGTGTGGCCTCGGAACACGGATGGTTGAAAGATCGAGCACGAGTCGCATGAATGATGTGACCGACGTTTAGCGTCCACCCTTGAACCCACATTGATGGCCGTGATGATCGGGGGAGATGTGGCTGATAGGGGTCGTGTTATCACTAGGAACCCTCTTTGGGGATAGGTGTTTCTGAGTGGAGTTATTATTAACTCATTTAATTATGAACTTAGTCTAAATTCCTTTTGCAATTATAAATGTAGATGGGCTCTTTCGTCTTGACAATTGAATGGTTAGAAGGAGAAAAGCTCAGGTTAGATGGATCGAACTTCTCCATTTGGGTTGCCAGTCTCCATGTTCTCCTTAGCGAGAACGACATGGTCGACTACATACTCGACGGGATGGATTTGGATTCGTCCGCAAACCTTGAGACCCTAGAGGAGCAGAAAGACCGCTATCTCCGTCGGGAGATGGCCTCCTATATTTCAGTTGTGATGCGTTTCGGAATGGTGGACGAGCTGTGGCCTTTCATGGGTGATGTCAACCCTCGTTCGGTGATGCTACAGCTTAGGACACATTTCGTGGATCAGACACGCATTTGGGAGCATGAGCTGATGGGGGACTTCCTCTCCATAAAGATGGAGGAGGGCTCCTCACTGGTTGAGCACTTATTGCGCCTCTACGATGCGTATATGAGTCTGGCCTACTACCTGGACAACTGGTACTCAAGCTCATTTGCAATGGGAGTTGTGTTGTGGTCGCTTTCTCCAAGCTTCCAAGCACAAGTCAGGATCTGCGTTATGAGAGGCGACACGGAAACACTGGATTTCCTTAAGTTCATATCACATTTCAGAAATGTGATAGATGAACCCAACGTTGCTGGAGTCGTCAACGACAAAGGTATATATTTGATATAAAATTTTATAAATGTTATAATCTTGCAAACACATTGCAGTGTTAAGTATATCTGATACTTGTTCTGTTTCGGTGAAAACAGGTCCTTCTGCATGAGAGGTGCTTGCTGGAGAGGAGGTGACGTTGCGTGTTGATGGCGAGCATGATGATGACGGCCAACGACGCTCTCCCTCGACATTTATCATTTAGTTTATGTTTAGGATGATTAATGTAATCAAGAGATTGTGAACTTCTTTAGTGGGTCTCACACTTCGTGAGACGGTTATTCATACGAGTTTGTAACAAACAGTTGTTCTTCTTTTATGAATGATTTCTATTCGTGTTTATATCGTGTTTGATTATATGTGAATTATCCTTGTTGTTTGAAACTAATTGATAATGTATGAACATTTGTAAAATATTAAAATGCCTTGTTTAAAATACCCAACTTAATGATATTTCATTAATGAATGAAACCATTGTTTAAATTCAAAGTTATGATGATAATATGTGGAAGTCATTTGATTTATTTTCACATATAAATCATGCCTAAGTTCAGCAAAATAACTTGAACACCGTGTATTACTTGAATACAAAGTGTTTAATGAATTGTTAAAAGTTAATACATATCCGATGTATTGGGTATTTAACGAAAATGGTAATTATCATTAAATGATTGTTTAAATGTGTAAAGTAAGTTTACCAAAGGAAACATGAAACTATTTGATTTGATCAAAGTGTTTCATCAATAAAAGGGTATAAGTATAAAAGAGAATCTAATTACTATGATTTGATCAATAGTAATGAAATTCGAACTTATAAGAATGGCATGAAAGAAATTGTGGAATGCAAAGTGTTTTGAAACGTCAAAATGCAAAGCATCACAATGTGATATTAGATATCAAAGGGGGTTGAATAAAAGGCACCAAATAAATCATTGTAGTGTATATGTAGAGACCATTAGTTAGAAATAGTTAGCACTCAATTTGAATTAGTAAACCATTTGAATTCGTGAAAGTTTTGGGGTTATCCGATATAACCAAAACAATAGCGAATAAGTCCTTGTAGTGTATTCATTGGAAACTTTGAATATGAAACCCATAGCTCAAACCAAAAGCAAGATTCGTATTGCTTGGATTTTGGTACATTCTTGAGAAAGCCCACTATTAGTGATGTTTCTCAATTATGAGCAAATGGAAATTAGTGTAAAACACGATGAGGATTCAAAACCCTGCATCAGAGTGTTGAGAAGCACAATGGATAGCGTTCCTGAACGATTCTCTTCACGGAAGGAAAGAATCGATGCTTTTGATCATTGCGTTTTTCCCTCCACTATTGTTTGTCACTACATGAAGTAGGATTCAATATGTAAATCCATATCTTGTATGGAGACATTTGTGAACCACTTGTCATGATTTTTGAAATGTGACGTACCTATGAACTACTAAGGAAATAATGGTAAACTAAATTATGAGAAATCCTAGAAGCAAACTTCCCTTGAGATTAGAAAGCAATTCGTTGCTGAATCTCACAAGTAAAAGGAGTTACTTGAATTTTGCCAAATGACTGCAAAGCCATAGTAGGGAAAAGGGGTAAATGACAAAAGCACAATTTGTCAAGTATTGGATGAATTCAAATGAATTTGATTCATGTGTGCTAAATGTCTAGTGGATTTAAAACTAGTAAATTACTAGTATCTCATAGTAAATCTCCAAATTTGATCAAAGGATTTTGAAGTTATTCAAAATAGTAAAGGAGATATGCAATTTGCATAAAATTGAGTGGGAGTTATGAAAGTCTTCCTAAAACAATATGTGATTGACATATTTTTAAGTGGGAGCAATATGAGTCTCAAACTCAAATATGAAGGAACATATGTTGAGTAGGAGCGTACAGGAGTAATTATTACGTATGTTAAGAATGGAAGACACAAATACTTATAAATAATGATTTATAAGATGTAGAAGTTGATAATAGGTGTATTATGATATTATGTAGTATTCCTTAAGGGATTCTGAAAAGGGTTTCAAAATAGAAGTTAATTGAGGAACTAGTCCTTAATAACTCAAATTAGGAATAGCATTTAGTTTAACATCAATGGTTGAAAGAAAGAAAAGGATGATCGTCATCCACTATGTTGAGACATAGGTTCTATCTTAGAAACCATGATGGTAACTTAGCATAATATGTAATCCACATAAGGAACGTTTGAAAGTGATTAAGTTCGAATCACAGAACGTTGAGCTAAGTTTGCTCGCAGTATCTAGTAGAGAACTGCGGACATATTTTCCAAATCCATAAAGGATGACATATCTTAAAGCATAAAGAGTTATGTTATAATGGAATATGTTGGAAACCCCTGTAGATACCAATTAAAGTCAAGTAGGAAGCAAGGTGAACAAAACATCAAAAGTTCCACAGAGTGCACTGGTGTTTCGATGAATACATTTATAATAAACAAGGGTACCATCTAAAGTGTTGTATAATGTTATGGCGAGGCTAGTTCGCTTTTAACGTAGAATGATGTGTCCCAGGGCACAGTGCCCACGAGAAAGCCCTCGAGGTTGATCTAACGTCACTGTAGGCTCCTGGAATCAGGCCTCGTTCTGCTGCCATAGCGATGATACATACACACAAATGCTGACATGTGATGATAAAGTATTGATGTCAATCAAGGTGACATTAGTAAGTTTCAAAGGATTTGGGACTGTAAAGTACAGACCCAAGACTCAACCTCTTCCATGAGCAAGCATGTTAAGGGTACCGGATACTTGGTGCCAATGATTGAGAACAAATGCAGCTAGTGTATTTGTACTCTAGTGCAAGTGGGAGACTGTTGGAAATATGCCCTAGAGACAAATAGTAGTAAGGACTATTATCATATTTCATATAGTTTATGATTAAGTTTTATATCATGCTATAACTGTATTGAGTGGAAACATCAATACACGTGTGATATACAAACAACCAGGGGTTCCCAGTGAAACTCTAGTCACTGGTTCATTGGTCAATAGATGATCATGTTTCCTGATCATGTGGCATTTATGCAAGTTGGAAATGAGGTCATCTCATTCTGAGAATGATATGATGAACCAATACCCAACCTAAACATCATGAACCGATCATGTCACTAAGTTCAAGTTACGATGATTAGAAATGGATCCTCGTAGACTATTCCTTAGACCGTGAGGCTATATCAATCACTGTCTCCCGAGAGTGCTTAGATAGCATCAAACGCCATCTGGTAAAACGGTGGTTATAAAGGTGTGTTCAGGTATTCGGAGGAAACTGTAGAGGCAATATATGTCAAGAGCAGGATTTGTCCGTCCATGTGACGGGAAGATACTCAAGGGCCCACTCGGAGAAGTTATATCCAATAGTTGCACAGCGTGTGATTAGATCACGGGGATATCACTTGTCGGAACAAGTTAAGTAGCATTGTTCAGTAACGAGATTGAACCCGACATGGTGATGTCATTGATCAAATCTCAAGCAATGCAAGTATTGAATGACAAAGGGAATAATACACGACTATCCCGGTTCAAACGACGAAAGATCTTCGTGGAATGCACAGGGGTCACATGGCCATCTAGGTCCCTCTATCGATCATTGGTGCGGGAGTGTCCCGACCATGTCTGGAGTGTTCCGAACCGTGGGGTATCACGCTTAAGGGCTTGATGATGCTTAGAGAGTGTTTATAGGATCGATGGAATCACCGAAGAAAAGAAGGGAGAAAACCAGAAGGGTTTCGGTAAGTCCGGAGGATGTCCAGAGTGGAGGTGGAAGGTGTTCCATGGCCACGGAGATTGAATAATATGTGAATAAATGTTAAATATTGATTTAATCATTTATTCATATTTATTTAATAAAGAGAAAATCAATTAAAAGGTCAAAAAGGCTTAATGGGCCAATTCCGGAGGGAGAGGGCCCATTAGGGGAAAGGAGAGAGGGAGAAGGGACCAAAGGGGAGGCCGGCTGGGCCTTGCCCCCGCGCGGGGACCACTAGGTGGCCGGCGGCCACCTCCTCCTCCCCCCTCCTCTCCTTTAGTCCCACCCCGGGACCTTGAGGGAGGTAGTACCTCCCCTCCCCCTATATAAAGTGGGGTATTTGGCCTAGAAAAATACACCCAATAATCAATAAAGGTCTCCCCACTTTTGGGAGGACCTCCAATTGATATTTTCTCTCTCCCCCTCTCTCTCTCGTGACCGTGGTCCCAAGTCTGGGCTAAGCGAGAGACATCTTCACATGAGCGCCTTCATCGAGATTCGGATCCGGGAGCTCTAGTTCCACAACTACTGCTGGATCGGGGAAGCAAGAGTCATCGTCAGGCACCGAACGTGTGTAACTCCCCGCGAGGTGTCGCACTTGAGGCACTCAAGTTGTTGGAGCCAGAAGGAGCGCAAGGACTTTATCACGACCTTGAGGTCAGCTTCGGCTCATCTACATCAACCACGCTCTCCTGAGCGTTGACAACGCTTTTCGGTCTTCAAGGGTAAGTTCGCGAAAAACCCCTCATGTTACTGTATTACTAATAGATAGGTCCTGGCAGCTTCAGGGGTTCAGGGCGTAGAGGAAAATTTATTGTTTTTATACGTGGCACCCCTACATGCGCCTGCCTCGGCATGTTGCTTGTAGCGACAAGGAGCTAGATGTGCGCTTACTGGTGACACAGCTTGTCACCCTCCAGGTGGCTAAGCTCCACGACGACTTCCATGCCCTCATGTTCTTGGCGAACATCAGAACCGGCTGACCCGCGAGGACACGCGAGTCAGCAGCACGGTCCAGCTCCAAACCTAAGTTGCGGCCCTAGGGCGGCGCCTGCCGATTGTCCCCGGGTAAGCGGGAGAAGCCGTGCGCGGTGTTGTACTCACGCATGGTTGCTTCCAGGCGGCGTTGGCAAGCGGCGACCTTGCTGGCTTCCTCCAGGAGGTTCTGGCGCGTGGCTTCTAGCGCAGCTGCTGCAGCCGCTAGATCCACCTCGGGGGCGACGGGGATGCGGAGGATCTGGGTGGAGGCCTCTAAGGGGTCCGCGTCTTTATCGCATGGTGCAGCGTCGTTGGCGCCTCCGTCACGCTCCAGAGGTGGGCGGCGGCCATCGCCTGCATTGGCCATCATGACCTCGGGGCTGCCACTGGCGAGGAGCGGGATGGAGAAGCCTGGTGGCGTGCCGGAGACGGTGATGAACTTGCGAGGGATATCCTCGGTGACAGTGGCGACATAGAAGCAGTGCTCACCAAAGTGCATGACGGAACCGTCACATGGGAAGGTTTCCCCGTTGAAGCAGGATGCGTTGTCGAGGACACAGTCGAAGGAGCCAAAGGTGAGGACGAGGCCAAAGGCGACTTGCTCACCAGCGACGAGCGGAAGTCTCATGCGAAAGATGGCCCCAGCCGATGCGTTCTGCCCCACGGTGGGTGCCAACTGTCGTGGTGTGGAACATGGCAGTACCATCCGGGATGGCATGAGAGGGGACAATCAGGATGCTATCGGTAGCTACTCGCAACGGGTTGGGCACATATACTATAAACACAGCGATCTACGCAGTTTCGGAGCCCTCTTCTTGAGGTAACACTCCTACTCCTGCAAGGATCTACTATATGGGGAGCTGATGCTCAATACAAGTGCTCCTTGAGCTGTTTCCCTCACTGCTATCGAGAGCTAGAGGAAGTTGAACTACTCAACTGGTCAATTCTGGCTAACTTCTAACTTGTAATGCCTTACCTAGAACCCCAGCACTACCCCTCCTTATATACTAGTGGAAGCGTAGGTTACGATGTGGGCTCTAGGGTTTATTGTTTGGGCTTTGGGTTTACAAAGCGGGCTGGCTGCCGGGTCCAGCCGGTGGTCCAAGACCCGGTCAAGCTCTAGTACAGGTGGTGATAATGCCGCAGCATCTTAGCAATGCTACTTTGGGCATCACCTGGTGCTTTATCCATCAGCTTGGTGCTTTATCCGTCAACCGGAGCTTTATCTGTCAGCCGGTGCTTTACTCGTCAGCCTCTAGCCTTGGTGCTTTGGCATCCTCGTCTGGTAGTGCCGGCAGGGCGGCGCGCCAGCCTGTCTGGTCAAGGGTGCGCTTAGCAAGGAGCGTCACCCTCCCTTGTATCTTGGGCCAACTAATCTGAGGCGGCCAGGTAAAGGTGGCTACCCAGCCAGCTCTCCTGGCCACCCAGCTAGATGGTCCAGCCGGGGAATCTTGAGGCGAACCGGGTGGACCGTTCCACCCAGCTGTGGTTCTTTGTCTTGCGGCCATCCGGATAGGTGTCCCTAGAGCCGGCCAGTTGAGCCTGGCTTGGCCTACCTGGGGTCATCCCCCGACAGTCGAGTTGCCTATGCATCCTAAGCAAGTCTCTCTTCTTGTGGTGGAGTAAGTATTGGCAGGCCATCAGATCTTTGCGTGTAGCGTATCGTATCATTGGGACTGCGCCCGAAACTGCGTCCCTTAATCTTTGCCATGTTTCTGATGATAGCCAAAGAGTTAGCCGCTCGCTGTCATGCGCTCCTTCTCTTCCTTGCGTGATTCGATTGTTGTGTGAGGATCTCCTTCGTTTCCGTGATTTCCTACATCATCGCCCAATAAAATATCATTGGGATCGAGGATCAGGTTACCGTTGGAGTCGTGTGGTGTTGACGTTCCTTTGTTGATAATCACGCACACTTGGTGGTGTGTCATGTATGAGCTACTTTTGTCGTCATCAGATCCATATGAGACACTATTTGCGATACAAGTGAAATACATGGGTTCTGCTCTGGATAAGTTTCGGCTTTCTTGATTCCGGAGTCAATGCTTCCATTGCCTCCATCGGGTTTGATGTTTGCTAGACTTGAGCCACGTGGTGGAATTATCTCGGGGTCTGACCCAAAGAAAAGGTCGTCGTATAGATTGGGCAGATCCCCTAGATCTGCAGAGTTTTGGGAATTTTCCTCGCCGTTTATCGGTTGGGGTGCGGATTCTTTAGATGAGCGGACGGAAGATGCAGGTATCACCATAGGTACTGCTAGTACAACCAATGGACCCGAATTGATCGGGGAAGATAGGCAAATACTTTTGGGTTCCTCCACATGGAAGTGGAAACTCCCGATTATGAGATTGAATCTACCGTTGAAATCGACAGGAACCAAAACAATGGTGGGCAGGCATGGATCCGCTGATGTTGAGTTTTTGCTTGGTGAAGACGGGGCCACCGAATCCATGACTCCAACGTTTAGATTTCCAACAGATGGCGCAAATTGATGAGGGGTAACCTCGGCAATGCCCATGGTTATGGACTTAGGGTTTTGCAGAAAAGAGAACACTGAGAAATTCATCGGCTGATCAGACAAACAAGGGAGTCAAAGTCGTCTGATTGCTTATGGACAATGTGTTTACAGATTTCTCGAAGCTTTGGTGCCTCATCATTGGATCCTCCCACCCGTTATATAATAGGTTGGGTCTCAAAGCCATATATGGATAGGTTACAAGTTATAATTACAACACTAATACAATGTCGATTCCTACTCTTTCCTTGATTATGAAGACATGCTTTCCGTCTATCGGATGCATCCTAGAACTTCCTTTATTCTTCATGGATTTTGTGGGTTGTAGGCCTTTATACAACCAGGGTAACTAATCATAAGGCCCCGATTAGTCATACCCGTGTCACCTATGTATCATGATCGGGATTTCTTCTCCTATGTGATGGGAAGATACACTAGGCCCACTCGGTGAATTACATCCATAAGATGCGTAGCGTATGACTGGGTCATGGGGATGGAATTTCATAGGAACGAGTAGAAAATACTTGTTGGAAACGAGATTGAACAAGGTATCATGATACCGATGATCAGATCTCGAACAAGTGAGTATCGAAGTAACAAAGGGAACTGGATACTGTTGGAGATATGCCCAAGAGGCAATAATAAAAGTGGTTATTATTATATCTTTGTGTTTATGATGAATGTTTACATCCCATGCTATAATTGTATTATAAGGAAACACTAATACATGTGTGTTTTGTAAACATAAAAGAGTCCCTAGTAAGCCTCTTGTGGAACTAGCTTGTTGATTAAATGATGATCATGGTTTCCTGATCATGGACATTGGATGTCATTAATAACGAGGTTATATCATTAGGAGAATGATGTGATGGACACACACCCATAGTAAGCGTAGCATAAGATCAAGTCATTAAGTTCGTATTGCTGTAAGCTTTCAAATGCATAGTAACCTAATCCTTCGACCATGAGGTTATGTTAATCACCATCACCGGATGGGTACTTTGATGACATCAAACACCGCTTAGAATCGGGTGGTTATAAAGGTGTCATTGGGTATTCTGAAAGTATGTGTTGAAGCGCATGGACCAAGATTGGGAATTGCCCATCCATATGACGGATAGATATGCTCTGGGCCCTCTCGGTGGAATGTCATCTAGTTAGCTTGCAAGCATGTGACTAGGTCACAAGGGATGACATAACATGGAACGAGTAAAGAGTACTTATCAGTAACGAGGTAGAACTAGGTATGGAGATACCGACGATCAGACCTCGGATAAGTAGAATATCGCGTGACAAAGGGAATTGGTTTCGTATGTTAATGGTTCTATCGATCACGAAGTCATCGTTGAGTATGTGGGAGCCATTATGGATCTCCAGATCCCGCTGATGGTTATTGATCGGAGAGGTGTCTTCATCATGTCTGCATATTCACGAACCGTAGGGTGACACACTTAAGGTTCGAAGTTGGTTTAAGTAGATATGGAATATGCGTTGGAGACCGAATGTTGTTCAGAGTCTCGGATTGGATCCGGGACATCACGAGGAGATCCGGAATGGTCCGGAGAATAGGATTCATATATTGGGGATCATTTTCTAAGTTAGGAAATGTTCCGGAGTGTTTGTATGGAGATTCTAGAAGGTTTCAGAATGTTCTAGAAGGTTCTAGAAGAGTTCTTGGTGTTTGCTTGAAAACCAAGAAAGGGTCAAGGAAACCTTGTGGGGGCTAGACACGGATTCGTGGGGGAGGAGGACTCCTCCCCCCCGTCCCAACCCGCCGGCCAAGGAGGGGAGTCCTACTAGGACTCCCCCTCCCATGGCGCGCCTCCCTCCTTTAAATAGAGGGGAGGGGGCGCCCCCTCCTAGACCTCTCTCATAACAAGCCCTAGCCACCGCCTCCCTCCTCTTCCTTCGCTCTGCTCCGGCTTAGGCGAAGCCCTGCAGAATTCTCTCCTCCACCACCACCACCACACCGCCGTGCTGCTGGGATTCCGTGGAGAAGATCTACTACCTCCGCTACTCACTGGAACGGGGAGAGGAAGGTCTGCTTCGACTCCGCACGTGAGACCGACTGCAGAAGCGCTGCCGGAACACGGCGCCGGAAGGATCGTCCACACGATCTTGAGATCAGAAAGTGATCGACTACATCAACCCCGAGATCTAATCTCGTAACTCTTTTGGTTCTACGAGGGTTAGTACAGATCTATCTCGTTGCTCATGTCTAATAGATTAGATCTTGGCTTTTATCTAGATTAGATCTGGGTTTTGTTCGTTCTTGCGGTAGAAATTTTTTGTTTTCCATGCTACGAACCCATCAGTGGTATCAGAGCCTTGTCTATGCGTAGATCTGTTGCACGTGTAGAACACAATGATGTTGTGGGCGTTGGTGCTCGTGCCGTTTTTTGCTTTGTGTACTTTGCATCTCGCGGTATGGTGGGATGAAGCGGCTCAGGCTAACCTTACATGTCATCGCACATGAGACTTGCTCCACGCTTGACGTGTAACTTGCTTTGCACAAGTGGCTTTGCGGGTGTCTGTCTCTCCCATCATAGTATAGATCCAATCTACACTTTGCACTTGATAGCACTTGTATCAACGTTGTGGTTCAGTTTCGTAGGTAAGATCCGTTCTTATTCGAAAGCCCCAAACCACGTAAAACTTGCAAATAAAATTAGAGGCGTCTAACTTGTTTTTGCAGGGGTTTTGTGATGTGATATGGCCATCATGTGATTGTGATTATATTTGATGTATGCAATGATCCTTGTTGTAATATGGCAACCGGCAGGAGCCTAATGGTTGTCTTTAATTCTGTTAAGACCTGCGTGTCTATTCATCTTGTAATAGCTTTATTCCAAGTAGTTGTAATAGTTGCTGGTGATGATGGACAACCATGAAGCGGCGCCACTGACCTTGACGCAATGCTGGTGATGATGGAGATCATGTCCGTGCTTTGGAGATGGAGATCAAAGGGATAAGAAGAAAGGGCCAAATCATATCACACTAATTATGAATTGCCTGTGATGTTAATCCTTTATGCATCTTGTATTGCTTAGATCGCGACGGTAGCATTATAAGATGATCCCTCTCACTAAATTTCAAGTAATAAAGTGTTCGTCCTTAGTTGGCACCGTTGCTAAGACTCGTCGTCTCGAAGCATCTCGTGATGATCGGATGTGATAGATTCTACGTGTGCATACAACGGGTGCAAGCCAGATTTGCACATGCGGAAACTAAGGTTAATCTTGACGAGCCTAGCATGTACAGACATGGTCTCGGAACACGGAATACCGAAAGGTAGAGCATGAATCATATAAGTGATATGATGAACATGAAGATTGTTCACCGATGAAACTACATCTTCTCTCGTGAAGATCGGACTTGGTGTAGTGGACTTGGTTCGTGTAATCACTAAGACAATGTGAGGGATGTTGTTTTGAGTGGGAGTTCACCTAGTTAATTTAAGAATTAAAGTAGAACTCAATTTATCATAAACTTAGTCTAAACTACTTGCAAATTTGTTGTAGATTATGGCGAATCTCTCCATCAATTTCAATGCGTTCCTAGAGAAAGAAAAGCTTAAGAACAATCGAAGCAACTTCACGGACTGGCTCCGTGGTCTGAAGATTGTCCTCGGGGCTGGTCAGATGACCTATGTGCTCGAAGCACTGCTAGGTGACCCACCTGCAGATGATGCCACCGATGACGTAAAGAATGTTTACGCCACTCGGAAAAATCATTACTCCACAGTTCAGTGTGCCATCCTGTACGATTTAGAAACGGAGCTCCAGAAGCGTTTTGAGCACCATGACCCATTCGATATCATTAAGGAGCTCAAGCTCATTTTTGAGACTCACGCGGCCGTGGAGAGCTATGAGGCCTCCGAGAAGTTCTTTACCTGCAAGATGGAAGAGGGAAGTTCCGTTAGCGAGCACGTGCTCACCATGTCTGGGCACGCAAACAAGCTCCAAGAGTTGGGGATAACGATTCCTAATGAGTTAGGGATTCACCTTGTCCTCCAATCACTGCCACCGAGTTATAAGAACTTTGTGATGAACTACAATATGCACTGCATGAACAAGACGTTGCCTGAACTATCGTCCATGCTGAAAACTGCTGAAGTGGAGATCAAGAAGGAGCACCAAGTGTTGATGGTCAATAAGACCACCAATTTCAAGAAACAGGGCTAGCCTAAGAAAAAGGGCAACTTCAAGAAGGACGGCAAGAAAGTCGCGCACTGCTAAGAAGCCCAAGGCTGGTCCTAAGCACAAAACTGAGTGCTTCTCTCGCAAGGGTGCTGGTCCTCGGAAGCGTAATCGCCCAAATACCTGGAAGATCTGAAGAACGGCAACATCAAGAAGAAAGGTATATTCGATATACATTTTATTGATGTGTATCTTACTAGTAGTCGTAGTAGTGCCTGGGTATTTGATACTGGTTCGGTTGCTCATATTTGTAACTCGAAACAGGAGCTACGGAATAAACGAAGACTGGCAAGAGACGAGGTGACGATGTGCGTTGGAAATGGCTCCAAGGTTGATGTGATCGCCGTCGGCACGCTCCCTCTACATATACCTTCGGGATTAGTTTTAAATTTGAATAATTGTTATTTGGTGCCTGCGTTAAGAGTGAACATTATATCTGGATCTTGTTTATTGCGAGATGGTTACTCTTTTAAGTCTGAGAATAAAGGTTGTTCGATTTATATGAGTAATATCTTTTATGGTAATGCACTTGAGATAAATGGTTTATTCTTATTGAATCTCGATAGTAGTGATACACATGTTCACAACATAGATGCTAAACAAATAAAATTGAATGATAATTCTACATACATGTGGCAATCGCTGCCTTGGTCACATTGGAGTGAAGCGTATGAAGAAACTCCATTCTGATGGACTTCTTGAATCACTTGATTTTGAATCACTTGAAAGATGCGAAGCATGTCTAATGGGAAAAATGACTAAGACTCCATTCTCTGGAATAATGGAGTGAGGTACAGACTTATTGGAAATAATACATACCGATGTGTGCGGTCCAATGAGTGTAGCATCGCATGGTGGATATCGTTATGTTCTCACTTTCACGGATGACTTAAGTAGATATGGGTATGTCTACTTTATGAAACATAAGTCCGAAACTTTCGAGAAGTTTAAGGAATTTCAAAGTGAAGTGGGAAATCATCGTAACAAGAAGATTAAGTTTCTGCGTTCTGACCGCGGAGGTGAATATCTGAGTTATGAGTTTGGCATGCATTTAAAGAAATGTGGAATACTTTCGCAGTTGACACCGCTGGGAACACCACAGCGTAATGGTGTGTCCGAACGTCGTAATCGAACTCTCTTAGATATGGTTCGGTCTATGATGTCTCTTACAGATTTACCGCTATCATTTTGGGGCTATGCATTAGAGACAGCAGCATTCACTTTAAATAGGGCACCATCTAAATCCGTTGAAACGACACCGTACGAATTGTGGTTTGGTAAGAAACCTAAGTTGTTGTTCCTTAAAGTTTGGGGTTGCGAAGCGTATGTAAAGAAGTTACAGCCTGATAAGCTTGAACCCAAAGCGGAGAAATGCGTCTTCATAGGATACCCTAAAGAAACAATTGGGTATACCTTCTATCATAGATCCAAAGGCAAAGTTTTCGTTGGCAAGAATGGATCCTTTCTTGAGAAGGAGTTTCTCTCGAAGGAAGTGACTGGAAGGAAAGTAGAACTCGACGAGGTTATTGAACCTTCTCTCGGAGTTGAGAGTAGCGCAGCACCGGAAGATGTTTTTGTGCCGCCTGCACCAACTGGAGAGGAAGCTAATGATGGTGATCATGAAACTTCGAACGAAGTTACTGCTGAACCTCGTAGGTCAATGAGGGTTCGTACCACTCCTGATTCGTATGACTCTTCTTTGAACGTCATGTTGGTGGACAACACTGATGACCCTGTGACTTATGAAGAAGCTATGGTGAGCCCAGATTCCGACAAATGGCTAGAAGCCATGAAATCTGAAATGGGATCCATGTACGAAAACCAAGTATGGACTGTGGTGGACTTACCGGATGGCCGTAAGGCTGTCGAGAACAAATGGATTTTCAGAAGAAAAACAGATGCTGATGGTAATGTTACCGTCTATAAAGCTCGACTTGTCGCGAAAGGATTCCGACAAATTCAAGGAGTTGACTACGATGAGACTTTCTCACCAGTAGCGAAGCTAAAGTCTATGAGGATTTTGTTAGCAATCGCTGCATATTTTGATTATGAAATTTGGCAGATGGATGTCAAAACGGCGTTCCTTAATGGTGACATTGAGGAAGAGTTGTATATGGTACAACCCAAGGGTTTTGTCGATCCTAGTGGTGCTGACAAGGTATGCAAACTTCAGCGCTCCATTTATGGACTGAAGCAAGCATCCCGGAGTTGGAATCAACATTTTGATGAAGTAATCAAAAACTTTGGATTTATACATCCCGGAGAAGCTTGTATTTACAAGAAAGTGAGTGGGAGCTCTGTAGCATTCCTAGTACTATATGTAGATGACATATTGTTGATTGGGAATGATATAGAACTTCTTAATAGCGTCAAAACCTATTTGAATAATATTTTTCAATGAATGATCTTGGCGAAGCGGCATATATTCTAGGCATCAAGATTTATAGAGATAGATCAAGACGCCTAATAGCGCTTTCACAAAGTACATACTTAGACAAAGTTCTAAAGAAGTTTAGAATGGAAGAGAGCAAGAAAGGGTTCGTGCCCATGTTGTCAGGTAAGACCTTGAGTAAGACTCAAAGTCCGCTACTGTAAGATAGAGAAAAGATGAATAAAATTCCCTATGCCTCGCCATAGGTTCTATCATGTATGCCATGCTGTGTACAAGACCGGATATAGCACATGTTAGTTTGACTAGCGATATCAAAGTGATCCCGGAATGGAACATCGGGCAATGGTCAAGAATATCCTAAAGTACCGAATAGGACTAAGGATATGGTTCTTTCTTATGGAGGTGATGAACAGCTTGTAAACGGTTACACCGATGCTAGTTGGAACACCGATCCATATGACTCAAGTCACACCGATAATGATTTATTTTGAATGGTGCTGCAGTGAGCTGGAGGAGTGCCAAGCAAAGCGTTGTGGCGAAATCTTCAACTGAATCGGAATACATAGCTGCTTTGGAGGCTGCACAAGAAGCCATATGGATGAAGGAGTTCATTACTGAACTTGGCGTGGTTCCCAGTGCGTTGGACCCGATGGCCATCTACTGTGACAAAACAGGTGCCATAGCTAATGCACAGGAGCCAAGGTCACATAGCAAGCTGAAGCACATCAAGCTACGTTTCCATGCTATTCGCGAGTATGTCCGAGATGGTCACATAAAGATTTGCAAAGTACACACTGATCTGAATGTGGCAGATCCGTTGACTAAACCTCTCACTAGAGAAAAGCATGACCAACACCAGAACGCCATGGGTGTTAGGTATATTACCATGTAATCTAGATTATTGACTCTAGTGCAAGTGGGAGACTGTTGGAGATATGCCCAAGAGGCAATAATAAAAGTGGTTATTATTATATCTTTGTGTTTATGATGAATGTTTACATCCCATGCTATAATTGTATTATAAGGAAACACTAATACATGTGTGTTTTGTAAACATAAAAGAGTCCCTAGTAAGCCTCTTGTGGAACTAGCTTGTTGATTAAATGATGATCATGGTTTCCTGATCATGGACATTGGATGTCATTAATAACGAGGTTATATCATTAGGAGAATGATGTGATGGACACACACCCATAGTAAGCGTAGCATAAGATCAAGTCATTAAGTTCGTATTGCTGTAAGCTTTCAAATGCATAGTAACCTAATCCTTCGACCATGAGGTTATGTTAATCACCATCACCGGATGGGTACTTTGATGACATCAAACACCGCTTCGTAACTGGGTGGTTATAAAGGTGTCATTGGGTATTCTGAAAGTATGTGTTGAAGCGCATGGACCAAGATTGGGAATTGCCCATCCATATGACGGATAGATATGCTCTGGGCCATCTCGGTGGAATGTCATCTAGTTAGCTTGCAAGCATGTGACTAGGTCACAAGGGATGACATAACATGGAACGAGTAAAGAGTACTTATCAGTAACAAGGTAGAACTAGGTATGGATATACCAACGATCAAACCTCGGATAAGTAGAATATCGCGTGACAAAGGGAATTGGTTTCGTATGTTAATGGTTCTATCGATCACGAAGTCATCATTGAGTATGTGGGAGCCGTTATGGATCTCCAGATCCCGCTTATGGTTATTGATCGGAGAGGTGTCTTCATCATGTCTGCATATTCATGAACCGTAGGGTGACACACTTAAGGTTCGAAGTTGTTTTAAGTAGATATGGAATATGCGTTGGAGACCGAATGTTGTTCGGAGTCTCGGATTGGATCTGGGACATCACAAGGAGATCTGGAATGGTCCGGAGAATAAGATTCATATATTGGGGATCATTTTCTAAGTTAGGAAATGTTCCGGAGTGTTTGTATGGAGATTCTAGAAGGTTTCGGAATTTTCTGGAAGGTTCTAGAAGAGTTCTTGGTGTTTGCTTGAAAACCAAGAAAGGGTCAAGGAAACCTTGTGGCGGCTAGACACGGATTCGTGGGGGAGGAGGACTCCTCCCCCCCCTTCCCAACCCGCCGGCAAAGGAGGGGAGTCCTACTAGGACTCCCCCTCCCATGGCGCACCTCCCTCCTTTAAATAGAGGGGAGGGGGCGCCCCCTCCTAGACCTCTCTCATAACAAGCCCTAGTCGCCGCCTCTCTCCTCTTCCTTCGCTCTACTCCGGCTTAGGCGAAGCCCTGCAGAATTCTCTCCTCCACCACCACCACCACACCGTCGTGCTGCTGGGATTCCGTGGAGAATATTTACTACCTCCTGTCATTTGAAGCAGGAGAGGAAGGTCTGCTTCAACTCCGCATGTTTGACCCATCAGTGGAAGGATCGTCCACACGATCTTGAGATCGGCAAGTGATCGACTACATCAACCCCGAGATCTAATCTCGTAACGCTTTCGGTTCTACGAGGGTTAGTACAGATCTATCCCGTTGCTCATGTCTAATAGATTAGATCTTGGCTTTTATATAGATTAGATCTGGGTTTTGTTCGTTCTTGCGGTAGAAATTTTTTGTTTTCCATGCTACGAACCCATCAGATACGGCGTTTATGGTTCGACATGAAGGTGTTTCATGGAATTCATAGGGGTTATTACAAGCATCCCGGTCCCACTATTGATCATTGATCGGAGATCGTCTTGATCATGTCTTTGTCATTCCCTAGTAGGGTTACACACTTAATGGAAGTACGACGCCTGGAGATCGTTCTGCAAGATGGAATCACAGAAGAGAGATATGAGAAAACCGGAATCATTCTGAAGAGAATCCGAAGTTGTTCGGAGAAAGAAGAAAGGAAAGACTAAAAGGTGTTTCGGATAAAAGGCAAGTTATAATATGCATTTATATATGTTAGTTATGATTTAATATATATATTAAATAGATATTTAAATTAATATTTATAGGGTAACTTCCTGAACAGGGGCAAAACCCTTGAGGGAATCAGCCTAGGAGGAAGCCACCCGGAAAGGCAGCTCAAAAGCCACGCTGTAGCTAGGCCCCAGGCCCACCCACGCGGTAGGCGGAAAGGCTTTGGACGCCGAGCGGGTGGCAGCCAACCGGCCACCGCACGCGGGCCATGTCCAGCCGGCCCACCCGGGCTTAGGTGCATGCGCTGGCCCTGACGGGCATGTGGTGGGCCATGCCAAAGGCCTACCCAGCCGCTCCTCCCTACCGCCTCAGCTACCACGGGCTGCTAGCGCCACTGCTAGGCCGTGTGGGGGTGGCTAGCCCACCCGGCCAGAGTTGCTGCTATTGCTGGGCTGGCCACGAGTTGGCCCAACTAGCAGCCCCTTCCCATGTTTTCCTTTGCCTATTGTTTGTCCGACATGGGAGAGGTCTTGGGAAGGGTACACCCTTTTATCCGATATAAATGGGTGCCCATGGGTGGGAATAGAGACACCAATAATTCTCTAAGGCAAGTTCCTTAGAGAAGAAATCTCTCTCGTTGCCTTTGTGGTGGCATGGTCCCTAGAAGGAATGTCCACACCAAAACAACACCATTGTGCATGCTGTTATGCTGCAGTGATTCTGGCCAGGAGATCTACTTTTGCAATCTCGACAGGGATCAGAGATCAGGAGCCATCATTTTGCATCGTACATGTGCGAATACCTTGGTGCTATTGTCGTTAGTGGCACCGGAACATTGTACAAGGTGAAGGGTTCCGTAGCAGAAAACAAAAAAATTCTATCTACTTGAACACTAATACCAGGATCTATACTATGTAGACATAAGTAACAGAGAAGAGATATGGTATTCATACCTTTGAAGACCGAGGCACGCCTTACGTAGTAAGGCGTATATTGATGAAGACTAGCAGGACCCCAAGTGTGGTGCCTCCAAAGTTCGTCACACATCCGGTGTAGGAGACGTCAACCGGACTCCGATCCAGTCGAGCAGCAGAACAAGTAGATGCCGGATCGCTGATCACACGACGGTGGTGTGAAGGTGGAGAACTCACCCACGAAGTCCTCTCCAATATTATGGAGAAGTCCTCAATGGATGAGAGAGAGAGAATGAGAGGGAATGGGATGATTCCAAAGGGGGAGGGAGACCCCTATATATAGTGGGAGGGGGGCGCACCACCTTGGTGCCAGGCAGTGTGGGACTAATCCCCACACCCGCCAGCCACCTAGGGGCAGCCGTCGGCCCTAGGTGGGCCCCATTGGGGCGGCCCACAAAGCCTAGGCCGGCTGGCCCCCTCTCCCTAGGCACCATGCCCTATTGGGCCTCCCTTCGGGTGAGGCCCATTAGCATTATGATGCCTTTAATAATAAAATAATATATATATTTAATATTAATTCTCCAATTAACATTCAAATACATATATTGTATTATTCCTTTACTCCGGAACACCTTCCGGACCCCTTCCGATCTCCATCGGATGTTACCCGGAACTATTTCGGTTTCTCTTTCTCTATTTCTCTTACGATACCTCATCTACCCTAAGCGTCCCTACCCTTAAGCGTGACATCCTGCGGACAGGAAACACTTCGGACATGATCGAGACTACTCTGACATCAATGATCAACAGAGGGACCTGGATGGCCATGTGATCCCCATGCGTTTTACGAATATAATTGCTCGAACCGTGAGATAGTTTTTTCCCGTTCCCTTTGTCATATGATACCTAATTCATTCGAGACTTGATATCCGGTATCCCCATACCTTAGTTCGGTCTCGTTACCAATGAATTTGTTTACTCGTTCTCATGTCTTTGCATTCCGTGACCAAGTCACATCCTTGCAAGCTTCATTAATGCAACGTCACCGAGATGGCCACATGTATCTATCAGTTACATGGATTACACAAATCCTGGTATTGATATGTACTCCTCTATGCATCCCCTCGGAAAACCTGAGTGGCACCTTTTTGATCACCCTGTTACAAGATGATTCTTGATAACCATCTAAGTTTCCTCCGGAATGGTGATTTGCATTACCTCATAGTCAAAGGATCAGGTTGTGAGGTTCTCTGTGTTTTATCATCAATGGTGAACTTTATAACTAGATCTCATTCAAGATATAACAGTCGGATGTTTGTCTATCATGTTATTCAACTAATAACATGACCCCATTGTCAATCGGCATAAATGCCCATGATCTTGAAATCCAGACCATCCTCATGACCAATGAACTAGTTCGCTAGAGGTAACTAGAGACACAGTTTGTTTACATACCACACGTGTATTAACATTTCGCATTAACATAGTTATAGCATAGTATGAAACATATTATGAACATATAGGAGATATATCAAATAATACACTTTATTATTTGCCTCTAGGGTATAACTCCTTCAGTCTCCCACTTGCACTAGAGTATAAATAAAACTAGTTTACAATAGGTAGGCACCTAACACCAATGGAATCTTGGTGTTGTTCGTGATTTTATTGATGTAGAGCTTCTGTCAAAGGATCTGCCATATTCAGTTCCGTATCTACTTTGCAAATCTTGACTTCACCTTCGTCAACGTTATGTCGGGTGACGTGAAATCGAAGCTTGATGTGTTCAGTTGCGGAATGAGTCCTTGGTTCCTTTGTGCTTGCAATAGCTCCCGTGTTATCACAATATATCGTGACGGGGTCTTGCGCATTTGGAAAAAGTCCCAGTTCAATGACAAAATCCCTTAGCCAAACAGCTTCATTTGCTGCATCAGCTGCAACAATGTATTCAGACTCCATCGAAGGTTGCACCACCACCGGCTGCTTCTTACTCTTCCAGCTTACCGCCCCACCATTCACTAGGAACACAAATCCTGTTTGAGATTTCGAGTCATCATGATCTGAGTTCCAGCTCGCATCCACGTAACCCATTACGTTTAGAGCTTCATCACTTCCTCCATAGATTAGGAACATAACCTTTGTTCTTCTTAGATCCTTTAGGATATTCTTTACAGCTGTCCAGTGATCCGGTCCTGGATTACATTGGTATCAGCTCGTCAAACTAAGAGCCAATGCCACATCAGGTCGCGTACTTAACATTGCATACATGATAGATCCTATGCCAGAGGCATAGGGGATGTAAGACATCTTTTCTCTATCATCATCCGTTACCGGACATTGAGTCATACTCATTTTGCAATTCTTCATCATTGGTACCAAACCCCTTTTGGTATTTTCCATTTTGAACCTCTTCAAAATCTTTTTGATGTAAGTACTCTGACTTAATGAGGCGCCTTGATCTATCTCTATAGATCTTGATTCCTAATATGTATGCAGCTTCACCTAGATCCTTCATCGAAAATTGGTTACTCAAATATGCTTTCACACTTCTCATAAGATCCACATCGTTTCCCGTGAGTAATATGTCATCCATATGTACTACTAAGAAAACAACTCAGCTCCCACTCGCTTTCTTGTAAACACAGAACTTTTGTTGTTTTTGGACAAATCCAAAACTCTTGATCACTTGATCAAAACATTGGTTCTAGCTTTGAGATGCTTGATTCAATCCACAAATGGACCGTTGAAGCTTGCATACCTTTCCAACATCCTTAGGATCAACAAAACCTTCTGGTTGCATCATATACAACTCTTCATAATGTGACCATTGAGGAATGCGGTCTTGACATCCATCTGCCAAATTTCATAGTCAAAATGTGCAGCAATTGCTATTAAAATCTGGACATCCTTAAGCATCACTATAGGAGAGTAAGTCTCGTTGTAATCAACTCCTTGTATTTGTCGAAACCCCTTTGTGACAAGTCGAGCTTTGTGAACGGTCACATTACCGTTCGCATCTGTCTTTTTCTTAAATATCCATTTATTTTCCATGGCATTGTGGCCTTCTGGAAGATCTACCAAGGTCCAAACTTGGTTCTCATGCATGGATCCTATTTCGTATTTCATGCCTTCTAGCCATTTCTCGGAGTCAGCACTATCCATAGCTTCTTTGTAGTTTGCAGGTTCTTCCTGTTCATCTAGGATGACAGACATTACAAGGCTACTGTACCAATCAGGAGTGGCACAAATTCTTGTAGACCTGCGAATATCAGGGGTCTCGAGGTTGTTGTTTTGATCATCATCATTGGGCTCTTCCTCCATGTTGGAGAGCAGTTTCGGAACAGCTTCCTTTGCGCTACTCAGAATTTGGAGAGAAGGGTCAACAAACTCATCTAACTCAATTTTCCTTCCACAAACTCCTTTAGCAAGAAACTCTTTCTCGAGAAAGGTGCCAGTTTTTACGACAAACGTTTTTCCTTTGGCTTGGTTGTAGAAAGTATACCCAATGGTTTCCCTTGGATATCCTACAAAGATAAAATTTTCCAATTTGGGTTCGAGTTTGTCAGGATAGAGTTTCTTGACGTAAGCCTCACATCCCCAAACTTTCAGAAATGACAACACTGGCTTCTTGCCATGCCATATCTCATATGGGGTTGTCTCTAAGGATTTGGATGGTGCTCGGTTTAAAATAAAAGCGGCTTTTTCTAATGCATATCCCCAAAAAGACACAGACAAATATTTAAAGACATCATGGACCGCACACTATCTAATAGGGTTCGGTTACAACGTTCCGACACACCATTACGCGGTGGTGTTCCGGCTGGCGTAAGCTGTGGGATAATCCCACAGTCCTTCAAGTGCATGTTAAAATCATATCTCAAATACTCGCCTCCTCGATCCGATCGAAGATGCTTGATTTTCTTGTTAAGTTGATTCTCTACTTCTTTCTGAAATTCCTTGAACTTTTCAAAAGTTTCAGACTTGTGCTTCATTAAGTAGATATATCCATATCTGCTTAAGTCATTAGTAAAGGTAACAAAGTAACGATAACCATTGCGTGTTGAGATGCTCATTGGTCCACATACATCCATATGTATGATTCCCAGTAGGTCTACAACTCTCTCCACTGTCCCGGAGAACGGTGTCCTAGTCATCTTGCCCATGAGGCATGGCTCACATGTATCAAGGGATTCGAAATCCAATAATCCAAGAAGCCCTTCTGAATGAAGCTTCTTCATGCATTTTATGCCAATGTGACCAAGACAGAAATGCCACATAAACATGGAATTATAATCATTATGCTTACAACGTTTAGCATCAACACTATGGATGTGTGTATTACAATCAAGATCAAATAAGAATAAACCATCACACACAGGAGCATGAACATAGAAAATATCATTCATATAAATTGAACAACCATTTGTTCCTGATTTAAACAAATAACGGTCTTGCAACAGCAAGACCCACTCACAATGTTCATACTCAATGCGGGTACATAGTAGCATTTATTCAAAACCAAAAATAATCCTGACGGCAGACGGAGATGCAGGGTGCTGACAGCCATCACTTTGACTCTCGAACCATTGCCGACGCGCATCGTCACCTCGTCCTTCCTCAGGCGCCTCCTACACTACAGATGCTGCTGAGAGTTACAAATGTGAGGAACATATCTGGTATCAAATACCCAGGTGTTAGTCCAAGCGCTTGTAAGGAATACATCAATAACATGTATGTAACATCCTAATTTCAGCACCCCTGATTAGTTGTCCAGAATGCAAAAATCAGGGGGAACAAAAACTTTTTCTTGTTTAATGCTGAAATATGTTCTTGTTGTTTGGATATGCTTATGCATATGAATATGTATTAGATGATATACTCCTTACCTTGACAACAGTTGACAAAAGCTACTTCCCAAAACGGTCTTGGCTTAATTTCCATATTCTCAAATGTTCTGGCATTTCAAAACATGAGCCAAGATGCTTATGTAACCAAAACTATTTTTGTAACTTCTATTGACAAAACTATGGAGAGTTATATAACAAAATCTCCTTATGTTGTCAAGACAGAACCTTCAACTACTCTTACCTCTAGGATCTCCAAAACCTTTTTGTAAGCTTTTGAATTCTACTCTTGGTAGAGATACCAGGGATCTTACCTTGTTCAAACTCAAACCTATTTCAAAATGTCCCAACCTTACCTCCAGCTAAGCTTGATGGTAACCCCTAGTGGTAGTTGGATAGTTTATAAAATGAGTTGCCTTGATCTGCTGTCTGATGAGCTGTTGTGATCTGCTTTTTGCTTTGTTTGCTTAGGAAGTAGTATGAGCTACTCTAGGAGCTCATCACTAGGATCAAGATGTTCCAAATCATCAAATCCCTAAGCAAGAATACAAACCTAGATCTGATCACTAAGTGATCATCTAGAACTCTTAACCAGATCAATTCTGAAGAAATCCCTTCTAGAAGCTTCCAAGTCAATGAAGACCAATACCAAGCATGGACCCCTTATACTCAACCTACTCTTCAATATCATCCACTTGATGATGATTGGGTACTTTGCAACCCATCAAAATCATCTCCACCAACATTCTAGTCAAAAACCCTAATTCTGCCAAATTTGGCCAAGTCTGGAAATCTGTTTCCAACATCACCTTTTTGAATGCCTCCCTTTCTCAACCCTTGTGCATTTTTGGAAATGCATCTGAACCCTCTTGTTAACCATCCTAAGGACTACCAAGGACCACTCTTGCCCTTGGTTATCACATTGTTCAACCCACTCATCCTTGATGGTTTTGCAGGCAAGAAAATAACAACCTACAAATCTAGTCATCATACCTACTTTGGTAGAAGCTCACACCACCATCCAAACTCCTAGGGACCAACTCTCAGCATGGTTGTGTTCCACTCATTGATTTATATCTAAACCTAATTCACTTGTTCCAAGTGGACCTCTGAGCTTATTAAACCCACATGGTTTAGAAGGCTTCATGACACTTTTTACATGGCAGCCTTAATTTCAACAAAGTTTGCCATCACTTCCAGATCACCTCAAATACAATTAATTCAAACTCCTCTTGCCATGGTCATATATATGACCTGGCCTACTCATCCATCCATCCCTTGCACCAAGGTGATCTCTGAGCTCCAAGATGCAAGCCTTTTGGGTGGTATAAAAATAACATCACCCTAGATCATCAACTCCCTGTTTTCCATCCTTTTCTAGTTGGAATTTCACTCCACAACGTTGCAAATGCTTGCCACACCTTGTCTATCTCATCTAATTTGATCCTTGATATTTATCAATAATTATCCATAATTATTATGGCCCCAAAACTATTTAATTTCTTAAATAGTCAAAACCTCCAAAATCCCTCCATAAAGGAAAGTTTGGTTTTTACCAAAACACTTCCATAACTTTTGGCTCTTGTGAGTCCCCCAAATCATATCCTATCTTTCCATCTCAAAAATAAATATTTTTGAGAAGCTTTATTATTTCTCTTTGTCCATTTTCTTAAATGGCTGAATTGGAATAATAATTGTTTTAAATACTTTTAATCCCCAATAAATCTTGGGAAAATTCCCCTAAGTGTGTATTCACATTTGGGACGCTCTCAAAACAAAATCCATCCTTGTCCAATGGAAATTTATCAAATGATCTTCTAGAAATCATTTCTGTCCTTTTTGAGTAATTGTATTTAGGAGGACTAAAACTCCTCTAAAAAATCCCAATTAAATCCTAGAAGTCTACCTTGACCTCATCTATCTACCAGTATCATTTTCTCCTCTGGTCCAATGTAACTTTGTGGACTTCCTTAACAAGCCACATTTTGATCAAATGTGGCAAACTAAGTAATTAGTGGCCTAGGCCAAATTAAAATCACCACCAAGGCTCACCACCACCCACCACAGCAAACACCATCTCCTATGGTCGAGATCACTGTAGCAAGACCACTGTAGCGTCACTGTTCACCCCTTGTCTCATGTGTTTGTTTCAAAGGAGACACAAGGCTAAGCCTTTTTCTAGCCAATTAAAGTCTTGCAGCTGTTACCACTCCCCCTCTCAACTCTAGCCCGACCAGAAAACCACTCACCTCACCTCTCCCCGCCCACAGCAACACCAGCTCTGATTTCCCTCCTCACTCCCATGTCTAATGGGACAACTCCATCGTGAGCCTCTCCCTCGGTTTATAAGGGCCAGAGGCCACCCAGCTCTCCCCTCTGCCTCTCATTTGCCCCAATCCCTCCCACTCACCTCCCTTGCATCACCCTTCCTCTCCACTGCCCTACCACAGCTAGGAAGAGAGGAAGAACACCTCCTCGGCCATTAATGAGCTTGAGCTTGAGGTGCCCTCTCCCGAGCCCTCCTTCCCCTGCATGTGGCCTCAGCACCTTCCCCTACCTCAGATCTACTCTACTCGAGCTCCCCGGCCCGAGCCCAGCTCTCTCTGGCCCGAGGGAAGCCACCCTAAGGAAATCGGCCTCCTCCCCTTCGAGCTAAGAACACCACCCCTCCTGCCTCTCCTCTGTTGCTCGTCGCCCATCCCAGAGTGCCTCACTCCCCTACACCTAACCATGCCTTTCCCTTGCCGTAGGAACCACAGCAGGCAGCATCTCCGGTGAGCTCCTGTGAGCGCACCCTCAGACGTCATCACGCGAGGCCCCTCCCGGCATGGAACTCTTTGTTCTCGCCCATCTCCAAGACCGCTGTGGTCGACCGCGTCGCCCCAGGGCCACCTCGTAGCCACTCACGCCCTCAGGCGAGCTTCCCGCCGCTCCCCCCGATGTCGTCTATGGTTCTTCCCGGCAGCGCACTGTTCTGCGGGGACGACGGCCAGGCACCGTCGGTCTTCATTTGATCCAACGGCTGAGCTCGCCAGATACCCCTTCAGCACCCAGTGCCTATGACCCGTGGCCCCCGCCCCGAGGAGTTCAAAACCGGCCTCCCGCCCATGTCTCCATTCCGGGTGGGCCGAATCCGCGCGGTAAGGCCTATCTCGGCTCAGAGCTGGCCCGACTCCTTTCTTTTCCTTTTTATTCGAGATCTACACATTCTGCTAGTTGGTTTAAATCTAGAGCAAATTGGAAAATGGGGTAAATTGACTACGTATAAATTTTACCATCCTCCCATATGATTTATCTAACATGCAGAACCAGTCCCTTGCCCAAAATAATCTTTATTATTTTCTGGCATTTAATCCTCTAAAGAGTATATTTTACACTCAATAAATTCCTCTGGGAATTGTACATATCCATTTGGGATAAACCCAAGTGCCCCTGGTAGGCATTACCTGTACCTATCTCATGTCGTTTGTCCCATACCAAGGTGAACAAAAAATTGGCCCTGGTAAAAATAACAAAAACCATTAGTTTCTGACTTCAGAAATTTCTCTAGGTCAAACCAACAAAGGTATTGACCCAATTCCAACTCCCAGTGAAACTCCCTATTAATATCCATCAAAACCCAGGGGCCCATAATTTTTTAGTCCCCACTTGAATTCTTGTGAATTAAACTATTATGTGCATGGTTTATTCACCTCTAAATTCACTACAGTAGTTCTAATAATCCAAAACTGTTGATTCCAATTTATGCAGAAAGGTATTGGAAGTACCTACGATGTGTCCTTGGAATCAAATCAAAATATACTGTAGATTTAATTTGGTGAAAAATACAAAAACCCCAAAGAACTGCATTTGGGAATTTCTTGAGTGCATTCTGGTAATTGTCTTGACCTGATTCCAACTCTCAATGAACAAGTACATCAAACCCTACTGAACCATCCAAGGAAATTATTTTTGGAGCTCCAGAACTTTTCTGGTGAATTATTTCCTAAAACTAGAGTATTATTCACTATAATAATCACTATAAATCTTTGGTAATTGATAAAATAGTGAAACCACTTTTGTTGGTTTCATTATATCAATACCTATCTGTTGGTATCATGTTTTTACAATGGTACCATACAGAATATGCTCTTGTTCCAAAACCCCTCCTAAGTAATTCCTAGACTATGAACCCTAAGGGATCTTCATCCCCTTATCCAAGACCATCTCAACCTCCTAAATCCAATCCTCTCTAAAACTACTGAACCTTAATTGGAGTTTATTCAATTGCTTGTTTGCTGAA
Source organism: Avena insularis (assembly GCA_023614405.1). Taxonomy (NCBI): domain Eukaryota; kingdom Viridiplantae; phylum Streptophyta; class Magnoliopsida; order Poales; family Poaceae; genus Avena; species Avena insularis. The sequence goes on from CM042692.1 coordinate 273,603,215, forward strand.
TGGTAGTGGTGATTGTATGCCTTGTATTGATTGGCCTCTTTTGTTTGTCTGCATGTGTTCCATATCGACGATAGTTGCGATTATATCGGAAAGGAGAAGAACATAGATTTTATTGGTTATTATGGTTTTCTAAGAATAAATCCAGGGACATTTATGCCATATTGCTGATCATCAAGAAAGCCACCTTCTTGCTCATAAGCCTTGTCCTACTGTTTTACTTATGCATGTTTTATCCACTTCTTATTTAAAACTGCATTGTTTTGCTATATATTGAAGTATATATATATGGTAGTGGTTTGGCTCCTCCAAATCCTTACTCAATGGTACTACTAAGTACAACCCCCTTGGTGACTCCTACTTGTCCCTAGTAGCGTAGATGGTGTATATCACCATAACCCTTTGGAAACCCCCGATTTAGCCGAAGCAAAGCTAGAGGATGGGAAGACCCCGGAAAAAGTTTTACTAAATGATTTCTGATAAAACCTTGGTGAGGTGGGACCTCCCAAGAGATGTTGAGAAAGAAAAAGCTTTTGTTTTACAAAGTGCTGGAGGAAAACCAGAGGAAAAAGGTTTACAAAAACGCACCTGGTTCTCTGCAGTTTTGCTAGAACAATTACCCCGTGCAACCACACTACTCCTATATGGGAAGGGGCTTGACCCAAAAGTAGTTCTCTCTGATATCGGTGCCTCGCAACTACTATAGGGGATCAGGGATCCCTGGAGGGTGGGCCTTCTCCGATAAAGGTGGGACCTGGAGAAGGACCAAAGGGTCGGCAGGCCTCCACGCGTTACTATGGGCCCCTCATTGAAAGTGCACACTCTCGAGGAGTGGAAAAAGCGCTCCGGTTGGTCCTCGCCCGACGTCCCGGTTTTGAGGGGAATAACACCCATAGGGTAGGTGCTGGTGTTAAGAGGGGATTATCCGGAAGGTCTTGTCTGGTTATCCGAAACACGCATACTGATGTATAATGATTCGTGATAGTTCACAGCGGATGTATCGGATCTTGTGGGTAAAGTGTACAACCTCTGCAGAGTGTAAATCTATTCGAATAGCCATGTCCGCGGTCATGGACGGTTGGGAAGGTTGCTGTAGAGAGGTGCTGGTTTTGTTTTCAAAAAGGATTTCGGAAAAGAAATGTTTTTGAAATGTTTTGACCATGGGATGGTCAGAAAGGATACCTGCTTTGACCATGGGATGGTCAGAGAGGTATGTAAGGAGTTTGGTCGTGGGACGCCTGAAAACGGGAGCAAATGGGTGACCCTGTCCTAATGTTTTCCAAAACTTTTCAAAATGGTTTCCAAAATGGTTTACAAAAGTTTTCAACAAAGATATGTGGATGCTATATCTACAAGAGAAACTAATTGAAAAAAAAACCTCTTGGAGCCCTCCTACTGCCACAGCCATATTGCATATCCTCTTGCTATTATTATTATTATCTTAAGGTGGTTTGCGAGTACATTCAATGTACTCACCGGCATTGTCCCTGGCTATTAACTTGGTCAGATATCGAGAAGAAGGTGAAAGGGACGACTCTGCGAGCTAGGACGTTCTCTCAGTCAGTTGCCTGTAGGTTAAGGCATGGCTCGGGCTCTGCGCTTGATGAAGTCCGCTGCTGATTGTTGATGTAGCCCTAGCGGCATTTATGTAAGTCTTGTATTTTGGTATATTCTCGGATGTTGTAATGATACCTATCGGTTATGTGCCACGACTAACTGATCATGGGATCGTGGTTGTATGCATAACAGGGATTGTCGGAGGATTAATCCGGGGGACCCACAGACTTGGTATCAGAGCCATCTCGACTGTAGGAGAACCTTAGTTAGCATGATCGCTAGACAGGAACCTTATTTTGAAAACCTTGGCTTTCAAAAACTAGTTTCCCAATGAGTTTCCAAAAGTTCTACTTCTTCTCTTACTCTAAGAAAATGTTTTCGGAAATGGTTTCCTCTATCTCTCGTCCAAACTTCAAACCTACGGATTTTAAATAACTAGGATCTAGAACCCGGGGAAGACAATGAGCACAAGATGAAGATAAGAAACTACCAGCAAACACAAGGAGACTACAATATCACTCTACCTGCGGAATCCTCACAATCAGAAGACCTCAGGTGTTACCCTATCAAGAAGCGTCCAAGATACGACGAAGGCTCTATCTGCAAGATAGTGACTCCGACCTAAAGAAAGATGGTATCTAGGGTCAATAGTCCTAAGAATAGGATTCCCCTACATCGCGAGTAGTTAACTCCTTGGTCCCTAGCATTGACCGTGTTTGCTTGCCTAAGTGCATCCTGTGTTGCTTGATGTTTGTTGTTTGCCTAGGACATTGCGAGCCCCTCGCTCTGTCCGCCTTGTTTGTATGTTCTGGTTTGCCTTGACCTCCCTAAAAATGTGACACGAGGAGCGATAAACCACCTACTAACTCAGGAAATCCCTGTGTTAGCCGTCGGCATTGAGACCCAGACTAACCTCGAGAGTATATGAGAGGAAAAGCATCGCCAGAACCAGGAGTTCGACATCGTCAAGTCCGAGTCAACTCGAAGATTACACCTCAGCAGGACGGCATACCTCGTCAAACTCACCTCGCAAGACTCGTCAATGGCTCAACCCTCCCTTGTTCATCAGACTACTATAGCAAGAATCCCGTTGAAACCGGAAGTCAATCACCGAAGGATCCCGAATACCCACAAGAAGCCACCTGATAAGCCAACTAAGACAAGAAGTGAAGACCAAATCACACTAACCTTAGTGTATTAGAGCTTCTGGCCGCCTCAGAAAACTAACTAATCCAGTCGACCCTACCCAAACCGATGAGAAGTTCCTCACCAGAAGGATCAAATAATCCAGAAACCTAAAGACAAGGATGCATGAAGACAACGAGTCCACCCTCAAGCAGAAACAACACAAGAGATTCGAGTGAAGACCCCTTCTCTGACGATGACCGCATCCACCCTAACTAAAGACTAGCCAAAAGAGTCATAAACCGCTAAATTACCTTGAGCTAACCACCCTAAAGGCTTTGTTAGGAAACCACCCCCGCCAAGGTTGACCAATAAGGAGTCACTCGAAGACCCCAGCTCAAGACTCCGAGAAGATACGGCTTTCCGCTAAACATCCGGTCAGCACTCCCAGACAGAAGATCTGCACCACTCAAGCACCTTAGTGAAGCTCTAAGGCGGAAAGACGGCGTCTTTCCACTCAATCCTCAGAAGACTGTCTACCGGAGGATACTTCAGAAGAGATCTCAGGATCCGACGTCTTTTCGCCAAACAACAACTCGCACGTCGTCAGAGGAGAAACTAACTGAAGATCCTACAAAGTCCCTTCGCTACTTCAACTGAAGACCCACCCGAAGGACCACCGAACCGCTAACTCCTAGGTCCTTAATGCTTAGAGGATGTGAGATTCCAATGACTCCACCAGGCTCAGTATGAATAATAGTAGTATATAAGCCCCACAGGCCATAGCTCCACGGACACTTTCTAAACACCTCCCGAATACAGGAAAAGACAGACGGCAATCTTCAGAACCGCCGCCAATGAAGTCAAGAAGGAAGGAATGCGTTATCTCCGAGCTAACCCAGTATTAACCCTAAGGGGGAAAGACTGCGTCTTTCCCACATAATAGAATAACCCTCTGATAGGAGCAAACCCAGGAGTATCGACCGCAAAATCACTAATTAGGATATGCTACACCCCTAAATAAGAGTCGTGGACCCTCAGATAAATGTACTCCCAGCGGTAGATTCTATCCTCCGGCGAATACCCCGTGAAGTTCAGCGTCAAGATAGTCTGCCTAGTCTCAACCCTCAATGATATAGAATCTGGAATGAAGAAGAAGGTCATCCCTCGCAATAAGGACTGGACTCTGCTCAACTCTCCATGCATCCCGGAAGACCGAAGCTCAACATCATCAGAGTAGTCACTTCCAAAGACGGAGTCCGTAAGGTAGCACGCGTAATACACCTAGGATCAACCCGACTCAAAACCCCCCTAACTTTACTCTCCAGAATCTCGGGACGAGATTCTTTTAAGGGGGGAAAGGTCTGTAACATCCCAATTTCAGCACCCCTGATTAGTTGTCCAGAATGCAAAAATCAGGGGGAACAAAAACTTTTTCTTGTTTAATGCTGAAATGTTTTCTTGTTGTTTGGATATGCTTATGCATATGAATATGTATTAGATGATATACTCCTTACCTTGACACCAGTTGACAAAAGCTACTTCCCAAAACGGTCTTGGCTTAATTTCCATATTCTCAAATGTTCTGGCATTTCAAAACATGAGCCAAGATGCTTATGTAACCAAAACTATTTTTGTAACTTCTATTGACAAAACTATGGAGAGTTATATAAGAAAATCTCCTTATGTTGTCAAGACAGAACCTTCAACTACTCTTACCTCTAGGATCTCCAAAACCTTTTTATAAGCTTTTGAATTCTACTCTTGGTAGAGATACCAGGGATCTTACCTTGTTCAAACTCCAACCTATTTCAAAATGCCCCAACCTTACCTCCATTTAAGCTTGATGGTAACCCCTAGTAGTAGTTGGATAGTTTATAAAATGAGTTGCCTTGATCTGCTGTTTGATGAGCTGTTGTGATCTACTTTTTGCTTTGTTTTCTTAGGAAGTAGTATGAGATACTCTAGGATCTCATCACTAGGATCAAGATGTTCCAAATCATCAAATCCCTAAGAAAGAATACAAACCTAGATCTGATCACTAAGTGATCATCTAGAACTCTTAACCAGATCAATTCTGAAGAAATCCCTTCTAGAAGCTTCCAAGTCAATGAAGACCAATACCAAGCATGGACCCCTTCTACTCAACCTACTCTTCAATATCATCCACTTGATGATGCTTGGGTACTTTGCAACCCATCAAAATCGTCTCCACCAACATTCTAGTCAAAAACCCTAATTCTGCCAAATTTGGCCAAGTCTGGAAATCTATTTCCACCATCACCTTTTTGAATGCCTCCCTTTCTCAACCCTTGTGCATTTTTGGAAATGCATATGAACCCTGTTGTTAACCATTCTAAGGAATAACAAGTACCACTCTTTCCCTTGGTTAGATCATTGTTCAACCCACTCATCCTTGATTGTTTTGTAGGCAAGAAAATAACAATTCCTGCAAATCTAGTCATCATACCTACTTTGGTAGAAGCTCACATCACCATCCAAACTCCTAGGTACCAACTCTATGCATGGTTGTGTTCCACTCATTGATGTATATCTAAACCTAATTCACTTGTTCCAAGTGGACCTCTGAGCTTATTAAACCCACATGGTTTAGAAGGCTTCATGACACTTTTTACATGGCAGCGTTAATTTCAACAAAGTTTGCCATCACTTCTAGATCACCTCAAATACAATTAATTCAAACTCCTCCTTCCATGGTCATCTATATGACCTGGTCTACCCATCCATCCATCCCTTGCACCAAGGTGAGCTCTGAGCTCCAAGATGCAAGCCTTTTGGGTGGTATAAAAATAACATCACCCTAGATCATCAACTCCCTGTTTTCCATCCTTTTCTAGTTGGAATTTCACTCCACAAGGTTGCAAATGCTTTCCACACCTTTTCTATCTCATCTACTTTGATCCTCAATATTTATCAATAATTATCCATAATTATTATGGCCCCAAAACTATTTAGTTTCTTAAATAGTCAAAACCTCCAAAACTCCCTCCATAAAGGAAAGTTTGGATTTTACCAAAACACTTCCCTAAATTTTGGCTCTTGTGAGTCCCCCAAATCATATCCTATCTTTCCATCTCAAAAATAAATATTTTTGAGAACCTTTATTACTTCTCTTTGTCCATTTTCTTAAATGGCTGAATTGGAATAATAATTGTTTTAAATACTTTTAATCCCCAATAAATCTTGGGAAAATTCCCCTAAGTGTGTATTCACATTTGGGACCCTCTCAAAACAAAATCCATCCTTGTCCAATGGAAATTTATCAAATGATCTTCTAGAAATCATTTCTGTCCTTTTTGAGTAATTGTATTTAGGAGGACTAAAACTCCTCTGAAAAATCCCAATTAAATCCTAGAAGTCTACCTTGACCTCATCTATCTACCAGTACCATTTTCTCCTCTGGTCCAATTTAACTTTGTGGACTTCCTTCACAAGCCACATTTTGATCAAATGTGGCAAACTAAGAAATTAGTGGCCTAGGCCAAATTAAAATCACCACCAAGGCTCACCACCACCCACCACAGCAAACACCATCTCCTATGGTCGAGATCACTGTAGTAAGACCACTGTAGCGTCACTGTTCACCCCTTGTCTCATGTGTTTGTTTCAAAGGAGACACAAGGCTAAGCCTTTTTCTAGCCAATTAAAGTCTTGCAGCTGTTACCACTCCCCCTCTCAACTCTAGCCCGACCAGAAAACCACTCACCTCACCTCTCCCCGCCCACAGCAACACCAGCTCTGATTTCCCTCCTCACTCCCATGTCTAATGGGACAACTCCATCGTGAGCCTCTCCCTCGGTTTATAAGGGCCAGAGGCCACCCAGCTCTCCCCTCTGCCTCTCATTTGCCCCAATCCCTCCCACTCACCTCCCCTGCATCCCCTTCCTCTCCACTGCCCTGCCACAGCTAGAAAGAGAGGAAGAACACCTCCTCGGCCATTAATGAGCTCGAGCTCGAGGTGCCCTCTCCCGAGCCCTCCTTCCCCTGCATGTGGCCTCAGCGCCTTCCCCTACCTTGGATCTACTCTACCCGAGCTCCCCGGCCCGTGCCCTGCTCTCTCTGGCTCGAGGGAAGCCACCCTAAGGAAATCGGCATCCTCCCCTTCGAGCTAAGAACACCACCCCTCCTGCCTCTCCTATGTTGCTCGTCGCCCATCCCAGAGTGCCTCACTCCCCTACACCTAACCCTGCCTTTCCCTTGCCGCAGGAACCACAGCAGGCAGCATCTCCAGTGAGCTCCCGCGAGGGCACCCTCAGACGTCATCACGTGAGGCCCCTCCCGGCGTGGAACCCATCGTTCTCGCCCATCTCTAGGACCGTCGTGGTCGGCTGCGTCGCCCTAGGGCCTCCTTGTAGCCGCTCACGCCTCGGTAGCTCCCACCGCTCCTCCCGACGCCTGCCTAGGGTTCCGCCTGGCGGCGCCTGCTCTTGGGACGACCGTGCACCATCGATCTTCATTTGATCCAATGGCTGAACTCGCCAGATACCCCTTCAGCGCCTAGTGCCTCTGACCCGTGGGACCCGCCCCGGGGAGTTCAAAACCGGCCTCCCGCCCACGTCTCCATTCCAGGTGGGCCGAATCCATGTTGTAAAGGGCCCTATCTCGGCCATCTAATTTTTTCCTTTTTCGAGCTGGCCGACTCCTTTTTTTCCTTTTTATTCGAGATCTTCAGATTCTGCTAGTTGGTTTAAATCTAGAGAAAATTGGAAAATGTGGTAAATTGACTAGGTATAAGTTTTACCATGCTCCCATTTGATTTTTCTAACATGCAGAACCAGTCCCTTGCCCAAAATAATCTTTATTATTTTCTGGCATTTAATCCTCTAAAGAGTATATTTCACACTCAATAAATTCCTCTGGGAATTGTACATATCCATTTGGGATAAACCCAAGTGCCCCTGGTAGGCATTACCTGTACCTATCTCATGTACTTTGTCCCATGCCAAGGTGAACAATAAAGTGGCCCTGGTAAAAATAACAAAAACCATTAGTTTCTGACTTTAGGAATTTCTCTAGGTCAAACCAACAGAGGTATTGACCCAATTCCAACTCCTAGTCAAACACCCTATTAATATCTATCAAAACGCAGGGGCCCATAATTTTCTAAGCCCCAGTTGAATTCTTGTGAATTAAACTATTCTATGCATGGTTTATTCACCTCTAAATTCACTACAGTAGTTCTGCTAATCCAAAATTGTTGATTCCAACTTATACAGAAAGGTATTGGAAGTACCTACCATGTGTCCTTGGAATCAAATCGAAAGCTACTGTAGATTTAATTTTGTGAAAACGACAAAAACCCCAAAGAACTGCCTTTGGGAATTTCTTGAGGGCATTCTGGTAATTGTCTTGACCTGATTCCAACTCTCAGTGAACAAGTACATCCAACCCTACCGAACCATCCAAGTAAATGATTTTTGGAGATCCAGAACTTTTCTGGTGAATTATTTCTTAAAACTAGAGTATTATTCACTATAATAATCACTATAAATCTTTGGTAATTGATAAAATAGTGAAACCACTTTTTTTGGTTTCATTTTATCAATACCTATCTGTTGGTATCATGTTTTTACAATGGTAGCATACATAATATGCTCTTGTTCCAAAACCCCTCCTAAGTAATTCCTAGACTATGAACCCTAAGGGATCTTCATCCCCTTCTCCAAGACCATGTCAACCTCCTAAATCCAATCCTCTCTAAAACTACTGAACCTTAATTGGAGTTTATTCAATTGCTTGTTTGCTGAATGGTAGTGGTGATTGTATGCCTTGTATTGATTGGCCCCTTTTGTTTGCCTGCATGTGTTCCTTATCGACGATAGTTGCGATTATATCGGAGTGGAGAAGAAGATGGACTTTATTGGTTATTATGGTTTTCTAAGAAGAAGTCCCGGGACATTTATGCCATATTGCTGATCATCAGGCAAGCCACCTTCTTGCTCATAAGCCTTGTCCTACTATTTTACTTATGCATGTTTTATCCACTTCTTATTTAAAACTGCATAGTTTTGCTATATATTGAAGTATATATATATGGTAGTGGTTTGGCTCCTCCAAATCCTTACTCAATGGTACTACTAAGTACAACCCCCTTGGTGACTCCTACTTGTCCCTAGTAGCACAGATGGTGTATATCACCATAACCCTTTGGAAAACCCCGATTTAGCCGAAGCAAAGCTAGAGGATGGGAAGACCCCGGAAAAAGTTTTACTAAATGGTTTCTGATAAAACCTTGGTGAGGTGGGACCTCCCAAGAGATGTTGAGAAAGAAAAAGCTTTTGTTTTACAAAGTGCTGGAGGAAAACCGGAGGAAAAAGGTTTACAAAAACGCACCTGGTTCTCTGCAGTTTTGCTAGAACAATTACCCCATGCAACCACACTACTCCTATTTGGGAAGGGGCTTGACCCAAAAGTGGTTCTCTCTGATATCCGTGCCTCGCAACTACTGCAGGGGATCGGGGATCCCTGGAGGGTGGGCCTTCTCTGACAAAGGTGGGACCTGGAGAAGGAACAAAGGGCCGGCAAGCCTCCACGCGTTACTATGGGCCCCTCATTGAAAGTGCACACTCTCGAGGAGTGGAAAAAGCACTCCAGTTGGTCCTCGCCCTATGTCCCGGTTTTGAGGGGAATAACACCCATAGGGTTGGTGCTGGTGTTAAGAGGGGATTATCCGGAAGGTCTTGTCAGGTTATCCGAAACCCGCATACTGATGTATGACAATCCGTGACAGTTCATGGCGGATGTATCGGATCTTGTGGGTAAAGTGTACAACCTCTGCAGAGTGTAAATCTATTCGAATAGCCATGTCCGCGGTCATGGACGGTTGGGAAGGTTGCGGTAGCGCGGTGCTGGTTTTGTTTTCAAAAAGGATTTCAGGAAAGAAATGATTTCGAAATGTTTTGACCATGGGATGGTCAGAAAGGATACCTACTTTGACCATGGGATGGTCAGAGAGGTATGGAAGGAGTTTGGTCGTGGGACGACTTGAAAACAGGAGCAAATGGGTGACCCCGTCCTAATGTTTTCCAAAACTTTTCAAAACGGTTTCCAAAATGGTTTACAAAAGTTTTCAACAAAGGTATGTGGATGCTATATCTACAAGAGAAACTAATTGAAAAAAAACCTCTTGGAGCCCTCCTACTGCCACAACCATATTGCATATCCTCTTGTTATTATTATTATTATCTTACGGTGGTTTGCGAGTACATTCAATGTACTCACCGGCATTATCCCTGGCTATTAACTTGGTCAGATATCGAGAAGAAGGTGAAAGGGATGACTCTACGAGCTAGGACGTTCTCCCAGTCAGTTGCATGTAGGTTAAGGCATGGCTCGGGCTCTGCGCTTGATGAAGTCCGCTGCTGATTCTTGATGTAGCCCTAGCGGCATTTATTTAAGTCTTGTATTTTGGTATATTCTTGGATGTTGTAATGATACCTGTCGGTTATGTGCCATGACTAACTGATCAAGGGATCGTGGTTATATGCATAACAGGGATTCTCAGAGGATTAATCCGGGGTACCCACAATGTATATCATATATACCTTTGTCCTTGGAGGTTATCTTGCCGACTCGCTTGTCTTCAAGGTACTTGGGGCAGTTGCATTTCCAGTGCCAATCCTCTTTGCAGTATTAGCATGTAGTGCCGGTCTTAGGGCCAGGCTTGGCAGTCTTTGAGGTACTGGCAACGAACTTGCCATCCTTCTTGGACTTCTTTCCCTTGCCTTTTCCCTTTTGCCCCGGCTTCTTAAAATTGGTGGTCTTATTGACCATCAACACTGTGTGCTCCTTCTTGATTTCAACCTCAGCAGTTTTGAGCATGGCGAACACCTCAGCAAGGGTCTTAGTCATCCCTTGCATGTTGTAGTTCATCACAAAGCTCTTATAGCTAGGGGGCAGCGAGTGCAGCACCCTATCAATCGTGAGCTCCTCCGGGATTTTTCAATCCAGGGCGTTCAAACGCTTAACGTAGCCATACATTTTGACCACATGCTCACTAATACTGTTGTGCTCTTCCATTTTAGCAGATAAGAAGAGCTCGGAAGCATCATACCTCTCTGCACGGGCCTATGGAGCAAAGACGGCCTTGAGATCCTGAATGATCTCAAAAGCATTCATCTTCTAAAAATGCTTTTGAAGCTCCGGCTCCATGGCATAGAGCATTCCACTCTGGATGAGGGAGAAATCGTACGCCTTGGACTACCAGACATTCTTTTCATCCTGGGAGGTGGAATCTGCAGGCTTAGCTGGAAGCTCATCCTCAATGACATAAGTCAACTTGTAGGGGACTAGGAGGATCCTAAGATTGCGGAACCATGCGGTGAAGTTGGTTCCATCAGTTTTAAGCTTGTCCTTCTCGAGGAAAGTGCTCAGGTTGAAGGTGGGTGGGCGAGACATCTACAATGGATTTGCAAAGTGTTTTGACCATGTTCATAATAATGAGTTCAAGTTTTAATTATGTTTTTCAAACTTAAAGCAAAAGAACTCCCACTCAAACGAACATCCCTCTACTCATTTAGTGATCACATGATCCTAATCCCCTGCACCTCCCCCTATCGTCATGGCCATCAGTGTAGTATCAAAGGTGGACATTCCCTAATCTCGATCACATCAACTATGTGATTCATGCTCGACCTTTCGGTCTCCTGTATTCTGAGGCCATGTCTACACATGCTAGGCTCGCTAGTTCTAACTTGTGTGTATTCGCAGTGCAATATGGCTTGCACCCACTATATGCGAACATAGATATGTCTGACCCCTACTCACAGCAGGGCGCCTCATACCAAAGAACTTTCTTGGTGGTGCACACACAAGGGGAATACGATAACTGGAATACTATGAGGGATTATCTTATTATGCTACCATCGAATATAAATATACCAGCACAATAAGTAATACTTCAAAAGTAAAGTGTTATGACATGGATATAGCATTTTTATCATCATCAATAGCTTCAATGAAAGTTTCATAAACTTGTCATTGCCACGTAATAATACATGCCCCTATGCAATAATAAAATAGACACTTCTATAGTATCTATTGCAAGTTTTACGCGGCTTTAGGGCTTTCGCAGTAGAACCCCTTCCCACTTACGAACGTGGAGCCACAACATGGATTCAATGATTGTCGTTCTTCTTCCCTTTTCAGGGCCCTCCAATGTAGATTCCATATCAACTACTATAGAGAGACAGACACCCCCTAATCCACTTTGATTCGTGGACCAGTCTTGTGAATCACCACGTGAGGTCAGTTGGGGGCCACTTCATCAAACAGTGCCGTGATATGAACAAGAACATTAAAAGAGGGTAACAATTAGAGAATCAATGCCCACATATTGATATGTTTTCTATCCGTACGACATGTCTACCCATAGACCCGCTCTGATACCATTGAAGGGTTCCATAGCAGAAAACAAAAAATTCTATCTACTCGAACACTAATACCAGGATCTATACTATGTAGACATAAGTAATGGAGAAGAGATACGGTATGCATACCTTTGAAGACCGAGCCACGCCTTACGCAGGAAGGAGTATATTGATGAAGATGAGCAGCACCCCAAGTGTGGTGCGTCCAAAGTTTGTCACACGTCCGGTGTAGGAGACGTCAACCGGACTCCGATCTAGCCAAGCAGCAGAAGAAGTTGATACCGGATCGCTGATCACACGATGATGGTGTGAAGATGGAGAACTCACCCACGAGGTCCTCTCCAATATTACTGAGAAGTCCTCATTGGATGAGAGAGAGAGAATGAGAGGGAATGGGATGATTCCAAAGGGGGAGGGGAGACCCCTATATATAGTGGGAGGTGGGCGCACCACCCTGGGGCCAGGCGATGTGAGACTAATCCCCACACCCGTCGGCCACCTAGGGGCAGCCGCCGGCCCTAGGTGGGCCCCATTGGGGTAGCCCACCAAGCCTAGTCCGGCTGGCCCCCTCTCCCTAGGCGCCATGCCCTATTGGGCCTCCCTTCAGGTGAGGCCCATTGGCATTATGATGCCTTTAATAATAAAATAAAATATATATTTAATATTAATTCTCCAGTTAACATTCAAACAGATATATTGTATTATTCCTTTACTCTGGAACACCTTCCGGACCCCATCTGATCTCCATAAGATATTACCCGGAACTATTCTGGTTTCTCTTTCTCTATTTCTCCTACGCTCATCTACCCTAAGTGTCCCGACCCTTAAGCATTACATCCTTCGGTTCGGAAACTCTCCGAACATGATCGAGACTACTCTCACATCAATGATCAATAGAGGGACCTGGATGGCCATGTGACCCCCGTGTGTTTCACGAATATAATCGCTCGAACCGTGAGATAGTCGTTTCCCGTTCCCTTTGTCATATCATACCTAATTCATTTGAGACTTGATCTTCGGTATCCCCATACCTTAGTTCGGTCTCGTTACCAATGAATTTGTTTACTCGTTCTCATGTCATTGCATTCCATGACCAAGTCACATGCTTGCAAGCTTCATTAATGCAACATCACCGAGATGGCCACATGTATCTATCCGTTACATGGATTAGACAAATCCTGGTCTTGATATGTACTCCTCTACGCACCCCTTCGGAAAACCTGAGTGGCACCTTTTTGATCACCCTGTTACGAGGTGATTCTTGATAACCATCTAAGCTTCCTCTAGAATGGTGATTTGCATTACCTCACAGTCAAAGGATCAGGTTGCGAGGTTCTCTGTGTTTTATCATCAATAGTGAACTTTGTAACTAGATCTCATTCAAGATATAATGGTCGGATGTTTGTATATCATGATATTCAACTAATAACATGACCCCATTGTTAATCGGCTTAAATGCTCATGATCTTGAAACCCAGACCATCCTCATGACCAATGAACTAGTTCGCTAGAGGTAACTAGAGACACGGTTTGTTTACATACCACACGTGTATTAACGTTTCACATTAACACAGTTATAGCACAATATGAAACGTATTATGAACATATAGGAGATATATCAAATAATACACTTTATTATTAGCCTCTGGGGCATAACTCCTTCACGAGGACCTAGACAAGGAGTGGCGTGCGAGGAGCTTTGCGACCTTGAGGTTGGACATGTATGACTACATCATCCATGTTTCTACATGAGAGTTACACGCTTATGGTCTACAAGGGTCAGTTACTAATGTGTCCCTCCAGTACTGCATTACTTCCTAGATAGATCCTTGCCAGGTGTGTTCTCGTGTAGTAAAAAAACTGTTTTTTGCCGTAGAACCCCTTCACCCTGCACCATGCCTTGTAGAGGCATTTTGGTCTTGGGTTTGCATGAGTAATCCCCATCAAAGTTCTTTGCATTCTAGTCGCTCATGTTGGTGTGTTTTAGGCCTCCGACATATTTTAGGCTACTAGAGTGAGCAACGATCCTTTGACATCCATGTCGTCACACGTGGTATCCACATACCCATTCCCCAGTATTCAAACATAACTAGGGGAGTCTACACCCAGCCTAGGCGAACATAGAGGATCCTAAGCACCTCAAGCAGGTTTTTGGTCTGTTGGATCGGAGAGCACACAAGTTTTTGTTAGGGGATCAGGTCATGCGAGGTAGTAGCTGTGTCACCTTAGTGTGGTACTGAGCTCCTCTAGTTTGGTAGAAATTCAGCATGGTTAGTGAAAGGCCTCCGGGCTCATTTCAAGTATGTCCACATCGACCACTGTTTCACTCCTTTTCGCTCCTCGTAGCACTCTGCCACGCTACATGAGAAGAAATATGCATAATATATTCTATGAAAAAAGACCCCATTATGTTCTTAAAATAATGCTCATGAAGGAGGAGGATGTAATACCCCTACATATAACCCTGGGTGTTCGATCAAGTGTTGGAGACTTATTCTGGCAGCCAAGTAGGAATGCATGAAGTGCCTAATTCTAGTGCTACATTATGAGATGTATTGTTGTGCTTGGTGTGGATAGTATGGTCTAAGCTCCCGTGTCCTTGCTGCTGGTCATGTCCTCGGTGCTATCGGTGTCTGAGCTAGAGGTTGAGATTTGGCTAGAAACGCAGTTGTCACTGATGGTTGTACCCCCGTTGGAGGCAGGTTTGCTACAGGAAATCTTGCTTTTTCTTGTTATGAGGTCATGTGGCTGCTCGACCATCTAGGTTTGCCTGAGGTGGCTCTACCATCCTAGCATAGGTAAATCCCTAATGCACCTAATTCACCTTTTGGGGCTTCCACGCTTACATAAAGTTCTTGCTTTGAGAATTCAAAATTGGGTGAAGGTTTTTTACCAAGAAATCTATATTCAAAATCATTCCAATCAGAATTCTTTGCTTTCTTAAAGCGTCGGACTTCTAAAGAGAACCTTCCACTTCTAATAGGCCATGAAATTTAGCCTTCAATTTATAGGATACCGCTTTTCCCTCCCCATGGGATTATATCCCTAGTTAATGTGAAAATAAAAAATAAAGAGGTTATGGAAGTCAATATTCTCGCATTTATTGTGCTACTACACTGTTCATTCTAGTTCCTACTACTTTTTTACTAATTAATTTTGTAAAAGCAGTCTGCCAAAATGATTAATTAGAATTCCAATTAATCATCAAAAGCCGCCGAAGATCAGATCACGAAATCATTCTACGATTGATCGAATTATTCTCTATATCTTTATATCAAATAAGAAGACAGAGAGACTCGGCTTCAAGATGGAGATTGACCACCTTTAGATTTTGTTTTGATAGGAAAAAACCTCCCTATAATGATCTAAATTGGGACTACCACTGCCATGCTCACAAACTTTGCCTCCTTTTGAAAAACGTAGATTTAATATGATGTTATTCAAAAAGACACCCGGTTTAACAAGTTAGCTCAGTCCACCGACTTGGCCAGGTTAAGAAAAGAGAACAATTAGAGATCATCTTCCACTTGTCATTTTACCACCGGGGTGATTCTTAGCCCATAAACCCAGACAAAGCCATAGACAATTTAGTTATCTAATATAGCATACTTGGGCTGATTTCTCTCACGCGGCAAGGTCCTGCCCAGAGAGGGTAGGTCAGCAACCTGGCCCATGGGTGCTACTCAACATAGTCGACCATGGTCCCGACCGAGTATAGTTTTGTTATCAGTTATGGGCCGCCCAAATGTTTCATGTATGTTCCTACAAGTACACCGATCTCCCTAGTTACAGGTCCTCTAGAACTCCTTGAATACCTCAAATGGAGAGCCCCTAAGCATGGGCGGTCCCTAGAATCCTTTTGACGATGTCGCATTATTTCTCCCGTAGATCTGACCTCCTAGTAACATGGAGGCTTGGGACTAGGCGACTGAGGTCGTTTCCCTCGAGTTATTTCTCTTGTGTGCCTCTACTAGGCATCATCGTCCTCCTAGACATGATTGCGAGGCTGATATGGTGGTGTTCCCTCATGATGAACTCCCATGTATGGGAGTATGCACTACATGAGAGCTCTTTTCGCCAACCGGGCTTTGGCAAGTAGGGATCTAAAGGATATATGCCCTAGAGGAAAATATTAAAGTGTTTTATTTGATATATCTCATGTATGTTATAATACGTTTCATATCATGCTATAACTGTGTTAATACGAAACGTTAATACACGTGTGGTATGTAAACAAACAGTGTCTCTAGTTACCTCTAGCGAACTAGCTCATTGGTCATGAGGATGATCTAGGGTTTCAAGATCATGGGCGTTTATGCCAATTGACAATGAGGTCATGTCATTGGTTGAATGATGTGATAGACAAACATCCAATAGTTCTATCATAATGAGATCTAGTTACAAAGTTCACCATTAATGATACATAAAAGAAACCTCGCAACCTGACCCTTAGACTGTGAGGTAATGCAAATCACCGTTCTCGAGGGAGCTTAGATGGTATCAAGTATCAAGCTGTAAAAGGGTGATAAAAATGTGACACTCAGGTTTCCCAAAGGAGCGCGTAGAGGACTACATATCAACACCAGGACTTTCCAATCCATGTAACGAATAGATACACGTGGCCATCTCGGTGATGTTGCATTAACAAAGCTTGCAAGCATGTGACTTGGTCACAAAATGCAATGACATGGGAACGAGTAAAGAAATTCATTGGTAATGAGATCGGACTAAGGTATGGAGATACCGAAGATCAGAACCTCGGGTGAACTAGGTATCTGGTGGCAAATGGAATGGGAAACGATGTTAACGGTTCAAGCGATAAGAGTCGTGAAATGCATGAGGGCTATCACTGGCATCCAAGTCCCTCTAATGATCATTGATATGAGAGAGGTCTCGATCATGTCCGAAGTGTTTCCAAACCGAAGGATGTCACACTTAAGGGTGGGGATGCATAGGGATTGATACAACACCATAGGAGAAATAGAGAGATAAACTGGAATAGTTCTGGGTAATACTCGATGTTGATCGGAGGTGTCCGGGAGGAGTTCCGAAATGATAAATATAATAATAAATGTGTTTTATATTAATTGGTTGAATTAATATTAAAATATATATTTTATTTTTATTTTATAGGCAGCCCTTTTACTAATGGGCCTCACCCAAAGGGGAGACCCAAAGGGGAAAGGTGTCTAGGGAGGAGGGCCAACCGGCCAGGCCCTAGTGGGCTCCCCACGTGCGGCCCACCTGGGCCAGAGGCTCCCCCGTGGTGGCTGGAGGCTGTGGGAATAGTTCCACACCCCCTGCCCCTTGGGTGGTGCCCCTCCCCTTCCACTATAAATAGGGGTCACCCCTCCCCTTGGAAATCATCCCATTCTCTCATGTCTCTCTCTCATTTCATATGTGGGTTTCTTCGTAATATTGGAGAGGACCTCGGGGGGTTTTAGTTCTCCACCTTCACACTACCATCGTGTGATCTTTGGTCCGTCGTCTTCCTCTTCCGCTTCTCAGCTGGATAGGAGCCCAGGAGATGCTGCCTACACCGGACGTGCGTAGGACTTCGGAGGCACCACACTTGGGGTGCTTGGATCCTCTTGTCTTCATCAACATATGCCTTCCTGCATAAGGCGTTCCTCGGTCTTCAAGGGTATGAATATTGTCTTCCTTTTTCTGTTACTTATGTCTACATAGTACAGATCCTGGTATTAGTGTTGGTGTAGTTAGAATTTTTTTGCTTTCTGCTCCGGAACCCTACAGTTATATCAGAGCGGGTCTATGGGTAGGCATGTCGTATGGATAGAACACATAGCATTATGTGGGCATTGATTTATTAGTTGCTACCCTCTTTCATGTTCTTGTCCGTACCACGGTACTATTTGATGAAGCGGCCCCCAACTGATATTACATGGTGATTCACGAGACTGGTCCACAAGTAAGTGTCTTTGGGGGTATATGTCTCTCTACAACAGTTGATATGGCATTTACATCGGAGGGCCCTAAAAAGGGAAGAGGAAAGTCAATCATTCAATCCATGTTGTGGCTCTACATTCATAGGTGGGAAGGGATTCTACCACAAAATCCCTAAAGCCACGTAAAACTTGTAAATAGATAAAGTAGAGGCGTCTAACTTTATTTTGTAGGGGCATGTGTCATGACATGGTAATGGGAAGTTTATGAAACATTTTCATTGGAGCTCTCCATGGAAATCAAGACGCTACAACCATGTTATGACACCATACTTTTGAAGTATTCATTTTGCATCTTATTATGCTAGTATGTTAGAATATATGACGGTAGCATAATAGGATAATCCCTCACATAATTCTAGTTATAGTATTCCCCTTGTGTGTGCACCACCAAGAAAGTTCTCCATTATGAGACAGGCCATGATGTTATGTGTCGGACATATCTGCATTCGCATACGGTGGGTGTAAGCCATGTTGCACTGCAAATACACACAAGTTAGAATTGGCGAGTCTAGCATGTGTAGACATGGCCTCAGAATGCAATAGGACGAAAGGTCGAGCAAGAATCACATGAGATGTGATTGACATTGAGAATGTCTACCTTTGAAACTACACTGCCGGCCATGAGGATCGGGGGTGGTGTAGCGGATTAGGATCATGAGATCACCAAACAAATTGAGGGGAGTTTGTTTGAGTGGGAGTTCCTTTTGTTTTAGTTTAGCAGCATAAATTAAAACTTGAACTCAGTATTATGAACATGGTCTAAACACTTTGAAAATCCATTATAGATGTCTCTCCCAACCACCTTCAACCTTAGCACATTCCTATAGAAGGACAAGCTGAAAATCAATGGAACTAACTTCATCGCATGGTTCCGCAATCTAAGGATGTTCCTTGTTCCCTACAAGCTGACCTATGTCATCGAGGCTGAACTTCCTGCAAAGCCTGCAGATTCTGCCTCTTAGGATGAAAAGAATGTGATATGGGGTGGCCCGATCTTCTCAGCAAGCTCTTGTCGATGATGATGGTGGATGATAGATAACTAGTGTGTAGCTATGATCTCTCCCGCTCGAACCCTGATGCCAATGCAACAGCTCTCTCGAACCTTGTAGGATATTCACAACACCACACTCTTGCGCACGCAGCCATCGACCACGAACGGTAGTTTGCAATCTACTAATTCCTAATGGAACAACAGATCACACTCAGTTGCAATTGATCACAGGGCAATTCCAGAGGTTCTCTGAAAGAAACAACTCCAAAATAATTTTAACATGGTCTAAACCCTAAAACTAGTGCGCCCCATCTATTTATCAGTCTGGGGGTGTGCGGCTAAGGGTGTGACCGAGTTGGTCCCACCCAACTATGGTACAAACCGACCCAAAATTGGGTTCGGCTCAGGGGTTCCGATGGCAGAATTTGGGCTGTTCTCATGGCAACTGCCATGGCGTAAAAGGACTGTTCTATGTCATGGCTGTCGTGGCAATAAAGCAACGTCTTTCTACCTTGCAGAGATCCTGCCAGGTGTTGATCTTCTTATTGGTAGCTCCTTGCGCTTCCTCCCTCTCCTCCCTCGCACATTCTTCATTGATCAAAACACCATGCTCCATATGCTTCATCTCCTCGCTCCGTGCTACGCCTTCTTCTCCCATGTACCTGATCATACAATAGCACAAAGACTTAGGCATTATAAAGTTCTTATAAATGAAAATATCATGTTGAACTAGGAATGAATTCACCTAATAGTCATCATTTATTTGACTCAATATTTCTTTCAAGTTCAAGCAGTCAGAATAATCATAATCCCTGTATATATCCTCATCATCCTCCCTTTCTTCATGAAAAGCCATCCACGGCTTTAGGTAAGCTGAAAGTGGAAGAAACAAAAAGAACAACATGTACACAAAGTATAAGTATATATATCATGTTGTATTATTGTTGTTCACATGAAAAGTATGTCCAGTATACATCAAGCAACTTAAATTGCAGGTATAAGTGAAGTACAAAGAATCATCATCATGGTGAAAAACAACTAAATAGACAGTCTTGTTCTTCAATATTAAATTGAGTTTTCTCAAAGAAGATCTATTATCAAATTTGTGCACAAGATCAAACCAATTCAATATGTGTGAAAACCAAATTGATTCATGCCATGCTTCAACATCGCTACTCTGATTATTATGAATAGGATCATGTTGTCTAGTATGTAAGATGCAACTTAATTTGTAAATATCAGTGAACTCTAAAGTAGTAACATAACTAGACAAAGACTATTGCGACAAACACAATGAATATGAAAACTTGGGTTCTATCCTAGCAAGATTAAAACAATCCAACATAGGTAAAATTAGTTGTGTTGGTTGCAATATGTCAACTAGACCAGAACGTATTTCCATAATATCTCGAACATGAACTATTGTCCCATAGCAAACATTTTGTGACACATTGCATATATGGCTGAAAACAGCTTGTTTCAGTTTAGCGATTCTATCACAAGTAATGCATATGTGATCCACAAGAAAATTTTCATCCATGCTATATTCACTAATTAGATTGAAATTGAAACAAGGAGAATATGTGCTAGAATTCATAAATGAAATTTCAGAAATCTTATCCATAGCACAACTCATACTCATTGGTTCATTTAGCATGATGGAATACACAATATCAATAGGTGGTATTCTAGCAAGTATTTCTTTATGTGTAATCAATACCACATGATCAAAATTAAAATTGGGTAAACTATCACATGGTGTTGAAGCATTAGTGCAAGGCAAATCACAAGGACACATCAACAGTGTCCACAAGTGACAATATGTTGCGCTTGTTAACTGTAGCTCCAAATCAGTACCTATATCAATAGTGTTATCTTCACATCTAGGAGATATTGTTTCATTCTCCACAAGTGACAATGCACAATCCTACGATGTAGGTTGTAAAATAGATGGATACCTTTCTTCAAAAGCAACCTGCATAGCACAAGAAACAATACCAGGAGTAGAGATAATTACATTAGTAGGTTTGGTCGATGGTGGAGGGTGGCTAGCAGCCGCTGTAGGTGGCGCCATAGGAGGCGCGGTAGATTTGGCCGCAAAACGGATGGTTGATGGAAAACATGCACGTGACTTAGCCTCCTCAGCCAGCTGTGACTCAGCCTCTCTAGCATGGTGCAACAGTTCGTTCATAGTCTTGTACTTGTGATGACGAACAATGCTATTGATTTGAAGCTTCAAATTGTTGCGAAAACGTTGCATTATCATCTCAAGAGATTCACGAACTCTAGAACATTGCATAAGCATCTCCATGTAGTCCTTATGTCTTAGCCTATGAGCATCTTCTCAAACCTAATTATGCCCTAACCAAAAGCGGTAGAAAGTACTTATTGGGAGATAACCGAAATTTAGATGAGTCTTGGAAGTATTACTTCAGTAATAACAGCTCATATCCTTTTATTTACTTTTTTTTGCCAAGAGTAACCTCTAATGAGAGAAAGTAATGATTGGGAAGAAGTTGCTGTCCCAGAAAGCAGATTTCTGTGCCTTCCACCGGCGTAAAAATTCGTGTAAAATCTCTGAATGTCTTTTGAGGCGTGAATTTTCTGGCTGGGTTGTTATCTAACTTTTGTTAGTTCAACACTTTTTATTTAAAGGAACAGAAGGTCTTCGAAAAAATTCGTACGTCTTTACCTGCTGGTCTGTTTTGACCAGAATTTCTGCCATTTCTGCATTTGCTTCTTATTGGTTCCTTTTTGAGTTCTTTTGAGAATTGAGCTTTTTGAGGGAAGTGCTACAGTACCTAGTGTTTTAATGGAAGTTGTATTATTGTATAACTAAACCTTAAGAACTTATTTATCTTGGAGTTCGCACTAATGTTGCTAATAAGATTGTGAAGCTTTGTATGAAGGAAAGAATTTCTGGTGTATGGAAGGAATGAGTAATAGAGATGAAGGATGGACTAAAGCTCAAGCAGGGGATGCCGATGTGTCACCCAAGAAATATCCAAGAAGTACAAGCGTCAAGAAAGCTTGGGGATGTGAAATCCCTTAACTTCATCAATAAAATCCCAGGTTTCTTCAAAGCGCTTCATTTTATTGTTTCATGCATAGTTGTGTTATTCTTGGGCGTCTTCTTTTTGTTTTCGTTTTGATTTTAGTTTTCTTTGGTTTCTTAGTTTCATCAAATACTGGTTGGATCCCCTCTTTCATACATTGGGTTTTGGTTCTGGAAGAGTAGGTAAAGCTCATGCTTAAGTGGTAAAGGCTTATGTTGTGGCACATGTATTTCTTTGTCGTACCATGCTTGATATTGTTTTGGTTATGTAGTTATTACTTTGCTGTATCATGACTTGTTATAAACAATTAGAGATTGCTTGTAATGTGCCTTGGATGAATTATGCGTTGTTTTTAGCATATTAAAGCATATGGTGATATTCTCATGATGCTTTATTTGGGTTGACAAGCATGCTCACACCGTATTATGACTATACAAAGTCACCATAGCCTATGATGATCCTTTAGTTTTCAACTTGTAGTATCACTTTATGCTTTGATCTCCCACGATATTTTGCGCTTCTGCATGATTATAGCCGTGTGCTCTCTTAGTTTGTGGCTCCGAGAGTCTTTTGCTAGCCTCACTTGTAACCAAAGTATAAAGGTTCATCATGCCATCAACTCCTAAAACAAGTTATTCCAAAGAGTCCTGTACCATACCTACTATTACATAGCCACTATTCCAAGTATATTTACTTTGTTTACCTTCCATTAAACTTGTTATGAGAAAACTAGTGATTAAAGCTCTCACTGAACTTGATGGCTTTTACCTTTACTTTTCTTGCTCTTGTAAACTTGAACCATTGTGTATGCGATCTATATTTGTATATGCTTGAACTTATTTGTTGGGCATTAGCAGTCCATGCCTATCGCATGGGGAGCAACAACATTGCACTTGGTACTGTGCCTAGTTGATATCATAGTTCTTTGCTTCACGGATCCATTGGTGTGGAAATAAAAGTGGAACTTATGAAAGATCTCATGGAGTTTGTATGTGTGTTAGAGAAAGCACTTGGGCCTTCTAGCCTAAGGCCATGCCTAATCATGGTGGAAACTTGCAGCATCACCATAATTAGCACTCTATAGGCATCCTCGGTAAGCCTAATGCAAATAGCAAAATAAAAGATTGTGGAAATCTCATTGCACCTTTACCTATATTATTTTGATTATGGGATAGCTCTTTTGTATCATGTGCAAGGGGTACCCAGTGTAGCGGTTCTTTATGATACACATGTGCCCACAATAGTGAGAGCTTTACTAGGTGACTAAATTTGGTAGCATGAGGTTCGGTCTTTAAATAAGTAAAGGGCATGAGATTTAGGTTTATAACTATAAAGCATATCCTCTTACTTGTGTCACTTTAACCTTAATCACCTTAGATGCTTATGATAAAGGCGATGAGGAAATTTGAAAATTATAAGTACCATAATTTTGGAAACTACTTTATGAGACTTGAATCCCTACTTCCTTTATAAGGCCTTTCTTCCACCATTACATTTGAGTCTCCACCTTCCACCTTTATGCACCTACTTTAGCGAAGGAGCATAGTGCCCATTCTTAGTTCTATGTGCACATTGTCCCAAGACTAGTTGATTGATGCATACTCTTGACCAGCCTTGTTTTTAAACTATTTGTATCTAGTCACTCTTATGAACTTTGAAAGGTGTCCTATGCATTTATATTTGCTACTACCTTGGGAAAAAGCTGAATACTTATTGTATGCCTACGTTTTCTTTATGTGAAACAAAGCAACGTCTTGCAAGCATTATTGATTCATGAATCTTTTGTTTGTGCCTTTTCATGACATCATAGTTTCTTTGTCTTATTGCTAGAACTTTGTCTTTCATGTTATGATTGAAGTACTATGATCCTAGCACAGATATTTTACAAATACTTTGATCAAGTCTTTGATGGTGCATGTCACCTCAAAAATCATTCTTTCTTTTATCACTTACCTACTTTCGGGGGACAAGCAGGAGTTAAGATTGGGGATGTTGATACATTGCAAATGTATCTATAATTTTGATGTTCCATGCTTGGTTTTATCTACTTTCTTATGTTTTGTTTCCAACTTGGGAGTACTTTTCATACACTTTCTTGAACTAACCTATTAACGAAGAACCCACAGTGCTAGTTGCACATTTTCTGCTATTTTTGGTTCGAAGAGGTCGGAAAATGAAATATTCTCGAGAATTTGGACAGGACATGACAAGTTGATATTTCTTAGGAGGAGGACTCACGGAGCCCAGGAAGTCCCCGAGGCGGAGAGGGGCCATAGGGTGGCGCTTCCCCATGGCGCGGAGTCCCACTTGGTAGCACTAGGGCATGGTGTGGGCCCCACGGCCACCGAGCCTTGCCACGCCTATGAGAAGCCTCGATGCATAAAGCCTAAATAGTCGATCAGAAATCCATGAGATTAGCAGCTACCCTTGCATAGAAGGGGAGATTCGAGAGACAGGAAAGGGTCTACAGTTCCGGCACCCTGTAGGGCAGAGGAAGTGCCAGAGCCATCTCAATCCAATCTCCACCACCATCTCCATCACCCATTCTTGATTCCCATGATGGGGAAGGGTAGTAGTCTCTCTAGGGCTAAGGGTTTCTACCCGAGTAGCTATGTGTTCTGTATCTCTTTATGCCATGGTCGTGGTGAGATCATGAGCTTGTAATCTATAGATCTATCTTGCTACTCAAATTAGCTTTAATGATCTCTGCTCTCCCCATGTGTGTGAAAAGTAAGCGGCGATGCTCACCATGGTGGCACTTAGGCTAGAGATTACAAATACTTATTTATATTGAGTTATATTTGGGTTGGATGTCTTTATGAAATTGTGGTGTTTGTTGGACTCCATCTGTAGTACTCCAAAGGTGACGATTATTAGGGTTTTCTAGATGGGAAGGCTTACTTTGAAGGTGTCTTGTTATAGCCTACCATGAGTTAGAGTGTCCAGCAGAGTAGATTCAGCGTAGTATCATAAAGAAGGATATATTTATATGTGAGAGTGTTCACTACTTGTTATGATCCCTAGGCCTTGTTTCCTAAGCACTGAAGCTGCGTTTGCTAATTAGATCTATTACATGTTTGCTACTTCCATCTTTATTTCAGTTTGCCTTTTGTCTCTTTCATGCCATCAAAAGTATTTTCTATCACCGTTACCACTTATAATTATCCCATACCACTTATGGCTACTTTATCTCTTAGAGACACAAGTGCACCCTATACTGACAAGTGTATTGGGTGTATTGGGGACACTAAAGAGACTTCTTGTATCTTGATTGCAGGTTGCTTGAGAGGGATACAACTGAACACCTTACTCTGAGTTCGATAAACCTTAGGTAATCCACTTAAAGGAGAAAACTTTAACATTCACAAACCTGCGCACTTGGAGGCCCAACAAGCCCCTTACAAGAGATAGAAGTGCGTAGACATCCTTACCACCACCTTAAATATAGCGACTTTCCTAGAAGGCAAAGGCTGAAAACTGAGTGGAACCAACTTCACGCACATGGTTCCGCAATCTTAGAATCCTCCCTAGTCCCCTCACAAGTTGACTTATGTCGCCGGAATTTGAGCACCGGCCAAGCCTGCGGTTTCAGCCTCCCGGAGACTGAAAAGAATGTCGGCGGTCAAAGGGGATGATTTCTCCCTCATCCAAAGTGGAATTCTCTATGCCATGGAGCTGGAGCTTCAAAAGCGTTTTGAGAAGATGAATGCCTTTGAGATCATTGAAGATCTTAAGGTTGTATTTTCTCCACATGCTTAGGCAGAGAGGTATGATGCTTCCGAGCTCTTCTTCTCCACCAAGATGGAAGAGCACAGTAGTATAAGCGAACATGTAGTCAAAATGTCTAGCTACGTTAAGCGCCTGAATGCCCTGGATTGCAAAATCCCAGAAGATCTCGCAACTAATAGGGTGCTACACTCGCTGCCCCCTAGCTACAATAGATTTGTGATTAACTACAACATGCAAGGGATGATTAAGACCCTTGCTGAAGTATTCGCCATGCTCAAAACTACTGAGGTTGAGATCAAGGAGGATCACTCGGTGTTGATGGTCAATAAGACCACCAACTTTAAGAAGCCGGGGCAAAAGGGCAAGGGCAAGAAGCCTAAGAATGACGACAAGTTTGTTGCCAACACTTCTAAGGCTATCAGGCCTAGTCCTAAGCCCGGCGTTACGACCTACTACAGCAAAGGGGACGGGCATTGGAAACGCAACTGCCCCAAGTACCTTGAGGACAAGAATGCAGGCAAGATAGCCGCCAAAGACAAGGGTATATTTGATATAGATGTTATAAATATATTCCTTACTAGCGCTAGGAGTAACACCTGGGTATTTTATATCGGTTTTGTTGCTCACATTTGTAACTCTCAGCAGGAGCTGCGGAGTAAGAGGCGCCCGAAGAAGGACGAGTTGATGATGCGCATCGGCAATGGCTCGAGAGTCGACGTGGTGGTCGTCGGCACTTTACCTCTTCATCTGCCGTCAGGATTGATTTTGGTTTTGAATAAATGCTACTATGTACCCACATTAAGTATGAATATTGTGAGTGGATCTTTCTTGTTGCAAGATCTTTATTCGTTTAAATCCGGAACAAGTGTTTGTTCTATTTATATGAATGATGTTTTCTATGTTTATGCGCTTGTGTGTAATGGTTTATTCTTGATGGATATTGATTGCAATACTCACATCCATAATTTTGATGCTAAACATTGTAAGAACAATGATGATAATACCATGTATCTGTGGCATTTCCGTCTTGGTCATATTGGCGTAAAGCGCACGAAGAAGCTTAATTATGATGGACTCCTTGAATCATTGGAATCCCTTGATACGTGCGAGCCTTGCCTCATGGGCAAGATGACTAGGACACCCTTCTCCAGCCCAATGGAGAGGGTTGTGGACCTACTAGGAATCATACATGCAGATGTGTGTGGACCAATGAGCGTCTCAACACGCAATGGTTATAGTTATTTTGTTACCTTTACTAAAAATTTGAGAAGATATGGATATATTTACTTAATGAAGCACACATTTGAAACCTTTGAAAAGTTCAAGGAATTTCAGAAGGAAGTAGAGAATCAACTTAACAAGAAAATCAAGCATCTTTGATCCGATCAGGGAGGCGAGTATTTGAGTTATGAGTTTGGCATGTACTTGAAGGACTGTGGTATCATACCACAACTTACACCAGTCGGGACACCTCAGCATAACGGTGTGTCGGAACGGCGTAACCGTACCCTATGGATAGTGTGCGGTCCATGATGTCTTTGACTGATTTGTCTGTATCGTTTTAGGGATATGCATTTTAGAAACCGTTGCTTTTATTTTAAACAGGGCACCGTCCAAATCCATGGAGACAACCCCATATGAGATATGGAGTGGCAAGAAGCCAATGTTGTCATTTCTGAAAGTTTGGGGGTGTGAGGCTTACGTCATGAAACTACAGCCTGACAAACTCGAACCCAAGGCGGAAAAGTGTATCTTTGTAGGATACCCAAGGGAAACCATTGGGTATACCTTCTACAACAAGGCTGAAGGAAAAACGTTTGTCGTGAAAAACGACACCTTTCTTGAGAAAGAGTTTCTCGCTAAAGGAGTTAGTGGAAGGAAGATTGAGCTATATGAGGTTGTTGGTCCTTCTCTTCAAATACCACGTAGCGCAAAAGAAGCTATTCCAGAACCGCCCTCCAACATGGAGGAAGAATCGAATTATAATGATCAAAACAACCGCATCGAAGCTCCTGCAGTTTGCAAGTCTGCAAGAATACGTACAACTCATGATTGGTACAGTAGTCTTGTGATGACTGCCATTTTGAATGAGCAAGAAGAACCTGCAAACTACAAAGAAGCTATGGAAAGTGCTGATTCCTAGAAATGGCTAGAAGCCATGAAATTCGAAATAAGATCCATGTACGAAAACCAAGTTTGTACATGTCGCAAGGCCATGGAAAATAAATGGATCTTTAATAAATAGACAGATTTTAATGGTAATGTGACCATCCACAAAGCTCGACTTGTCGCAAAGGGGTTTCGACAAATTCAAAGAGTTGACTACGATGAGACCTTCTCTCCTGTAGCGATGCTGAAATATGTCCGGATTCTACTAGCAATTGCTGCTCATTTCGACTATGAATTATGGCAGATGGATGTCAAATAAGCGTTCCATAATGGGCACATTGATGAAAATTGTATATGATGTAACCAAAAGGTTTTGTTGATCCTAAATATGCTGGGAAAGTATCCAAACTTCAGTGATCCATTTATGGACTATAGCAAGCATCTCAGAGCTAGAACAAACATTTTGATCAAGTGATCAAGAGTTTTGGATTTGTCCAAAATCAACAAGAGTTCTGTGTATACAAGAAAGCGAGTGGGATCTTAGTGGATTTCTAGTAGTATATGTGGACGTCATATTACTTATAGGGAATAATGTGGAACTTCTAGAAAGCGTAAAAGCATATCTGAGTAGTCAGTTTTCCATGAAGGACTTAGTGAAGCTGCATACATATTAGGCATCAAAGTCTATAGAGATAGATCGAGACACCTGATTGCATTAAGTCAAAGTACTTACCTTGAGAAGATTTTGAAAAGGTTCAAAATGGAAGATCCCAAAAGGGGTTTTGTACCTATAACAAAAGGTAGCACACTGAGTTTGACTCAATGTCTAGCAATGAATACTGATAGAGAAAGGATGTCTTACATCCCCTATGCCTTAGCCATAGGATCTATCATGTATGCAATGTTGAGTACTCGACCTGATGTGTCATTGTCTCTTAGTTTGGCGAGCCAATACCAAAGTAATCCAGGAATGGATCACTAGAAAGTGTGAAAAATATCCTAAGGTATCTCAAGAGAACAAAGGAAATGTTTCTAGTCTATGGAGGTAGTGACGAAGCTCTAAGTGTAACCGATTATGTGGATGCGAGCTAGCACTTGGATGCTAATGACTCGAAGTCTCAAATATTATTTGTGTTTATGGTGAATGGTGGGGTGGAACAACCCAGTAGTGGCACAATCTACAATGGAGTCGGAGTACATCTTAGTTGCTGATGCGGAGAATGAAGCTGTTTGGCTAAGGAATTTCTTCATCGAGCTAGGAGTTATTCCAAGTGTGCAAGACCTTGTGACGATATATTGTGACAACACAGGTGCTATTTCAAATGCAAAGGAACCAAGAACTCATTCCATGGACAAACATATCAAGCTACGGTTTCACGTCATCCAACAAAATGTTGATGAAGGTGACATCAAGATTTGCAAAGTGCACACAGATCTGAATGTTGCAAATCCTTTGACTAAAGCTCTTCTACAAGCTAAGATGAGAAACACCGGGATGCCATCAATGTTAGGTTCTTGCCTATTGTAAACTATATTAATTTGTACTCTAGTGCAAGTGGGAGACTGAAAGAGATATATCTCCTGTATGTTCATAATACGTTTCATGTCGTGCTATAACTGTGTTAACACGAAACATTAATACATGTGTGGTATGTAAACAAACCTTGTCTCTAGTTGAAGGAGTTATGCCCTAGAGGCTAATAATAAAATGTATTATTTGATATATCTCCTATATGTTCATAATACGTTTCATACTGTGCTATAACTGTGTTAATACGAAACGTTAATACATGTGCGGTATGTAAAAAAACCGTGTCTCTAGTTACCTCTAGTGAACTAGTTCATTGGTCATGAGGATGGTCTGTGTTTCAAGATCATGGGAATTTATGCCAACTGACAATGAGGTCATGTTATTAGTTGAATAACATGATAGACAAACATACGACCATTATATCTTAATGAGATCTGGTTCCAAAGTTCACCATTGATGATAAAACACAGAGAACCTCGCAACCTGATCCTTTGACTATGAGGTAATGCAAATCACCATTCCGAAAGAAGCTTAGATGGTTATCAAGAATCATCTCGTAACAGGGTGATCAAAAAGGTGCCACTCAGGTTTTCTGAAGGGATGCATAGAGGAGTACATATCAAGACCAGGATTTGTCTAGTCCATGTAACGGACAGATACATTTGGCCATCTCGATGAGGTTGCATTGATAAGGCTTGCAAGCATGTGACTAGGTCACGGAATGCAACAACATGAGAACGAGAAAACAAGTTCATCGGTAACGAGATCGAACTAAGGTATGGAGATACCGAAGATCAAGTCTCGGATGAATTAGGTATCGAATGACAAAGGGAATAGGGAATGACTATCTCATGGTTCGAGCGATTGTATTCGTGAAACACACGGGGGTCACATGGACATCCAGGTCCCTCTGTTGATCATTGATGTGAGAGTGGTCTCAATCATGTCCGGAGTGTTTCCGAACTGAAGGATGTCACGCTTAAGGGTAGGGACGCTTAGGGTAGATGAGGTATCGTAAGAGAAATAGAGAGAGAGAACCGGAATAGTTCTAGGTAACATCCGATGGAGATCGGAAGGGATCCGGAAGGTGTTCCAGAGTGAAGAAATAATATAATATGTGTATTTGAATGTTAATTGGAGAATTAATATTAAATATATATTTTATTTTATTATTAAAGGCTCCTTAATGCTAATGGGCCTCACCCGAAGGGAGGCCCAATAGGGCAAGGCGCCTAGTGAGTGGGGGCTAGCTTGCCTGGGCTTGGTGGGCCTCCCCAATGGGGCCCACCTAGAGCCGGCGGCTGCCCCTAGGTGGCCGGCGGGTGTGGGGTTTAGTCCCACACCGCCTGGCCCCTGGGTGGTGCGCCCCCCTCCCACTATATATAGGGGTCTCCCCTCCCCCTTTGGAATCACCCCATTCCCTCTCATTCTCTCTCTCTCATCCACTGAGGACTTCTCCATAATATTGGGGAGGACCTCGTCGGTGAGTTCTCCACCTTCACACGTGGAAATCTCGATGACATTGCATTAACAAAGCTTGCAAGCTTGTGAATGGGTCACAGAATGCAATGACATGGGAATGAGTAAAAAAATTCATTGGTAACGAGATCAAACTATGGTATGGAGATACCGAAGATCAAATATCGGGTGAACTTGGTATCAAGTGCCAAGGGGAATGGGAAACAACGTTAACGGTTCAAGCAATAAGATTCGTGAAATGCACTGGGGTCGTCATGGGCATCTAGGTCCCACTGATGATCATTGATATGAGAAAGGTCTCGATCATGTCTGGAGTGTTTCCGAACCGAAGGATGTCACACTTAAGTGTGGGGATGCATAGGGATTGCTATGACACCATAGAAGAAATATAGAGAGAAACTGGAATAGTTCTAGGTAATACCCGATGTTGATCGGAGGGGTACGGAAGGAGTTCATGAATGAGAAATATAATAATATATGTGTTTTATATTAATTGGTTGAATTAATATTGAAATGTATATTTTATTTTTATTTTATAGGCAACCCTTTTTTAATGGGCCTCACCCGGTGGGGAGGCCCAAAGGGGCAAGGCGCCTAGGGAGGAGGGCCAGCCGGCCAGGCCCTAGTGGGTTCCCACATGGGGCCCACCTAGGCCAGTAGCTCCCCCTTGGTGGATGGCAGCTGCGAGAATAGCCCCACACCGCCTGCCCCTTGGGTGGTGCCCCTCCCCTCCCACTATAAATAGGGGCCACCCCTCCCCTTAGAAATCATCCCATTCTCTCATCTCTCTCTCACTTCCTTTAGGGGTTCTTCGTAATACTAGAGAGAACCTCGGGGGTTTTGAGTTCTCCACCTTGACAATACCATCGTGCAATCTTCGGTCTGCCATCTTCCTCTTCCGCTACTCGGCTGGATCGGAGCCCGGGAGACACCACTAACACCGAACGTGTGTAGGACTTCAGAGGCACCACACATGGGGTGCTTGGAGCTGCCCGTCTTCATCAGCACACGCCTTCCTGCGTAAGGCATTCCTCGTTCTTCAAGGGTATGAATATTGTCTTCCTTTTGCCGTTACTTATGTCTACATAGTATAGATCCTGGTATTAGTGTTCATGTAGTTAGAAAAAATGTTTTTTTTGTTTCAGAACCCTACAGGATCCCCTAGGAGCCGATCCGTAACTGGTCCATGAAGTGGTTGTGAATCCTCAGACATCTGACGTCTTGTCTCTGCATTGCCTCGAGGCTGGTCCTTGGGTATCCTGATGGAAAACTTGGCCCTAGAGAGGGTGATGGTCCGATTCTACTGATCTAGGGCCACCCTGAACTAAGCCAGTTTCCTATGCCAAGCACAGCGAGCTGTTGTGTTGGCCTGTCCACCACTTCGAAATTGTAGAATCAAGTAACAAAGTTTCCTGTTTACCCAAAAGTCACTAGCAGGATGACCTCCTTGGTGTTCTCATCAGGATTTCTCGTGGCACACTACAGATGTACCTAGTCTATGTGGACTGCAGGTATGTTAGCAATCTTGATGAAATAGTGCTCGTGATTGTCATTGGGTCCGTTGCACTTCCTCGGATCTGCATGTTGGCAATGTAAGGTAAATAAGGATCATGGAGTCTTCCCGGAGGTTCTGGACGGCCAGCGACAGGTCTACATGAGCTTGCATTTTCGGGCTCGAGCGTAGCGGCACGGGCAATGTCAGTGTCTAACCAAGTCGTCATAGATCTGATCCATAGGTGATTGAGGTTGTAAGGCGGTGGGTTGCAAAGGACTTCAAGCTCAGCCTCTATGCCATCATCTTCTATCAGATAGATGCAAGGCTTGATGCATCCCTACTCCATTTCAACTCAATCCAACAGCGCATTGTCCTGCACTAGTTTCATCCATGATATATGCTTCTATGCAATCCACGTCAGTTGTCCTTCGCTTGTGCAAGCGAGATCCATCCATCGCGCGGGTTTGTGGTACTCGATCACCCAACAGAGGTATGGATGGACTTCGGCGACCAAGTTATTTGTGCTCTAGTAAGGCTAGGCCCACTCCCTATGATGTTGGGGTGCCCGGAGCATCGGAGAAGAAGCACTTCACGCAGTCTATCTTCCTCCATGTCGAGGTCCTCTACATGTATTCCTCTCTTTCGGAGGTCGTGATGGGTCTAAGCCCCGATCCTATCTTTGTCCACCTGACTGGGGAGGCAACCGGGCGCCTCGTGCATCCCACTTTCAAGCAGGGGAGGAGTCTGTCTCCCCAGTGTAGCCTAAGAGGAGTGTCATCTAGTCGTATAGTAGATTCTTCTTCGCATGTGTATGGAGCAGGGGGTTGTAAGTTCGCCTCAACATGAAAATCTTCCTAGGTTTAGGTACCGTTCCATGTGCAGCTCGACATGTCAGGTCGGTTGAGAGGTTTAGGTTGTCGGCCTCTAGGTCGTAGACGTTGATGTCTCCATGGGCAGGAACGTGGGATAAGGCCCATGCAGGTTACATGCCTTAATCCACTTATCACCGACAGATATTATATATACAGTACCATGTTACTTAGCCGAGTTAATGAGAACCAATCTTCCCCCACGGAAAACGGTGTACTATTCCAACTGCTTAATCTTAATTGTAGTATCTCTTCAATAAGTCTCCATTCAGCCTTTGTAAATCTACGATAATGTATTGGTATTCCAAAAAGTATAATTGAAAACTAGCCTTGTGTGCCTCCAAAAAACTAAGCATACAGAATGGCCTCATCTTGAGGCTTACCGTAGCAAAACAATTCACTATTAAAGAAATTGATTTTCAGACCCCGAGAGTTTCTCGAAAGCTAACAAAATTAACTTCAGATTTCTCGCTTTTTAGATATCATGTTTCATAAAGAGAATTTATGTCATCAGCATATTGAAGGATAGATAATCCACCATCAACCAGATAAGGAATCTGATATGCATCATATTTACACTGTTTTTGGAGCATATTTATGTATAAATTCTTTTGTCTGAACTTTAAATTATTCTAAAATGCAGAGAATTTATACCAATACTTGTAATATGAGACAAAATTACATTTGTTATTCCCTTTGCATTTCTGGTCGAAAAGTCCCAAAATGCTTCTATAATAAGAGTCGTTGGCACTATAATTACCAGAGGGACTAAGCATAAGGAAGACTAATGGTCCAGGAGGCTAGTTGGAGATTGGAGGGATGATCTTGTGAAGAAAGAAGAGAAGTGTAGGGACAAAATTGCAAAAGACCAGATCAGATCGGGAGGCTTGAAAATTAGTTGAAATCCCTAGCTCCATCTCCAATCGAAGGCAGGACTGTCACTTCTATCCCTAACCGCGGCCAGGCCAGGCATGGCGGCGCGCCACCAAGCGGCCAACCGCCGCTCCTCTACACCGCAAGCTGCAACTACGTCCTTCCGGTCGCACGACCTTCTACTCCTCTTCGTCGACCGTTCAACGACGACGACTTGAAGCTCTCCTTCCTGGAACACCCCTGCTGCTCTGTCCCCTGTCTCCGTCGTGCCTCTGCTCTACACCAACACCGGAGGCAATGAGGACATGCGCCTGAACTGCTGCACCCTCTTCTCTAACCTCCCTGCTACTGCTCGTTGTCACCAATCTAAAGATTCACTTGGGTTGATTTAAGTCGATCCCTCTTTCCCTCTCTTTAATTGCTGCAAATTTATGTGAACTAGTGCTGCCGATGTGGTGATTTGTTCAGTTCAGAGATTCGTACTCTATCGGTCTGTACTGGACTGCTGTAGCATGTAACCTTGTTCGTATATGAGTTCGTGTGTGCTCGTTAAATCTGTCGTATGTGTGCTCCTCTTTTTGTGGAAACATGTTCAGTTAGTCCTTTTTTTTGTATATGTGCACGTGATGTTCTCTGTCCCATTCTCAATTTTGGTCCTTCCTTACATGTTTCCTCGTGAGTGAGGGTTGTAGTTTGTTCTTTTCGGTAACTAAACATGCCCATGTGTTGCACTGGGAGAGAAAAATACGTCGTGTGGTAATACACATATTGAGCACATATTTTTAAGAGGGGAGAAGAACTTTCATTACTCATAGTCACAACACACAATTACAAAGTTCAGTAATAGCAACAGGTATAGGTGGCAGCGGGCCTTGGACGAGGCTGTCATAGCTGAGAAGGAAGTCAGCAGACCTAGCGATTGTTTCCTCACCCTTACCGTGTGTACCATGTAACTTTAAGGGCATACTAAATCTACCTAGACAGATATTCCAACAACTCCGGCTTTGAAATTTGCACTTAGCTATCCTATATGTACATGATAAAAAAAAGCTTACAATTACACAATACAAATCGGTGTAAATAGTATTCAACTAAGCGTATTGAACATGCACGAGGCAGTAAAATATATATTTTTAAATCAAGCTAGCTGGAACCGTAAAAGAACACATGTTTCTATCTAGAAACAGAAACAACAGGGCATTAAAATGACAATAGGAATCCTAAGTTTTACACCAGTAAAAATTGATGGATCTACAAAAGTTGTATCTACTATCGGTAAAATTAGCAAGACTCCTTAAAGGCTGTCAAGAATATATCCAATATTTCCATGTACATGAAAACTTCCTTTTGCATTCTACAAATTTCTTAAAGATACATACCCTGATAACCATTACAAAATGAAAAGATCATATCCTACCAGAGACATGGTCTCCTAATATTTATTCCTCATTTTCTTGTTACAGATAGATACTACACTACCACAAAATACATCAAACTGTAAAAGAAATGGGATAACTCACAAAAATTCCACATGAATGCAAAGACATCACTACGATATCAATGATCACATCACAAATTTCTCCCATAATGGCAGAGTGTTTTCATGTGCTTTCAAATTTTGGCATAGGCATGTTTTCAAGAACATTTTATGCAAAACAATTGCTGATGGCTGGGACATACACCTCTCAGATTTAGTAGGGGCTAAGTAATTTTGTAAGCACTCAACAACATGATTGTTCCATCCAATTATGGAAAAACACACACTAAGCAAAAAAATTGTAACCTATATTAGCTGCCAAATTCCACGTTACACCAAGAAGTTCACTTCACGTAAACAAATTTACACCAATCGATGAAATATCTAAAACAGTCTGTAGCCGCTAAATTGGTATGCCAAGATCTGATGCAGAAGTGTGCAAATCGCAAAGTATTACATTATCTACAACAACAAAATTGTGGTGGCCTACTAAAGGGGGTAGAATATATATCATGAATAGCCATTTTGTTGCGGACTTCTTTTCTTCTCCCAAAGTACTACATTATCTACATAAAACTAAATAGCATGCTCGTGATGCCAACAAATTGAAATATAATATATATTCGGAATAGCCATTCCTTTGGTGGTCAAATATAACAATAGACATCTTGTTTAGAAAAAATAATTATAGACATAACTTCAGTCTATAATTCACAACATAGTGACTCAAGTCAGTGTGCTCATGCAGGTACTTGTGAATAATAAATTCTTAAATACAATAAAACTCTATAGATTCTAACCATGTATAGGATTTAATGCACACTGGATTGGGAATAGGAGCTAATGGCAAGCTCACTTGTTTATCTTGGTGCTTCTAGATATCTACATCCTCATGCTATTCTTTCCTTTCTATTGAACTCCATTCTCCAGCTCCACTGAAACCCCCTTTATTATCTAAAAGAAGGAGAGTTCGGTACATGGAAAAAACATTATCTTTAGAGAAATTACAGTAAGCATAATAGCAAATATTAGGATCTTTAGAAAAACTTCCTCTGCCGTTTCGCCGAGCCTTTCCTATGGTCATCTGATCGCCCCTAGGCCTCCTTGCCATAAGATTCTCTAAATTTTTGGGCGTGGTGGTTGTCTTCTTCCCCTCCGGTGAGACACTGCCGCTAAGTTGATCTACTGCTCGAGCCTATCCCTAACCTCGTGCTCGGCCTCATATTCTCCCAAATGGTCGCGTGAAGCTCTGCAACCTCATTCCCTCGGAACAGCTCGTCCTCGAGCATCACCACGTCTGTGCCTTGCTACGGCCACTGCTGCCTGACCGTGTTGATCGTCATAACTTCCAGGTTCATCTCATTATAACTCTTCCGAGTGTACAAATTTAGAGTACACAACAAAGACGTATTCAAGCACTAAAGGTCTACATGTCCACATCAACATAAAAGAATTGCTAGACACCAAAAAGTGCAGCAACAGACAGAAAACGGCATAACAAGCAGGCACACTACATACTTCCCAATACCAATCGAAGGGACCTATACGATGGGTAATGCTCTTGCCATTGACATTCCCTTCCACGAGCATGTTTGGCACGTTACCTAGAAAGCGAGGGCATGCATGAATTAATATTGTCTTGGTAGTAGGTATATTGACAATAAGAATAATCTGCACCAACATTAAGGCTGAAATTACACCAACAACGCCGCCTGCAAAGGATGCCACAATAGGATCTACCTTACTACACCCTTCGTCCAGAATTAAGTGACTTGCATTTGTCTATATTATTACTACTATATAGATACATACGAATCTAGCCAAATCCAAGTCACTAATTTCTAGACAGAGGGAGTATAAAACATGCAGACGAGCTACGGTATGTTGTTAATTAGCAAGCTAAAAAATATTGTTAGAGTTAGTAAAATGAAAGTAATGTGCGGAAATAATTACCTTTTCCATTAAACGAAATTCTTTGTTACGCCGACTCTCGATGTTGTCTTGAAGATCTCAATATTGTATCTAAACAAGGTCTTGTATTGCCTCTAGACCTTCGATTATGGATCTAGCGGCTCTCCTGTTAAACTATATTTACATAGAAGATTAGTGGAGATTTATGTAGTAAGCATTTCAGAAGTTCTATATTAGGCCTTCACTGAATATTAAATCTACATCTATCAATTTGATAGAGTGTTTTGGTTACCTTCTTCCCCTCTGGTGTGACGATGTCTACGAGTTGATCGACTGCTCCAGACCGTCCATGACCTCGCGTGCAGCCTCATCTTCTCTAGGATGGTTGCGTGAAGCCGCAACCTCTTTACCTATCTTGGCGAGTTAAACTAAGCCGATCCCTTTATTGGCGAGTGCAAAAAATCCACAGATGCACACTTCTCCCTTGCTGCCTCACTATCGCAAGAATCCTTTGTCTTGTTAACTCGCTTGTTCTACAAAGCCATCGCCAATCGACACAAGAAATCCATTGAGCCCTTCACATGGAACCTCTCGGAATATTTTCGGATAAAAGAATTATCAGACAATCGAAAACTATGAAACTTACCAATTATAAACTACATGGTCTTCACATGCTTCATTAGCAAATCATGCTCTTTCAAATAGAAGCCTTGATTTTGATTGGCTTCTCATGCATTGATAATTAGTAGTAAATGGAATTTTTAAGAAAATATTATTCGCAATATGTGAATATTGTAGTGTTCAGAAACACTCAGTTCCATTATGGTACGCATTGGCAATGAAGCAAATGAATCAAATCCAACTACACATCTGTTTAAAACTTGATTCCTTCATTGTGAAAAATAAAAAAAAATTACATGTCTATTATTTAACCACGGGGTACATACCATTGAGGACCAAATATTTGAAACATGGAGATGAGAAAAACATTAAAGACCAAACATCGACGTGCCTGTCGAGAGCTCGAGGAAAACTCAGGTGGACCTGGACGCAACAGTTCATGTAGTACAATCGAGGCATGAGTTGGATGACGGCGGCATCCAGCCCAACGCATCCACGCGAGAGGAGTGTAGCAGCCGAGGGCTGAGGCTAGACACGGCGGTTTCAGCCATCGGATCTGTGCCGACTGCCGAGAGAGCGGGGATTGCAGGCATGGGGGATCATAAAATATTAATCTGAGCAAATCAAAGAGTCCAATCAGACGTTTATGCATTCATCGGTCTAATAACCTAGGGAATTAAGGTACAGGTAAACCAAATCTGGGAGTTTAAGAACCTGATTTTCTTCATTGACGGAGCACCACAGCCATCCCAAATCCTATGAGTCGGTCAAAGTGACTGATTCTCCATCGCTGAATCCTTCCGGCCTAATCCCAGGCTCCGGTGAATATGTGCTCTGGCATGGTAGCGGATCCGTCATTCCGGCTGGGGGATGAGTATGGGCGGCGTCGTAGTGAGACTGGCCGCTTGGGCGCATGTGTGAGAGCAAGAAAGGCGCAAGCTTGGGCCGACGGCAAGCAGGCGTGCAAGCAACGCTGTGTACGGGAATCACGGCGATGCAGGACGCTGAGGCGGCGATTGATGATGGGCGTGCGTGAGTTGACTAACTGATGAGTGGTCGGTTTTTTACGACCCATTTATACTGCAAGACGCTGTTTAAGTGTGGGCGGACGAAGCGACGGGCAGGGCTTGCGGGGGAAGCATGGGCTTGATGAAGGGACGACGTATCAAGGCGACGACGGAACGCCACTTATTTTTTAGGTAGTAGAGAAGAGCGGGGATTGCAGGCATGGGGGATCATAAAATATTAATCTGAGCAAATCAAAGAGTCCAATCAGACATTTATGCATTCATCGGTCTAATAACCTAGGGAATTAAGGTACAGGTAAACCAAATCTGGGAGTTTAAGAACCTGATTTTCTTCATTGACGGAGCACCACAGCCATCCCAAATCCTATGAGTCGGTCAAAGTGACTGATTCTCCATCGCTGAATCCTTCCGGCCTAATCCCAGGCTCCGGTGAATATGTGCTCTGGCATGGTAGCGGATCCGTCATTCCGGCTGGGGGATGAGTATGGGCGGCGTCGTAGTGAGACTGGCCGCTTGGGCGCATGTGTGAGAGCAAGAAAGGCGCAAGCGGAAGGGCAGGCGAGCGAGCTTGGGCCGACGGCAAGCAGGCGTGCAAGCAGCGCTGTGTACGGGAATCACGGCGATGCAGGACGCTGAGGCGGCGATTGATGATGGGCGTGCGTGAGTTGACTAACTGATGAGTGGTCGGTTTTTTACGACCCATTTATACTGCAAGACGCTGTTTAAGTGTGGGCGGACGAAGCGACGGGCAAGGCTTGCGGGGGAAGCATGGGCTTGATGAAGGTACGACGTATCAAGGCGACGACGGAACGCCACTTATTTTTTAGGTAGTAGAGAAGAGCGGGGATTGCAGGCATGGGGGATCATAAAATATTAATCTGAGCAAATTAAAGAGTCCAATCAGACGTTTATGCATTCATCGGTCTAATAACCTAGGGAATTAAGGTACAGGTAAACCAAATCTGGGAGTTTAAGAACCTGATTTTCTTCATTGACGGAGCACCACAGCCATCCCAAATCCTATGAGTCGGTCAAAGTGACTGATTCTCCGTCGCTGAATCCTTCCGGCCTAATCCCGGGCTCCGGTGAATATGTGCTCTGGCATGGTAGCAGATCCGTCATTCCGGCTGGGGGATGAGTATGGGCGGCGTCGTAGTGAGACTGGCCGCTTGGGCGCATGTGTGAGAGCAAGAAAGCCGCAAGCGGAAGGGCAGGCGAGCGAGCTTGGGCCGACGGCAAGCAGGCGTGCAAGCAGCGCTGTGTACGGGAATCACGGCGATGCAGGACGCTGAGGCGGCGATTGATGATGGGCGTGCGTGAGTTGACTAACTGATGAGTGGTCGGTTGTTTACGACCCATTTATACTGCAAGACGCTATTTAAGTGTGGGCGGACGAAGCGACGGGCAAGGCTTGTGGGGGAAGCATGGGCTTGATGAAGGGACGACGTATCAAGGCGACGACGGAACGCCACTTATTTTTTAGGTAGTAGAGATAAAGATACAGATATAGATAGAGACTAGTATAGTTTGTCGCTGTGGTGTTTTATAAGAGCACCAACAATGGAGGCTAGAGGCCCACCCCGGTCACTTTTTCTTCCTGCTGTTCCCTTCGACCTCTTGCTTTTCTGATCTTTCTTATTTTTTTCCTCTTTCTTTACACGAGGATCATGCCTCCTCTGCAAGCATCACCTATGCTCTGCAGGCTACCATCTTTATTCCACCATGGCATCCGAGCCTACATGGACAGTGGAGCAGTAGGTTTGGAGCATACGGTTGGCCATGCCCTAAGTCTGCCTCTGCCCCTTCCTAAGACTCTACCTCATTCGATTTTAGAACATGGTTTGATTTATTTACCTGCAATTAAATCATGTTTCTGTGGCCTAGCTTTAGCCAAGCACGACTGTCGTCGCCTAGTCCCTTGTGGACAAAATGATTATCCTGCAGTTTAGGAGAAATACCTGCTGCTATATTTGACATTGATCAAATCATACCTCCAAAATAGAGATCAATCTTTGTATGCTCAATCATAATGGCTAGCATATCAACCGCCGTATCGAATAGCATCGGAGATAAGGGGTCGTCCTATCTTAGCCCTTTTTGTCTGGAAGTATTTGCCAACATCATCATTGACTTTTATGGCTATACTATCTCCCGACATAAAGCTATGGATTAAAGCACGCCAATTTACTAAAAACCTTTCATTCTGAGAGTCTGTTGTAGGAAGACCATATGACTTTGTCATAGGTTTTCTCAAAATCAATTTTTAAAAGAACCTCATTCAAAATTTTCCTACGTAGTTCGTGTACTATTTCATGAAAGATAACCACTCCATCCATGATGTTGCGGCCTTGCACGAAAGTAGTCTAAGAAGGGCGAACCACAAT
The DNA here is from genome assembly GCA_023614405.1 of Avena insularis. Classification (NCBI taxonomy): domain Eukaryota; kingdom Viridiplantae; phylum Streptophyta; class Magnoliopsida; order Poales; family Poaceae; genus Avena; species Avena insularis. The sequence continues at coordinate 273,644,802 of CM042692.1, forward strand.
GTCAGCCATAGTTTTCACCCTAATTGTTGCAACTTTGGCAAAAAAAAACTAATGTTAAGAAATTAAACATGCATGTATTGTTGGATCTTTTTTCTTCATTAATATTAGGTAATAAAATTATCTTATCGAAATTTAGGCGAAATAGATTTAGTTGTCTAGCATACAGAAAACTAAACAACTCTAGCAAATCCGATTCAATGACATCTTAAAAGTTCTGGTAGATCTTTCAGGTAAAGTGCATTTCCTACCATTCAAACCTCTATTAAATCCAAGCTGTCAATGACAGCGTTGAATAAGAAAGGCCAATGGTTATCAACCCTTTACGCTTCTCGAATGGAAATCTGAGAAATTTGAAATTCCCACCAATGAGAATATGGTACGGGTTATCTTTGCCTACGTTAAACTTTTTTCGAAGAAAATCATCCTTGAACTCTTCCCGAGCGGCACCATAAACGGCGACAAGACTCCATTTAAACTTATTAGCTTTGTTATGGATATGGAGTTTAGCATGGTACTCACCATCCAAACTAGCCAAAACAACCATAGTATTTGTTGTGACACCCAATAAAATGCCCCTTGATCTTCTCGAGGTGGATGAGAATACCACACAAAGTCTATAAAACTCGAAAATAGGTTGGTAAGTCTCTGTGTAAAATCTTGTCTACCCATTTTTGAAATAGTCACAAAATTCAAGTTATGATCCCCAGAACAATATTAATGTTTAGCCAAATCACCAAGACATATGCTATTCAAAAACATGACATTTATTGGAAAACTATTAGAGTTTTAAAATTGTTGCCCATTTATGTGGCTTTAGACTATTTTTATTAGAGGAGGATGTAGATATCCGGCCAAATGATTTAAGATCATGTATTGAACTTGGCCCATCCTTATTCAATCCTAGCTCCGACACCGCACCAACTATATGAGAGAGAAGCTTACCATATGTTGTGGCAATCGTTTCCTCGGCATCTAGATATGTGGTATCCGACATAGTCTAAGATTTAGGAATAACCGTAAGACTGTCAAATTTCATAAGCCTCAAGACATTAGTCGAAACACCAATTTATTTTTCATTACTACCAAGTCTAATGCCGACACTATTCAAATTATAATACATAAGCGGTGTTGAAAAACAAAGAAAATATATAGACTTAGAAGATGGAGATATACAGAAGAGTTGAGATTATGGGCCGCCTTATGGTGCATTGTATTCTTTAGGGACTCCTCGTTTGTCGCAGAAGTACCATCAGTCGTCGTCGCATACCTCCCACTATGTTGAGTAGGCGTTGCAACACTGGTGACTAGTGTCACGACAGCAAATATGGACGGTGGAGTACCACCCACAGAGGACGGACAAGGAAGAAAGCATCGGAGACGACCCTGGAGAACCAGGCCGGATTGGAGCAGCCTGGACGATCGACATCGATGCTGATGTTGTTTTTTGACGGACATAACCGGCATCGATGTTGATGTTGTTTTTTGAAGAACATAGCCGTAGGGGAAGCCCCTACGTTGTAGATATCAAAGCCTATGGTGGCGGAGAAGGTGCTGCCATTGCTCTGTACTGTGTTACTATCTCAATGCCATGATTTTTTTGTTGTCTCGGGTTGAAAGGCATAACTGCAATACCCGCAGCACCCACGATGGCAAAAGGAAGAATTTCTGCTCCACACTTGCAGCAGCGAAAACGTTCAGGCGCGACAAAGAGCTTGGAGAAGAACCAAGCCGAGGAGTTGAAGGCGCAATTGATATCGAGGAGCAGGTGTTTGGGATCCGGTTCTAAAATATTCTCCACAAAGTAGCGAAACAATGATGGAGATGCTCCCACATAGTCCCGACTGTCTTCCCGACGCTGTCTCCAACATCAGCCCATCTTATTGTTGCAGAAGCCCACGTGAGAAGATCAACGTTGGCTAGCCTTCTCGGCTAAGAGATGCCCTTGGTTATTGGAAGAGTAGTCACCACCGAGGCATAGGTCCGACGTGGAGAAGACCTTGGCGAAGATAATGATGAAGGCCTTGGTGGCAATGTCGATGGTGGAGAGGAGCAAGGCTTGTCGAAGGTGGGTGTAGGGATAACCGGGTCGGCTAGAGGAACGATCAAGGAGTGGGTGCTCTGTTCCGAGCTCCTTAATTTTTCCAAAAGATAGCTAGAGTTACATAACTTTGTACTTCCTTTGACCCAAATTAGTTGACTCAAATTTATCAAGATAGAATGTATCTAATACTAAATCATGTCTATATGTAGAATCTAGACAAATCTAACTAACTAATTTGGCTCGAAGAGAGTAATGTATTTTGATACGATATAAGCAAAGAATATCGCACGTATGTAAAAAAACGAGCCTAACATGCCTCATTGTAGCACATGCCTCATTGTAGCCTATCAAGACGTCAAACTCGGATAGCCGGCTAGAATTCCTAGGGAGTCCGTATTAGATACGTTGATTTCGCTGATGACATCAGCAAGTGCTATGCTTTTAGCTTGCAATAGACGTGTCACAAGTAATCTCATGTTAGGTGGGTCCACCACGAACGAAAAACAGGCTAGAGGCGATCGGTTGGCGATCGTGTAGGGCTAGGGTTTTTCTCTTCGAGGGTGAGTTGATCGGCGGCGGCAAGGTTCTCGACGGCGAGATCTGATCCGCGCGATGGTGTCCAGGTGTCTCTTCAGTTTGGCATGGGGAGGGAGGGTGTGTGTCGTGGAGATGGTCTCTCTAGTTCGCTCGGGTGGAGGCGGTGGCGGTTCCTTTAGGATGCTGGAGCGATACCCACTAAGAGGTGGCGGTCAAGGTGCTCCCTGTCGGACCGGGGACCGAGGCATAGCTCCTCCTCGGGCGTCGTCGGGATCTCAAGGGAAGAATGGAGAGGATGATCTCATAGCGAGTTTGTCGGCAAACATGGGAAATCTCTTTCTAACATATAAGGAGGCCTCAGGTCTGATCATCAGGAATGCAGATTCGATTCAAGCGCCAAAACCAAAGTGGGCAGTTGTGGGCAAGGTGTTCTCGTTGCATAGGTTGGTGTTGGGTGTCCTGTAGTAAGCCATGGAAAGGGAGTGGGGTCTCCATCACCCTACAAACTTCAAGGAGTTGGCCGACAATAGATTCATGGTTCGGTTTTCGTCAGAGGGAGACTAGAAGCATGTTCTAAAGAATGGTCCGTGGAAATTCGATTTCCATGTGGTGTTTCTTAAGGACTTTGATGGATCCACTCAGCCCTCGAATATGGTGTTTGTCGTGGTGGTGGCACGACAGATGCCATGGATAGGCTAAAGATGGGGGCAATGTGCACTAGAGGAATCCAGGGAGGGATAGTGTGGTGATTCCACACACAGATGCTTGTATTACTCTCTCTTTGGATGTGGATTACAAGGGCTCCTCAAGCTATTCGCGAGAAGGAGACTAGTTCTCTTACTCCTCACTATAAATCCCTAGAGTTCTTCCTTAACGGAATGATCCATCCCCCGCAATGTAGGCCCTGGTGATCCTTATATAGGGGAACCTAGGTTACAAAGTTAGGGCACACGTGGAAGCATATTCCCCGAATATGCCCTTTGGTTAAAGCTAGATGCCTCTTTATTCACTTTAAACGGCTAGTCTAGACCATGGATGTAATCCTCTATGAGTGTCAAGACCCAGATTTTTAAGTCCTGGTGCCTGTTATGCCGTACATCGCAATCCCAGGATTACCATTTTTGCGAGACATAACATAATTGGTACCACAGTACATCATCATTACAAACCATAATAGTATTATAAATAGTTGATCTCATGATCAAGTCTTAATACAAATCAGAGCAACAGAAATATAACGTAGTAGACTCCATCTTCATGGTCACAGGGAATGCGGACGATGGGAGATGATTATAGTTATAATAGACCTCCTGTTGTCCATCTTCCGGGTAGTCCTCCTCATAGTATGGCCATGGGAATAGCTAGGGACAAAGCCATGAGTACTCTTTAAGTACTCGCAAACTATCACTAGTATAAGTAAGGTAAAACTAGTAGGAACCTTAAGCTCTAGGTTTGTTTGCAAAAAGGCAGGTTTATTCCAAAAGGAATTTAAGAGTAAAGACCTAATTTAGTTCTCTACATTACTTAAGTGGGAACCTAGTTTTCATGTGCACAACTCTGTTGTGGTCAAGTCAAAGTCATTGTTCAAGTCACCAGTCATTTTGAAAACATCTGACAACGAAACAGTATGTCCACTCCAACTGTCCATAACCGCGGACGCGGCTATTCGAATAGTTTTACTCTCTATAGAGGTGGTACACTTTCACCACAAAATTCGATACATCCGTTAGGGGTAACCCTGAATCATCATACTTGGTATGCGGATAATCAATCCTAACCTTGCAATTACACACCATAGTATAGGCACCTCCCCTATGAGTTTGGCCTCCCAGCCATGGCCATCTTCCATCTTGGGCACTACATAGGTGGACATTCATATTCATGAGGTAGCCTCAACTCAACCTCTTCTGCAAGGGAACCCATACTAAGACATATAATCTTCCAGTTAATCCCTACCCAACTCAGGTATTGTGGTTGTATGGTAAAATTGGAATGGTATCGCATCCGAACCCAACCATCAGTTTTTATCAAAGTCAAGGCTCATGCCTCATTCAGTTTCATCATCAAATCATTGTATTTCATAACACATGTCAAAACATCTGAATATAATGAATCGTCATTCCAAGGATTTCATAATCCTTTTCTCCAAGTGTTTCCATCTAAAATGATCAAGTTTTAGCTTAGCACTGGCCACTAGTGTTGAGGGTATCACTATTGAGCAGTGCTAATCAAGTATAAGTATCCAAGACTAGTTCTATGATCTGGATGGTATCCATCCTATTTTCACTAATCATAATTCATTACTAAGTACGAAACTTTAGTAAAAGGAAAAGTAAAGCTTGCAAGTAACACTTGGGATGGGTATAATCAAAGTTGCATAACCAAGCATGCCTGGTGCATCTTGCATAGGTTAGCTTGCATGGATGGCTTGTATTAGTTAGCTTGCACTGATAGCTTGCCTTGTTGGGTGCAGTCGTTGAAGTTCTCTTCTTCTTCCTCGAAGTACCCCCTCTCGTCGTAGCCTAGGTCGGTACTAGCGTCTATGAATACATACGAGGTACACAATCACCAAACAACACTTCACTATTTCTATTTAGCACACAAGGGCTCACACTAGATGATCTAGCATCATCTCAATCATCACATGAAATAATGACACATTCTTATTTATCTTATTTTGGGAAAAGTAATTTCTACTCATTGAAAAATACTTAAGATTTAATATTCTCCAATTAAAATATGGAATCATACTGACACATGTCATCAGCATATATTTCAATACTTGGGAATGTGATTTAAAGTGGTGGTCATCTATTACAAGATTTAATATTACTAATTAATAATATTAAAGTTACTAGAAATGCCCATATAGCATTCTTTTAATACTAATCCATGTTTAATATCTATAAACCCAAATATTTTTACATATTCTTGTAGAGCATGGCAAATGTGATCTTTAAGAGTTGGAATCAACTCAAAAGCATTTATGGTTGATTTTATAAAAATGTTTGAAGTGGTAAAAGTCTCTGTCTTGTTATTTTTACTATAGGTGATCTACAATTTCCAATGGTTTGAATCCAACAGGAGTGATTAGATATTTTTAATACCTTTCTAACAAAATTGAAATCATGCAATTTGGTTCAGTACATCTCTTTGAATTCAATTTTGCATACAGCTACAGAACAGGGTTTTGAATAAAATATAAAAACTAAGTTTGAATCACTGGGCTATGTGCGGGAAAGAACTTGGGCCGGCCCAACTGCACAGCGCGTGCGCAGCGGGATACTTACAAGCTGGTCCCACGCATCAGTGATAGATCTAACGCGAAACGGTATCAGCAATTCTCAGCGCTACGATTAGAACAAGATCTACGACTGAGGTTCATAGTCTACGGCAAACTGCGCGTGGGGGATTCTAAACCTAGCAGCACGGTGGGGGCTGTCGGAGGCTTACCAGGGCTCCAGCTAGGTCCGGCAATGGGTCGAATGGGCTGGTAGATGATGGCGAATCGAATGGTGGTCGCGGCGGCTCCTGGGTGGCTCCAATCGACGGCGCCGTTCCTTCACTGCAGCGGCGGGCTCCGGCCAAATTCCGGCAATGTGGTGCTCGCCTTGCTCCGGGGAAGGGTCTGGGATGTTTCTGAGAGAGAGGGGAGTGGAACGGTGTGCCGTTTGAGGTCTGGGGAGGGTCCTATTTATACACCGGCGAGAGAGACAACGCGACATGGCTCGGTATCATCGACGACGCTGCTATAGGTCGTGATAGGCATGGCGGATGGCATGGGTCGACGCAGTGGACTGCGGTGATCGTCACGCACATGGTGGAGCGACAAGGCGCGGTCTCAGTCGGTCGGGAGAGGTTCGTGCTCTGTGCGGGTACTGAGGTGTTCGTCATCGAGTACGGTGGTCACGGGGCACGCGGCGGCGAATGGTCATGTCTGGGAGGTCACTGGTGACGTGGCAAGTGCAGGTACGTGCGGAGAGAGCAAGGCGCGGTGTGGCTGCGCGAGGCGGCTTCGGTGCTCTGGCGTGCGCTTGGCATGGCTGCGAGTTAAATGGGTGCAGCTGCGCTGGCTTCTCCACTGTTCTCCGTTGGTCAAGGGGTGGACAGAGAGGTGCGGTGTGGTCACGCCTACCTGCTAGTGGTCGTGGGAGAGGGTGGCGCGGCGTGTGGCGTCGTGTCCATGGTCGACCGGCATGGACATGCTCGGGTACGGCGGCACTGGTGCAATTAGCAAGTGAGAGGTGCTCCATTGCACGGCTAGATGCTAGAGATGGTCGTGGGTGAGTAACTGAGGCTGATTGCAGTACAAGAATGATCACAAGATTGTTTCAAATAGTGTATAGTCGTTGAACTTGTACTCTGTCTTCTAGGTGTTCGATCAAATGGCTGCATGAGATAAAGATTCAAATTTTTGAATGAATTTTGGAGGGTGTGTTGGTCACATGCTTGAGTATCTCTGGTTGCTAGGGATTTCCAAGAAGTGTTGGTTTGAGTGGTTTTTGCAAAATGGTGATCTATGTACCTACACTTGATTCAATTTTGAATTTCCTCTGAAATAGATTTGAAATTGGTTTCTGTAAATTTGTAAAGTTTTCTTGGGTTCATTATCATTTGGTCTAGCAAGGGGGAAAAGAAATAGAATTGTTTCTGTTGGAAATCATTTACTAGAGATGCCCAAAGTGGGCTAATGGTTAATTTTGGCCAAAGTGACCATTTGATCATATGCTTCATATTTGATTTTCTTTTTATTTGATTTTGTTTGGAATTGCCCTAGATGATGTGGTATTCATCTTTAAACTAATCCTTATCATTTATAGCAATCAAACATGGCCAATGCAAGCATTTTTGCATTAATATAAATCACACATGCACTCATATGGGTTTAGGAATTAAAGTTTTTGTAACCCTAATCTTGGGTGATTAGAACTTGATAAGCTTGTTTAATATTTTTGAGATGTTACAAACCATCCCTCCTTAAACAGAATCTCGTCCCGAGATTCAAGAAAAACGCTAGGAACTAAAGATATTGGAAACTCAGTCCTAATATAATCTTCTCGCCCAGGTGGCTTCTTCTTCGGTATGGTTACTCCATTGGATCTTGAGAAACTTGATACTTATGGTCCGGGTGGTTCTGAAGGCTTCTTCCAAGATACGAATGGGCACTTCACGATAAGTTAGATCCTTTTTGATATCTATGGCTCTGTGATCGATGTTCTTGAAAACTTCGGTCTTCTCCGGAACTTCTAGGCATTTCCTAAGTAACAAGATATGGAACACATCATGTACGGCTAAAATCTCCTCAGGCAGTTCTAGTTAATAGGATACTTCTCCTCGGTGATTTAAAATCTTGAAGGGTCCAATATATGTGGGGTCAAGCTTCCCTTTCAGTTGAAAATACTGCATTCCTTTCAAGGGTGATACTTTGAGATACACAAAATCTCCGACATTGAAGGTCCGGTCTCGACGTCTTTTATCAGCGTAACTCTTCTGTTTGGATTGGGCGGTCTTGAGGTGTTCACGGACTTTGTGAACCTTTTTTCGGCTTCTCGTAGGATGTCGGGTCTGAATATATGACTCTCTCCTACTTGTGACCAATTCAGGAGGTAACGACACTTCCTTCCCTACAAAAACTCAAATGGGGCAATTTGGAAACTACCTTGATAACTATTGTTGCATGAGAATTCTGTGAAAGGCAGACAATCTTCCCATTTAGATCCATATTCCAACACACAAGCTCTCAGCATATCTTCTAGTATCTAGTTTACTCTTTCTGTTTGTCCGTCGGTTTGCGGGTGATAAGCGGTGCTGAAGTTCAGTTTGGTTCCTAATCCTTCTTGGACTTTCTTCCAGAACCTTGAGGTAAACTGGGTTCCTCGATCCGACACTATGGTCTTGGGGGTTCCACGCAGACTGATTATTCTAGCAATGTACAACTCTGCTAGCTTCGAGCTTTGATAAGTTGTCTTGATGGGTATGAAATGAGCTACTTTGGACAGTCTATCCACTGTGACCCAAATAGAATCATTTCCCCTACTAGATGTAGGTAAACCTGTGATGAAATCCATTCTAGTAGAATCCCATTTCCATTCCAGAATCTGCAATGGTTGCAAGAGTCCCGCGGGTCCCTGATGTTCCGCCTTGACTCTCTGACAGATATCACACTTGGCTATAGAATAAATGGTATCATGGGCTTCCTGCATAATGACTTGTTTCAACTCTGAATCTGCTGACACACAGATACGTACTTTATACCACATGACTCCTTCTTCATCTTCGGTGAATCCAGGTACCTTCCCTGTTCTGGTACGACGCTTGATTCCATCAATACTTGCGTTTCCTTTCTGGCTTCCTTTATCTGACTAATCAGGGTGGGTTGAAGTTCTATGCTAGCTAGAAATCCTTCGCTAACTAGCTCCATTCTAACATTCTGCATCTCCTCATGTAGACTTGGCTGAGCTTCCTTAATCATGGTGTTTAATCTACATGGCAAACTACTAAGAGCATCCGCTACCACATTGGCCTTGCCGAGGTGATAGTGCATGTCAAGATCATAATCCTTGATTAACTCTATCCATCTCCTTTGCCTCATATTCAGCTCCTTCTGGGTGAAAATATACTTCAAACTCTTGTGATCCGAATAAATCTCACAACGGTTACCATTGAGGTAATGACGCCATGTCTTCAAGGCTAAAACTACGGTTGCCAGCTCTAAGTCATGGGCAGGATAGTTTTGCTCATGTTGCTTCAGTTGTCTGGACAAATATGATATGACTTTGCCTTCTTGCATCAACACACATCCGAGACCAATCTTGGATGCGTCATAATACACATCAAAAGGCTTCTTGATATCCGGCATGATCAAAATTGGGGCTGAAATCAATCTCTTCTTAAGATCTTGAAAACTTGCTTCACATTTGTCAGTCCATTCAAACTTCTTATCTTTCTTCAACAACTGAGTCATAGGCCTTGCAATGCTCGAAAATCCTTCAACAAACTTGAGGTAATATCCGGCTAATCCCAGAAATGCATGGACTTCGGTTTGAGTGGTTGGGTCTTTCCATTCTTCAACATCCTTAATCTTGGCGGGGTCGATAGCAACTCCTCCGGCCAACAAGATATGGCCTAGGAATCCTACTTCCTTTAACCAGAACTCACATTTACTAAACTTGTCATACAACTGATGATCCCTAAGGGTTTCAAGGATGGTTCTTAGGGGTTGTTCATGGTCTTCTTCTGACTTGGAGTAGATCAGAATGTCATCGATAAAAACAACAACAAACTTATCCAAGAAGTTCATAAAAATCTTATTCATGAGGTTCATGAAATAAGCGGGGGCATTGGTTAATCCAAAATACATGACATTATACTCATACAATCCATATATGGTGGTGAAGGCGGTCTTTGGAATATCCGTTGCGCGGATCTTCAATTGATGATAACCAGTTCTAAGATCGATCTTAGAAAACACTCTGGCACCAATCAGTTGGTCAAACAGATCTTGTATATTCATAAGTGGGTACTTGTTCTTGATGGTGATGTCATTCAGCTTCCGATAAGGTTGGCACCATCCTTCTTATCCACAAACAAAACAGGTGATCTCCATGGCGATGAACTTGGTTGTATCAAACCTTTTCCCAACATATCATGAAGTTGCTTCTTCAGCTCCACTAATTCAGATGTGTTCATACTATATGGCCTTTGAGCTATGGGTCCAGTTCTAGGAACTAGTTCAATGATAAACTCGATATCCCGATTTGGGGCATACCGGACAATTCATCTGGGAACATGTCGGGGTATTCATAGACTACTCTAACTTGGTCAATGGTGGATTTGGCTAAACTCTTGTTGCACTTGAATTGATGGGGTAGCGTCTGAGATTCATGCTCTAATGATACTCTGGTGCTACTGGTCATGGTTATGGCTTTCTTGGCATAGTCTATTAATCCTTGATGTTTTGACATCCAATCCATTCCTAGTACTACTTCCAAACCTTTGGTTCCAAGTACTATTAGATTGGCATAAAAATCTATCCCATGGATTCTGATAGGCACGACCTTGCAAAATTTTCTAGCTTTGGTGGTTGAACCATGTATTTGAACTATCATAACATGCTTCAAATTTGTTGGTTGAATCTTACTAGTGCATGCAAATTCTTCTATAACAAACGAGTGCGATGCTCCAGAATCAAACAACACTCTTGCAAGTACCGAGTTAACAGAAAACATACCCAGCATGACATCTGGCGCTTCCTGGGCTTCCTCAGCATTCATGTGGAACAGACGGCTGGTACGGTTGTGTGGGTTTCCTGTGGCAAACCTCTTTCCAGGCTGGACACGGCGCTGCTGTTGGGTAGGGGCAGTAACATTGGTTGCTGCGGCAAGATTCTTGCGGCACTCGTTGGAGTAGTGACCTGTGACTCCACATTCAAAGCAAGTGATCATTGACTTTTCTTTCCCTGCGACAGGCACAACATTGCTTCCAGTCCTCGGGGCGGTATTGTTGTTGTTGTTGTTGGACCTTGGCGGTGCATGGTTGAAGTTATTGGGGTATCTGGGGTTGTTGTTGTTGTTGTAGCCTCCGGGCCTCGGGTTTCCTCCGCCGATTGGGATAATTCGGACGGGACATAGGGGGTCTGTTGTTTCTTGGTGCAAATCCTGCAGACAGGTTGGGGCAATACTTCGGGGTATGGTGGGGTCCAGGTTGGTGCATCATATGACGCTTGCGGTTCTCGCTGGCTTGGTTGATCTTTTCTTCCATCTGGATAGCAGAATCCACTAAAGCTTCTAGGTAATCAAAGGGAATGTTGACTAACCCTGTCTGCATCTCATCATGAAGACCATTCAGGAATCTCTCCTTCTTCTTCGTTTCAGTTTCAATCTCATCAGGGGCATACCTAGCCAGAGACAGAAATTTATCACCGTACTCTACCACAGTCACTCTTCCTTGCTTCAGCTCGCTGAATTCATCTCTTATCCTCTTGGTCAAACCTGGGGGCACATGGGTCCTGCTGAACTTGAGTTTGAATTCTTCCCAAGTCATCATCTGTCCTTCGTTCATGGTACGGGTGTTGTTCCACCAAGATCTTGCATAGCCTGCTAGATAGTGGCTGGCAAACAGTACCTTCTCATTGGCATCTACTCCTGCCACTTCGATGTTGTTTTCCATGGTTTGCAGCCAGTCATCGGTATCTAAGGGCTCTTCTGATTTGCTGAACATGGGTGGGTTGGTCACAGAGGTAGCAAATCGAGATTCCATACCTATCTGCTTGTCCGGCAGCAACGTAGGGAGGTCACAGAGGTAGAAAATCGCAAGCGCCCTAGGTCGAGCCGGCGGTGCAAGCCATGTGGCCGCTTGTCCTTCGCCTTCAGCGCGGCCATAGTGGAGGCCGGAGCCGGCTCTACCACACGAGCTCACCGACGAACCCGGAGGTCATGGATCTCGCCTCTGTGCCATGGTCTAGTCCACTTCTGCATGCGTGCCCATAGCATCACGGCTGTCCCATATCGCGGAGGTCCGTCGCTAGCTTTCGCGATGCAATCGTCCTCGATGGCTTGATCATGTGGTGGATGAGATAGCGTCGCAGGCACTCTCCTGTGTGATCTCAAAGCAATCACCGTCAGAGGTGACCAACATGAGCATCTTTGATCGACTTCGCTCCCATCCGCCGTGTTTGCCGCCATGGTTCTTATCAAATCGCTAGCTCACATGTCTGTAATTGGAACGATTGATCGACTTTGCTTCTGTCCGATGTGTTTGCCGCCATGGTTCTTCTCGATCTCACGAAGTGATCACCGTCGGAGATGACCTTACTCTTCTCGCTCACGACCTGATCAACTTTGCTTCCGTCCGCCGTGTATGCCACCATGGTTCTTGCTCGATCTCACGTCAAATCGCTAGCTCTCGTGTGTCCTAATCGAAACGCTGGATTTCGACCATCATTGATTGGATTGTAGGGCAATCAATCACACTCTCATATTTAAAGGCTCAAAGAAGGAAACACAAAGGCCGTCCCAGTCCTGATCATGATTGTATAGATCTCTTGTCCGACAAGGTTGTTACAATCTCGATAGAAAGACGCCTAGGTGGATGACGGAGGAAACAAACAACCACTACGTACGAAACGCCTAGACGGATGGTTGAAAGCTTAGCCCTTTTATTATTAGGTTACCGTATAGATTACCACGACTGGTTCTTCGTCTCGAGAGAGGAGGATAACATTCGCAGACACAGTAATCAAGCTAGATGGAAGGTCAGATCCATCTAGCATCGGCATAGCGTTTCCGGCGGTGTATCCTTCGCTAAATGCTGAAGGCGTAGGTGAGCCCACCTCCCCCTTTCTCAACTGCGGATGGAAACTCTATGACGACTCTCAGTTCCCCTCTTTGATAGGACCACTGGAGGACGGCGACATGCTCTTCAGGCAGAGTGCATGGCCTCCCGTTCCTAGACTCCTTTTCTGAGACCAAGCCACGACCAGACGTGGAGGACGACAGCGAGCTCGACACCGAGCTCATCATCTCCTACAGAAATAAGGTGATTGTGGAACCCCATCGCCATCTTCCTCTACTGCTCACCTGCTTCTGTTGTTTCACGCATGTGGTGATGTAAACGAGAACAGGCACTCGAGAACTTCATAATGCGAGCACAAGGTTGGACAGATGGGTCCACAAGTAAGAAGTACGGCGGAGGCATGCTAAACGCTGGGTCACTATCGTTTCCTAGCCATGCCTGAGCAGTTACCAGAGCAGTAGTGGCTTGCAGCCGTGCAGACGCCCATTTAGTGTTTCCGTGACTCGCCTCTCTGTATTCTTGGATTGTAGGTCTATTTTCAGTATCGTGCTAGAAGGTTGCGTGCTAAATTATGTAGAGGTAGAATGAAATCAGGTGGATACCTTGGATAGATTATAGCTTTTTTACTGTATATATTTGTCCTTCCATGCTTATTGCTGGATTTTTTTGCTTATAGCTTCTTTACTTCGAACTTACACCTTCAACTAATTATGGTTATTGAAATTGAATGTAGTAGTCATCTATTATAATCTAGGAGGGTCAGTTATGGTTATTGAAACCGAATGTAGTTTATATTATTTGTTGAAATGTTTGTGTTTCAGGTTTCTTCGGTGTAATTCTTTGTTGTAACTCTTTGCTAGGCATAGTGGCAAACAACTTAACTTGATTGTTAATGGAACCGGGGAGAAAATCCCTTTTGATCTAAAAAACTTAACTTGATTTTGTTTTGTCTATTTGCAGCTCTTTGCAAGGCAGCAGTGAGAGATCGGTGTTGAGTTTGATCTTCATAGTGGAGCTTCCATTGAGAAGAGGAGAGCAGTTGTACAAATAGAGCACAATGTTTTGGATGTCAGGTAACAAACAAATGACACATCTTCTAGCTTTAAGTTTCGGTTTGAAAACTGTAAGTGCACTCTGGTGATGCTTTAGAGCATGTGGTAGCCATGTTGTCAAAAGCACATTTTGGGATCTTTCTCTGATGAATCACAGTCGAATATTTTGGCTTGCAGTATTAGGGGTCTAAGTGTATTTTCTGTGGCACGTTTTCAGGTTCAGGGTTCTGTAAATTCCCTCACGGATCAATCACATCAGATCAGACGAACACACGCATGTGAAAACTTGTGGCCACGGGCACGTATCGTGCCCTCGAATTTTCTCTCTTTATTTTCTCAAACTCACGGTACAACTTCTTGATATAGGGGCGTTCATATATATGCACGGAACCAACCGACCTAAACATCTAAACCTAGACAGGCTCAAACTAAGATTGCTAGTTCTAATCCTAATCAGACTAGAACAACTCCAAACGCTGACATAGGACACAGCAAACCTAGTACTACTCGTACTAGGACTGCACGTCCAATACTTTGGATGTCCAAATCAGACATGCCGTCCAACTAATCGAGATTAGTGCTAACAGAGGCCGTGTGAAGCTATTCATGGAGAACAAAAATACTGTTAGCGCTAGCTAACGGCAGCCAACAACAAGCTCACTGTCAACAATCTACTGCAGCAAGGTCAGAGATTAACTGGTAGGCAGTTGAGCTTCCAACAATGGCGATAGTAGCCGCACGTGTGTCAACACTCAATCTAAAGTTTGAATCCATCCCTCTCTCACTCTCCTCCAAGCCACGATTTTTTACTAGAAGTATAACCCACAATCTTCATTTGGCAAGTGCACATTTAGCTTCTCTTGTTTGACCATGACGATGCAAGCAGCTTATCGGATTACAGGTTTCCTGCTCCAATTTTTACATTTACTCACACACTTTTTTAGTAGAAGGCTCATTTGTACAATTTGTTTTTAATTCTACCAATTAGGTGATACACTGAACTTCTTCTTGATCTGTTGGCCCTTGTCTAGAATTCAGTCTTCTTAAAGAGGATTCGAATTGAATCTTGACTAGCTTATGGATGAGCAAGCAATCAAGCTTCTCAGTAACTTCAGTCAGGACGCGAGGTCTATAACATGGGTTGAACGACCACCATATGAAGAAGACTACAGAACAGGATACTGATGAGCTAGAGGATACAATCTGACATTCACCGTTAGTTAGTTGTAGGTTGAAACCGACACAACCCTCAAGAAGTCCTAGCAAATTACAACTAGCATTGTATGCTCTAATTGGCTACTTTTGCTTCGGATGTATCTCTCTCCTATTGTATGTAGCATAGGTTGTAGGTATGGCAAAAATTATCAAATAAATAAGTATGTTTCATATCTATTTGCACTGACTTAGCTGGCCATTTCTACTGAATTTTGTACATGTGCCCATTTGAACTTGAACGAGGCACATTCATTTGTTGAAAGTGCACGGTTTTGTGACCCGCATATTAGAGGTTCGTGCCAAATATCCTCTCTAGCCTCTTTTCTTAACAACATACTGAATAGTTTGTTTTACTTAGGTCTTTCCTCTTGGTACACTTTTGGGTATTATGTCAGGTGGATGATCCGCCTATTTTCATAGGCCAACAATATAGCAATCTTCTAGCTCGCATAAAACCTACTTATCTTTCAAACGTTTTGCATATCAGTTGTGCGGCGAAAAAGCGAGCACCGTAGACGCAAGGAAAATAATGAATATAAGAGTTTACTTATTTTACTCATCACATGTTTTGACTTACAATGGCATCCTGTCTTATGAAAATGTAATGCGGTATATCCTCATACGTTTTATCTTACAACCACGATCTGGGGGGCACAGAGGGAAGTCTAGTATATAAAATTCCAATGCATAGGAAGAGAGTTAGGCTTAAATGCCAATAGTTATATGCCTTGTGGCGTCCTCCATATGATTTCAAATACAATTCAGTTTGAGCACATCTTGGTATCTTTGTAACATGTAAAATAAATTTAGCTACTGTTATGAAACATTAAGTTTAATTTTTTAACTAAAAATAAAATTTGGGGAAGTAAATGAGAAAGATGAACAATGGAGAATTGGGGTTGACCTTGAACATGTGTTGTTCATGCCAATGGAACCAATGTAAAGTCTATATCATTAAAAAAAATCCCATAACCAAAAAAAAAGACCAGTCTCATTGCATACATTTGATTCCTGAATAAGTTGGTTTCCTAATAATAATTGATTTTGCATCTTGGTTGAAACTATTATATCATCTGTTTTGGAGAACTAACCATTTTGTAGGAATTAAAGTATCATGGAGATGAAATTATTTCTTTGTTGGAGATGAAAAATGATATGATAAGAAAGGAGTAGAGGACAAGAACTATCAAAACCACAAGATTGGGGATGCCCATGCACCCCCCTCATCTTTCAAGAAACCTCAAGTAATATCATTCCAAACTCATGTTTTAGTTTTACCTTCAAGATTTCTTTTGTATGTTTATCGAGACCATGTTTTCGGTTTCCTTTAATTTCTTTGGTTTTTTAATCTTATTCATAATAAAAAAATATCAAAAAAAATGTTTCTTGTTTACTTCTTCTTTTTGATAATACAAAATACCAACAAGATTTTATGTTTCTTTATTTGGTTCTTGTTTGTTTCTTATTTTTGATAAAACAAAAACAACAAAAAGATTTTCTTTCTTGGTTCTTTTTGCTTCTTGTTTTTCCTTTTTCTGAAACAAAGACAAATAGTAATATTTTATGTTTCTTTATTTGGTTCTTTTTGCTTCTTATTTTTCCTATTTGCTAAAACAAAAACAACAAAAATAATTTCTTTTCTTCTCTGTTTTTTTCTTGATTCTTTATTAGTTCTTTTTGCTTATTCTATTGGTTTGGTTTTTGAACTTTTGTTCTCTGTTAAAATAAAATTTTAGCATATTTTTACAATTTTAAAAAATAAACTACCAAGTTTAACCCATTTGGATGTTTTAAAGTTGATAAAACATAGGGAGAAACAAATTCTTGCATGAACACATTTTAGTAGAAAAATTCTCTGATTTTTTATGTATCTACGAATGCACCCATATTTGAAATGTAGATACAAATTTCCATCCCACATATGCACAAAAATTAGCTAAAATTCCTGACAGATTTAAAAGGGTGAAATAATTACGTTCTTTAGCTGTTGTTTTTCTAGATAGAATATAGTTTTTATTGCAAGAGTGGCTTCTTAGAGTTGTGATTTGATTATTTTTGAGTCATTTGATATTTTAGCGGATGTTAGACAATTTAGAAACTCTTTATACATTTAAAACCAATTTTTATTTGGGGATTTTTATCACAGCTTGCCTGCTATCTATATACCACTAATGTCACCCCCATGGAAAAGACATGGGAGAAAATTTTGTGTTGAATTTTTTGAAGGAGATATGCCCAAGAGGCAAATAATAAATAGTTTTATTGTCATATATCAATTAGTTCATAATAGTTTCATGCCGTGCTATAACTATATTAATACGAAACATTAATACACGTGTGGTATATAAACAAACAAAGTCTCTAGTTACCTCTAGCGAACTATTTCATTGGTCATGAGGATGATCTAGGGTTTCAAGATCATGGACATTTATGCCAATTAACAATAAGATCGTGACATTAGTTGAATGATGTGACGGACAAAAAGCCTAACAAGTTGTATCATAATGAGATCTAGTTACAAACTTCACCATTAATGATAAACTAAGTAAATCTCGCAACCTAATCCTTAGACTATGAGGTAATGCAAATCACCGTTCTAGAGGGATCTTAGATGGTTATCAAGTATCATTCCGTGACTGGACGATCAAAAAGATGTCACTCAGGTTTTCAAAAGGGGCATATAGAGGAATACATATCAAGACCAGGATTTTCCCATCCATGTAACAAACAGATACATTTGTGGCCATCTCGGTAATGTTGCATTAACGAAGCTTGCAAGCGTGTGACTAGGTCATGGAATACAACGACATGGGAACGAGAAAACAAGTTCATCGGTAACGAGATCGAACGAAGGTATGGAGATATCGTAGATCAAATCTCAGGTGAACTAGGTATCAACTGGCAAAGGGAATAGGAAACGACATTTACGGTTCAAACGACATTATCATCATGGAATGCGTAGGGGTTATTATGGGCATCTCGGTCCTGCTATTGATCATTGATGGAGATTATGTCTGTGCCATTCTGGAGCCATGGGGAAATACACTTAAGGGTACGATGAACTAGAGATCCTCTGTAAGTTAGAGTCACCATATGAAAGAGAAAAAGAAACCGAAAAAGTTCCGAAGCCATTCGGAGGAAATCGAAAAGGGAACCGAAAGGTGTTTCAGGTCAAATCGGATTTTGTAGTATGTATTTACATATTAATTAATATAATTAATATTAAATATAATATTAAAATATAATTTGAAGGGGTATTCCACTAATGGACCAAACTTCCTAGGGAAAAAGGGCCCATGAGGGAAAACCGCAAGAGGGAAGGGCCAAGGCCTAGCTGCCAGAAGAAGGCCCACCTGGCCAGCATAGGGTTGTGCGTGGGGTGGGGCCACCCCTGGCCGGTTGCCCCATGAGGCCCATGCGCCTCCCCCTTCTCTCCCTTGAATAGTCCCACATGGGAAACCCAAAGGGGAGGGAACACCTCCCTCCCCCTATATAAAAGGATGCCCATGGGTGGGATTAAAAACACAATTTTGAGGTGTTCTCTAAGGAATTTTCCTTTGAGAATTCCTCCCTCTCTCTCTATAAATAGTTGTCTTCATGCGTTGGCATGGTCCTAAGAAAGGAATGTTCGTGCAAGAGACGGTGCTCATGTAGCACACCGTTGCGCTGCAGGGATTCCAAGCCAGAGATCTACTTCCGCACTCCCGGCAGGGATCAAGGACTCGGAGGTCGTCATCGTACACCGTATGTATACGAAACCACGAGGGGCCACACTTGGGGCACCTTGGATGTCGTGAGCCGGAGATGCTGCATAATGAAGAATGAGCAAGGGGTGACCTGCGAGGAGCATCGTGAACTTGAGGTTGGCTACGAGTTCAACTACTTCAACCATGTTCCTGATACGTTGCAAACGTATCTATAATTTTTGATGTTCCATGCTTGTTTTATATCTACTTTCTTATGTTTTGTCCACACTTTGGAGTATTTTTACACATTTTCTGGAACTAACCTATTAACAAGATTTCATAGTGCCAGTTGCCTGTTTTCTTTTGTTTTTGGTTCCAGAAAAGTCAGAAAATGAATATTCTCGGAATTGGACGAGACAAAAGCCAAAGTTGATATTTTACCGGGAGACTCACGGAGCCAGAAGACGAGACGGAGGGGGGTCACTGGGCGGCCACACCACCCCTTGGCGCGGGCATCCCTAGGTCGTGCCAGGGCATGGTGTGGCCCCCCTGGCCGGCCACCGACCTTGCCCCTTAGCCTATAAGAAGCCCCCGGGACGAAAACCCTAAATCAAACAGCCTCCAGCCACGGAAAGTTCCACAGCATCGCCGCCACCGAAGGGGAGATTCGGGGGATAGAAAGTCTCTGTTCCGGCACCCTGTTGGGACGGGGAAGTGCCCCCGGAGCCATCTCCATCGATCTCCACCACCATCTCCATCGTCGTCGCTGATTCCCATGATGATGAGGGAGTAGTTCTCTCTCGAGGCTAAGGGCTCTACCGGTAGCTATGTGTTCATCTCTCTCTATGCGTGATCATATTGTGATCATGAGCATTGTAATCAAGTAGATCTACCTTGCTACTCAAGTGCTTTAATAGATCTCTGCTCTCCCCATGTGTGTGAAAGTGACAGCATGCACACCATGGTGGCACTTAGGCTAGAGATTACAATTACTTGTTATGAGTTATATTTGGAGTTGGATGTTTCTATGAAATTGTGGTGTTTGTTGGAACCATCTAGAGCTCAAGGTGACAGTGTGGGGTTATCTAGATGGGGAAAGTGAACTTTTAGGTGTGTTGTTATAGCCCTAACATGGATTAGAGTGTCCAACCGGAGAGTAGTTCAGAGTATTATCATGAAGAGAAGATATTTATATGAGAGTGTTCACTAGTGAAAGTATGATCCCTATGCCTTGTTTCTAAACATTGAAACACCGTTTGCAACTAGATATGTTACATGTTTGCTTGCTTCCATCTTTTTGCCTTTAGTCTTTTCCACGCGCCATCAAAGCTATTTTCTGGCATTGTTGTCTTATATCCATACCACTTGTATTTCACTATCTCTTCGCCAAACTATAGCACCTATACACCTGACAAGTGTATTGGGTGTGTTGGGGACATAAGAGACTTCTTGTATCTTGATTGTAGGGTTGCTTGAGAGGGATACCTTTGACCACTTCCTCCCTGAGTTCGATAAACCTTGGGTGATCCACTTAAGGGAAAACTTGCTATTGTTCTACAAACCTCTGCACTTGGAGGCCCAACAACTATCTACAAGAATAGAAGTGCGTAGACATCAAGCTATTTTTCTGGCGCCATTGCCGAGGAGGTAAGGTAAAAGGTACTCACATCGTCCAGTGTGAATGCTCGAAGTTATTTCCTTTAGATTCTGCAATTATATCTTTTTGTTTCTTGTTTTTATTTTCACTAGTTAGGCTTAATGGAAAACAACAACAAAATTAGAGAGCTTTATAGTTTTTATCTTGAGTTAGGACATGAAGTGTTTGAAGAGAAAATTAGAAAAACCTATGGAACTTTATTTGTATGCTAATAGCAATGTTATTAGTATGAATTCTTTGAACACCATTATTGCTAATGCTATGGAAAATTCTAAGCTTGGGGAAGCTGGTTTTGATGAGCATGATATTTTTAGTCCCCCAAGCATGGAGGAGAAAAATTACTTTGATGATACTATGCCTCCAATATATGATGATTACAATAATGAATATGATATTTTCAGTCCACCTACTATTGAGGAAAAATTAATTATGATTACAATATGCCTCCTAAATTTGATGATTATGGTGATGAGAATAATAATGACAGCTATTTTGTTGAATTTGCTACCACTACAATTAATAAGAATAACTATTCTTATGTGGAGAGTAATAATGATTATATGCATGTGGCTCATGATAAGAATGTTTTATGTGATAGTTATATTGTTAATTTTATTCATGATGCTACTAAAAGTTATTATGAGAGAGGGAAACATGGTTTTATGTATCTCAACAATATTAAGTTTCCCCTCTTTATGTTGAAATTTTTGAAGTTGCACTTGTTTTGCTTTCCTATGCTTGTTGCTTTGTACTTTCATGACTTGTTTCTTTATAAGATTTCTATGCATAGGAAGTGGGTTAGACTTAAATGTGCTTTGAATTTGCTTCTTGATGCTCTCTTTTACTTCAGTTCATATTTCTGATGTGAGCATCTTCTCAAACTATCAAGCCTAACTTAAAGTCATTAAAGAAAAGTACTTATTGGGAGATAACCCAAAAGTTTTAGTTGATTCTTGGAAGTTTTTACTTTAGTAATAACCTCTCCTTATCATTTTTGTGTGGTTTTTGTGCCAAGAGTAACCTCTAATGAGAGAGAAGTAATGCTTGGGAAAGTTGCTATTCTGAAACAGATTTTTGTGCTTCACTGTAAAAATTCGTGTAAAATCTCCGTATGTCGATTTGAGGCGCGATTTTTTGTGCTTCTGCCCCAGGTTGTTATCTAACTTTCGTTAGTTCAACACTTTTCTATTTGAGCAAAATAATGTCTTAGAAAAAATTGGTTTTTACCTACTGGTCTATTTTGACAGATTTCTGCCATTATTTGCATTTGCCTCTTAATCTCTTTCTCTTTGAGTTCTCTTTGATCATTTGAAGTTTTTAAAGGAAGTGCTACAGTAGATTTTTTTTAATGGAAGTTTTACTCATGTTGAAATTGAACCAAAAGACTTATTATCTTGAGTACACTAATGTTGCTAATGAAGATTGTGTGAAGTTTTGTATGAAGGAAAATTTAAAGTGTAGGGAAGAGTAATGTGATAAGATGAAGTATGGACAAAAGCTCAAGCTTGGGGATGACACCCGTGTCACCCCAAGAAATATCCAAGAAGTACAAGCATCAAAGCTTGGGGATGCCCAAGGCATCCCCTTCTTCATCAATAAGAATTTCAGGTTTCTTCCAAACACTTCATTTTTATTGTTTCATGCACAGTTGTGTTGTTCTTGGAGCGTTTTTGTTTTCGTTCTTAGTTTTCATTTGCTTAGTTTTCTTGAATAAATAGGTTGGACCCCCTCATTCATGCATTAGTTTTCAAATAAATTTGATTTGGATTGGAAAAGAGTAGGAAAATTCATGCTTAAGTGGTAAAAAGGAGCTTGTTTTTGACTGTGACTTAGACTTTATCATGTCATGCTTGATATTGTTTAGGCTTTATGCTTAGTGATTTTTGCTGTAGCATTATATGTTATAAACAACTGAGATTGCTTAATGTGTCTTGAAAGAATCATGCATTATTTTAGCATATTAAAGCATAGTATTGTGGTATTCTCCTTTAAATGCTTTATTTGGGTTGACTTGGCGCATGCTCACACCATGTTAAGACTATACCAAGTCACCATAGCCTCTATGATCCTTTAGTTTTCGACTTGTAATATCACTTTATGCTTTAATTAATAATGTTTTGTCGCTTTGCATGATTATGGCCACTATTGCTCTCTTAGTTGGTCGCTCCTAGTCTTTTGCTAGCCTCCACTTGTATTGAGTAAGCTCTACGCATGCATCCAACTCCAAATAAAACCAAGTTATTCCAAAGAGTCCACCATACCTACCTATTAGCATTTGCTATTCCAAGTAAATTCATGTTTTTATCTACCTTCCGAATTAAACTTGTTATGTGAAAATTAGTGATTAAAGCTCTCACGAACTTGATGGCACACTTTACTTTTCTTGCCCCTAATAAACTTGAACCATTGTGTCATCTATGTTGTATATGCTTGCACTTATACGTTGGGGATTAGCAAAACCATGCTTCCATGGGAACGCTTTCAACATTGCACTTGTACATTGTACACAGTTGATATCATGCTCTTTTGTTTATGGATGTCGTCAGTGTGAAATGAAAGGGGAGCTTGTAAGTCCATGGATTTATGTATGTGTTTTAGAGAAACGCCTGGGACGCCAGTCTAATCCATGCCTAATCATGGTGGAAACCTGCAGCGTAACCATAATGAGCTGTCTATGAAGCATTCTTCTTATAAGAAAAAGAGTCAGAAATTGAGAAAAAGAGAAAAAGAAAAAAAGATATGAGAAAATAGGAAAGAGAGAAAAAAGCACCATTTTCCCATGGTAAATAAGAAGATTGCTGAGATGCTCATTGTCTGCTTGCCTTGTCATTTTGATATGGGGATTCTTCCGTATCATCGGGCAAGGGGTACCCCGTTGGCGGTTCTCTATGATACACATGTACTTACTATGACAAGAACTTACCGGTAACTAAACTTGAGTAGCATGAGGAGCGGACCTCGTATTCAAGGGACATGAGATTTCCAACTTATACTTTGTCAAGCATATACTCCATGGTTTGTTTAGTTTAACCTTAATCACTTAAAGATGCTTATGATAGGGGCAATGAGAGCTGAAAGATAATAAGTACCATAATTTTTGGAATCTCTTTATGAGACTTGAATCCCTGCTTCCTTCTATGAAGGCCTTTCTTCCAATTTTATATTGAGTCTCCACCTTCTATCCTTAGGCACCAATTAAGAGAGCATAGTTGTAATTCTTAGTTCTATGTGCATTGTCCCAAAACTTATTGATTGATTCATAACTTTGATATTGCTTGTTCTTAAACTATTTGTATCTAGTCACCCTTATGAACTTCGAAGGTGTCCTATGCATTTATGTTTTGCTACTCCATGAGGGACAAGCTGGATGCCACTATGCTATGTTTTCTTTATGTGAAACAAACAAACGTCTTGCAAAGCATTGTTATTCATGAATCTTTTGTTTGTACCTTTTCATGTTACAACATAGTTACTATGTCTTATTGTTAGAACTTCATCTTTCATGCTCATGTTTAGAGTACTATGATCCCAGCTTTCAATGCTTGCAAATACTTTGATAAAGATTATGATGGTGCATGTCACCTCAAAAATTATTCTTTCTTTTTATCACTTACCTACTCGAGGACGAGCAGGAGTTAAGCTTGAGGATGTTGATACGTTGCAAACGTATCTATAATTTTTGATGTTCCATGCTTGTTTTATATCTAATTTCTTATGTTTTGTCCACACTTTGGAGTATTTTTACACATTTTCTATAACTAACCTATTAACAAGATGCCACAGTGCCAGTTGCCTGTTTTCTTCTGTTTTTGGTTCCGGAAAAGGAAGAAAATGAATATTCTCGGAATTGGACGGGACAAAAGCCAAAGTCAGTATTTTACCAGAAGACACATGGAGTCCGAAGGAGAGAAGGGGGCCATGTATGCCACACCACCCCTTGTCGCGGGCAGCCCTAGGCCGTGCCAGGGCATGGTGTGGCCCCCCTGGCCGGCCACCGACCTTGCCCCTTCGCCTATAAGAAGCCCCTAGGACGAAAACCCTAAATCGAACAGCCTCCAGCCATGAAAAGTTCCGCAGCGCCGCCGCCACCGAAGGGGAGATTCGGGGGGCAGAAAGTCTCTGTTCTGGTACCCTGCCGGGACAGGGAAGTGCCCTCGGAGCCATCTCCATCGATCTCCACCACAATCTCCATCGCCGTTGCTGATTCCCATGATGATGAGGGAGTAGTTCTCTCTCAAGGCTAAGGGCTCTACCGGTAGCTATGTGTTCATCTCTCTCTCTATGCGTGATCATATTGTGATCATGAGCTTTCTAATCAAGTAGATCTACCTTGCTACTCAAGTGCTTTAATAGATCTCTGCTCTCCCCATGTGTGTGAAAGTGACAGCGTGCACACCATGGTGGCACTTAGGCTAGAGATTACAATTACTTGTTATGAGTTATATTTGGAGTTGGATGTTTCTATGAAATTGTGGTGTTTGTTGGAACCATCTAGAGCTCAAGGTGATAGTGTGGGGTTATCTAGATGGGGAAAGTGAACTTTGAGGTGTGTTGTTATATCCCTACCATGGATTAGAGTGTCCAACCGGAGAGTAGTTCAGAGTAGTATCATGAAGAGAAGATATTTATATGAGAGTGTTCACTAGCGAAAGTATGATCCCTATGCCTTGTTTCTAAACATTGAAACACAGTTTGCAACTAGATCTGTTACATGTTTTCTTGCTCCCATCTTTTTGCCTTTAGTCTTTTCCACACGCCATCAAAGCTATTTTCTGGCACCGTTGTCTTATATCCATACCACTTGTATTTCACTATATCTTCGTTGAACTAGTGCACCTATACACCTGACAAGTGTATTGGGTGTGTTGGGGAGACAAGAAACTTCTTGTATGTTGATTGCAGGGTTGCTTGAGAGGGATACCTTTGACCACTTCCTCCCTGAGTTCGATAAACCTTGGGTAATCCACTTAAGGGAAAACTTGCTGCTGTTCTACAAACCTCTACACTTGGAGGCCCAAAAACTATCTACAAGAATAGAAGTGTGTAGACATCAGTTCCCCTTGGAACGTTAACCGTGTATGGTCTACAAGGGTATGCATTATATACGCTCCGGTCGTTACTGCATTACTACATAGATAGATCTTGGGCGTTAGAAGGTTCCAATGTAGGAATTTTCTTGTTTTCTGCTACAGAACCCTTTAGTGGTATTAGAGCCGATTCATGCGTAGGAATGTTGTATGGCTAGTAGGCACAAGTATTTTGCGGGCATCGATCCCTTAGTTGTTATCCTCTAACGTGTACTTGTTTATATCTCGGTATTGTTTGATGAAGCGGCCCGGACCGACCTTACGTGTATTCGTACGCGAGATCTGTTCCATGCTCGACATACGGCTTGCTCTGTATAAGTGGCTAGCGTGTGTCTATCTCTCACTCAATAGTTGATATAGCATTTACAATGGAGGGCCCCGAAAGGGGTGTAGTAGAGACAAATTTTGGATCTATGTTGTGGTTGGAAACTTCATAGATTAGAAACAGTTCTATTGCGAATGCCCTAACAACCACGTAAAACTTGCAAAGATTAAGTAGAGGCATCTAACTTTATTTTGCTGGAGGGCTTGTGTTATGATATGGTATTGGTCCTTACGAAGGTAAAGTAGTCGACTTTTATGTTACTAAGTAGTATAGTAATAGCCATCGTTCCGATGGACGACTGATGGCTCGTAGTTGATGTAGAGCTCGTTGGGAACCCCAAGAGGAAGGTATGATGAGCACAGCAGGAAGTTTCCCTTAGTTATGAAACCAAGGTTTAATCGAACCAGTAGGAGCAAGGAAACACCCCAAAGGTGTTGCTAGCTGAGCCTTGGCAGGGCGCACTACCGGTGCTAGTAGAAACGTGGAGACCTGCACAACACAACCACAGAACTCTATCCCCAACTTGCGATGAGGTTGTCAATCTCACCGTATTTTGCTAAAAACAAAGGATTAAACGTATCAAATGGAAAGAAGTAATAGTTTGCAGAAAGTAAACACAAAGCAGTAAACACTTTATAGATTGTATGTACAGAAAAGGACCGGGATCCATAGTTCACTAGAGGTGGCTCTCCTTAAGATAGATAACATGCTGGGTGAACAAATTACAGCGGGGCAATTGACAAACATCGAGAAAGCATACAAGCATATACTAATCATCTTGACTCCTTTGGAACTTGATTGGGCATTACAACATTATACATATACCGCCATCCAACTGCATCTATGACTAATAATCCACCTTCAGTTTATCATCCGAACCCCCTCCAGTATTAAGTTGCAAGCAATGGATTATTGCTTTACGAATTGCGTGTAAAGTAAACAATACGATTGTTCTATGAACAAAGGACTGTTGTTTTCTCCCTAGTAGCAACAACACATCTAGTACCTTAGAGATTTCTGTCACTTCCCCAGATTACCAGAGGCATGAACCCACTATCGAGCATAAATACTAACTCTTGGAGTTGCTAGCATCTACTTGGCCAAGATAGCTACTAACAACGGAAACCATGCAAGATCACAAATAACAAAGACATGATAGAATCAATAATCAATCTGAAATAGCATCTCAATATCCACCGGATCCCCACAAACACAACATGCAGAATTACAAATAGATGATCTTGATCATGAACGGAGCTCACCAGATCTAAACATGAAAGCACAAAGGAGGAGAACCAGCCATCGAGCTACTACATGGATCCGTAGTCCAGAGATGAACTACTCACGCATCACACCGGAGGCTTGCATGGTGATGAAGAACGCCTCCAGGGTGAATTCCCCTCTCTGGCAGGGTGCCAGAAAGAGCTTCAGATCCCTCCCGATCTAGGGATGGAGATGACGGCGGCTACAGACTCTTTCGTGGATTTTTGATCCGGTCCTTAGGGTTTTCGCCCCGAGGGCATCTTATAGGCGAAAGGGGAGGCCGAGGGGGTGCCGGAGGCAGCCACACCACCCCCTGGGGCGGGCCAGACTGGGCCGCGCGGCCAGGTGGTGTGGTGGCCCCCTGGCCCCTCTCCGTCTCGTATTCCGGCATCTGATGACTTTCGGAAAAATAGGCACTTTGGCTTTGTCCCGTACAATTCCGAGAATATTCATTTTCTGACTTTCATGGAACCAAAAACAACAGAAAATAGGCAGCTGGCACTGTGGCTCTTGTTAATAGGTTAGTCCAAGAAATGATATGAAAAGTACTCAAAAGTGTGGACAAAACACAAGAAAGTGGATAAAACCAAGCATGGAACATCAAAAATTATAGATACATTTGCAATGTATCAACATCCCCAAGCTTAACTCCTGCTCGTCCTCGAGTAGGTAAGTTATAAAAAAGAAAGAATAATTTTTGAGGTGACATGCACCATCAAAGACTTGATCAAAGTATTTGTAAAACATTCAAAGCTTGGATCATAGTACTTCAATCATAACATGAAAGACAAAGTTCTAGCAATAAGACAAAGAAACTATGATGCAACATGAAAAGGCACAAACAAAAGATTCATGAATAACAATGCTTTGCAAGACGTTTGTTTGTTTCACATAAAGAAAACATAGCATAATAGCATTCAGCTTGTCCCTCATAGAGTAGCAAATATAAATCCATAGGACACCTTCAAAGTTCCTAAGAGTGACTAGATACAAATAGTTTAAAACAAGCAATATCAAGTTATGCATCAATCAACTAGTCTTGGGACAATGCACATAGAACTAAGAATGGCCACTATGCTCTCAAAGTAGGTGCATAAAGGTAGAAGGTGGAGACTCAATATAATGGTGGAAGAAAGGCCTTTATAAAAGGAAGCAGGGATTCAAGTCTCATTGCCCCTATCATAAGCATCTTGAAGTGATTAAGGTTAAAGTGAACAAACTATGGTGTACATGCTTGACGAAGTATAAGTTAGGAATCTCATGTCCCTTGTATACAAGGGCCGCTCCTCATGCTACTCAAGTTTAGTCACCGGTAAGTTCTTGTCATCGTAAGTACATGTGTATCATAGAGAACTGCCAACGGGGTACCCCTTGCCCTATGATACGGAAGAATCCCCATATCAAAATGACAAGGCAAGCAGACAACGAGCATCTCAGCAATCTTCTTATTTACCATGGGAATATGGTGCTTTTTCCTCTCTTTCCTCTTTTCATAATCTTTTTTCCTTTTTCTCTTTTTTTCTCAATATAGGACTCTTTTTTTAAAGAAGAATGCTTCATAGACAGCCCATTATGGTTACGCTGCAGGTTTCCACCATGTCAGCATGGATTAGACCAGCGGCCTAGGCGTTTCTCTAACACATATACATAACTCCATGCACTTACAAGCTCCCCTTTCATTTCACACCGACGACATCCATATACAAAAGAGCATGATATCAACTAGGTACAAGTACCAAGTGCAATGTTGAAAGCGTTCCCCATGAAAGCATGGTTCTACTAATTCCCAATAAAATAAGTGAAAGCATATGCAACATAGACGACACAATGGTTCAAGTTTATTAAGGGCAAGAAAAGTAAAGTGTGCCATCAAGTTCGTGATAGCTTTAATCACTAGTTTTCTCATAACAAGTTTAATTTGGAAGGTAAACAAAAACATGAATATACTTGGAATAGCATAAGCTAGTAGGTAGGTATGGTGGACTCTTTGGAATAACTTGGTTTAGGGACTTGGATGCATGAGTGGGACTCATACTTGGTTATGGAGGCTAGCAAAAGCTGGGAGCGACAAACTAAGAGAGCAATAATGGCCATAATCATGCAGAGCGACAAAACAACATTGATCAAAGCATCAAGTGATACTACAAGTTGAAAACTAAAGGATCATAAAGGCTATGGTGACTTGGGATAGTCATAACATGGTGTGAGCATGCGCCAAGTCAACCCAAATAAAGCATCAAATGAGAATACCACTATACTATGCTTTAATATGCTAAAACAACGCATGATTCATCCAAGGCACATTAAGCAATCTCAATTGTCTATAACAAGTCATGCTACAACAAAGAATACTAAGCATAAAGCCAAAACAATATCAAGCATGGCACTACAAAGCATAGGCCACAGTCAAAAACAAGCTCTTTTTACCACATAAGCATGAACTTTCCTACTCTTTTCCAATCCAAACCAAACTATGTGCAAACCAATGTATGAAAGAGGGGGTCCAACCAATTTATTCAGAAAACTAAGAAAACGAAAAACCAAAACCAAAACGAAAAATAAGACGCTCCAAGAACAACACAACTGTGCATGAAACAATAAAAATAAAGCGTTTGGAAGAAACCTGGAATTTTTATTGATGAAGAGGGGGGTGCCTTGGGCATCCCCAAACTTTGACGCTTGTACTTCTTGGATATTTCTTGGGGTGACACGCGTGGCATCCCCAAGCTTGAGCTTTAGTCCATCCTTCATCTCATTACACATCCCTTCCATACACCTGAAATTTTTCCTTCATACAAAACTTCACACAATCTTTATTAGCAACATTAGTGCACTCAAGATAAAAGGTCTTAAGGTTCAGTTCTAACACCAAATAAAGTTCCATTAGAACACTAGCTACTATAGTACTTCCCTCAAAAAGCTCAAATCCCCAAAAGAACTCAAAAAGGAACCAACAAGAAGCAAATGCAGAAAATGGCAGAAATCTGTCAAAACAGACCAGCAGGTAAAGACGAATTTTTTCGAAGACTTTCTGTTGCTCAAATAAAAAAGTGTTGAACTAACGAAAGTTAGATAACAACCTGGGTCAGAAGCACAAAAATTCACGTCTCAAAAAGACGTTCAGAGATTTTACACGAATTTTTACGGTGAAACACAGAAATCTGTTTCGGGATAGCAACTTTCCCAATCATTACTTCTATCTCATTAGAGGTTACTCTTTGCACAAAAAGCAAATAAAAAGGATAAGGAGCGGTTATTACTGAAGTAATAACTTCTAAGACTCATCTAAAACTTTTGGGTTATCTCCCAATAAGTACTTTTCTTTAACGTCTTTAAGTTAGGCATAAGAAGCAAGAAAGAATCAAGTGTTCTCAAATGAAGAAGCATTAAAACCAAATTTCGTTTTCATAGGAGAGGCAAAAGAAATCTTTTCTCTCTTCTTAGGGAACTGTTCTATACCTTTACTAAGTGGGAGTTGATATTTAATGGTGCCTTCTTTCATATCAATGGCACCAACAGTTCTAAGAAAAGGTCTTGTGGAGCTCTTTGAGTATGCCATTCGGAATACTTAACCATCATATAATCCAGAAGCTTTGTTGCAGCACCCAAAGTAATGGTCATAAAGGTACCTCCAGCAGAAGAATCCAATATGTTCCTTGAAGAATAGTTCAACCCTGCATAAAAAGTTTGGATGATCATCCAAGCAGTCAGTCCATGAGTGGGACAATTCTTTACCAAAGATTTCATTCTTTCCCAAGCTTGAGCATCATGTTCATTATCAGATTGTTTAAACTTCATTATTTCACTTCTCATAGATATAATCTTAGTAGGAGGATAGTATTTTCCAATGAAAGCATCTTTGCACTTACTCCAAGAATCAATACTATTCCTAGTTAAGGAATTCAACCATTCTTTAGCTTTTCCTCTCAAAGAGAAAGGAAACAATTTCAGCTTAATAATATCACCATCTATATCCCTATGCTTTTTCATCTCACAAAGTTCAACAAAGTTATTTACATGGGCAGCAGCATCTTCATTACCAATACCAGAAAATTGTTCTCTCATAACAAGATTGAGTAAAGCAGGTTTTATCTCAAAGAAAGTAGCTTCAGGCACAGGTGGAGCAGTAGGTGTGCTCATAAAATCATTGTTGTTGGTGCTAGTGAAGTTACACAACGTAGTGTTTTCAAGAGTAGTCTTTTTTGTGTTTTTGATAAAGAAAGCAAACTTGTAAAACTAATTTTTTTGGGTTTTTGATCACAAAACAAGCAAACAAAGCAAAAAGAAACTAAGCAAAACAAAAATAACAAAGTAAAGAGATTGGTTATGAGGGACTCCCCTTGTGAAGATGTCCTTGACTCCCTGGCAACGGCGCCAGAAAAATGCTTGATGGCTCGTGGTTGATGTAGAGCATGTTGGGAACCCTAAGAGGAAGGTATGATGAGCACATCAGCAAGTTTCCCTCAGTTATGAAACCAAGGTTTAATCGAACCAGTAGGACCAAGGAAACACCCCTAAGTTGTTGATAGCTGAGCCTTGGCAGGGCGCACTACCGGTGCTAGTAGCAACGTGGAGACCTGCATAACAGAACCACAGAACTCTGTCGCCAACTTGCGATGAGGTTGTCAATCTCACCGTGTGATACGTCCATTTTGCATCACTATTCTATGTCTTAATTCACTATTATTCATCTATATATTTCATATTGAGAGGTGATACTTATGTTATTTCATCTATTTTTGCATGGTTGATGACTTTTGGAGCATGGACCGCTGCAGTCAGGATTCTGATGGAAAATGTGCTGTTTGGAGGCAAAATTCGCGAAGATCAGAAAATCCGGGAAAATATACGGAAAATCCTATTTTTCCAGAAGACTAAGGATGCCAGAAGATGGAGTGGAGATGGGCCACAGGGGGCCCACACCACCCCATGGCGCAGGCAGGCCTAGGCCACGCCAGGAGGTGGTGTGGCTACCCTGGCCCACTCCAGCCTCTCCCCTCTAGCGTATATCAACCTCCCGAAACCCTAAGACTCGGGGAGCGACCACGGAAAGATTCCGCCGCCTCTGCAGGGCGGAAAACACCGAGAGAGAAAGATCTCTCCGGCAGAGAGATTTCTGCCAGAGGAATTCCTTCCCAGAGAGGGGAGATCATATCCATCAACACCACCATCAAGCTGGACTTCATCGAGATCATCATCATCATCACCACCATCATCACCATCATAACCCTCATCACCATCTCCATATTGCTGTAACAATTGCGTTGAATCTTGCATTAGTTCATAGGGGAAACTTTCCCGGTGTTGATTACTCTTTGTAGTCGATGCTATTGAGTGAACCATTGAATTATTGTTTATGTTCAGATTGTTATATATCATTATTCCATCTCTGATCATGATCCATATGATGTCTTGTGAGTAGTTCGTTTTGTTCTTGAGGACATGGGAGAAGTCTTGTTGTTAGTAGTGGAGTTGTGTTGAGAAAGACTCAATAGATTGTTATTTAAGTTGTGGTGTACTTCTTCTAGTGGTGTCATGTGAACGTCTACTACATGACACTTCACCTATATGGGCCTAGGGGAATGCATTGTGTATTTGGCTACTAATCGTAGGGGTTGCCGGAGTGACAGAAACCTGAACCCCTATTAGGAAACCATTGCACAAGGGACGTAAGGGTCTTAGAGTTTAAAGCTGTGGTTAGGTTTCTACCTTAATTACTTTCTTGTACTTACGGATGTTTGCAAGGGGTATAATCACAAGTATGTATTAGTCTTGGATGGGGCGGTACATTAGCACAGGTTCACCCACACAACACTTAGCATGCTAAAGAGGATTAATCAACTATATGAAGCGAAAGCACTTGACAGTCTTCCCATGTGTCCTCGAGAACATTTGGTCATTTTAAGTAATACAACCGGCTTGTCCATTGCTGCATAAAGGATTGGGCCACCTGCTGTATTTATTCCTACTGTCTTTTATTTACTCGTATTTTGTTTACTTGCTTTATCGAAAACCCCTAAAAATCCGTTTGTTAAGTATTTGCATAGAATTCCTGATCCATACCACTAGCCAGCACCTTCTGCTCCTCGTTGGGTTCGACACTCTTACTTATTGAAAATACTACGATACACCCCCTATACTTGTGGGTCATCAAGACTATTTTCTGGCGCCGTTGCCGGGGAGTGAAGCGCTATTCGAGAGTGGAACTACTAAAGGAAACTTCTACTGTGAGTATTGTTTACTTCTGTTAGTTGCTTTATTTTCATTATGGATAATTCACTGAGTTTCTTATTTGGTAATGATACTACCACTGCTAAGGTAGTAGATAAGCCACCACCTGCTGAGAATGATGTTTTCAAAATACCTACAAGAATTATTGATCGTGTTATGGATAACTACTATGTTGGGGATGGAACTGTCCATCCCAGTGATCATTTACTCTTTATACACGAATTATGCGGGTTGTTCAAGTGTGCAGGTATTACTATAGATCAAGTTAAGAAGAAGTTATTCTCATTATCACTAAACGAAGAGCTGAGGAATGGTATAAGCTGCTGAAGAATGGTCAAGCTCTGGAATGGGAGGAAATAGTGCCTCTCTTTTATTCAAAGTTTTATCCTCCTAGTGAGATTCATAAAGATCGGAATCAAATATACAACTTTTAGCCTCTTGATGGAGAGAGTATAGCTCAAGCTTGGGGGAGATTGAAGTTACTAATGCTCAAATGTCCTATTCATGAGATCCCCAACAATATTATTATCAATAACTTTTATGCAAGGCTCCCTCTACATGATAAAGATTTATTGGATGCTTCTTGTGTTGGATCATTCACTCGCATGGAAGAAGAAGCTAAATGGGATCTTCTGGACCGTATTCAAGACAATGCTGAAGCTTGGGAGAATGAAAAAGGTAGAAAGTCAGGTATAAATTATGATTATGAATGCATTGAATCTTTTATGGGAACTGATGACTTTCAAAATATTAAAAATGCTTATGGTCTAGACTCTCAAGCTGTTGCTTCTTATTTTAAGGCTTTTGCTTCCTATATTGTAGTGCCTAAAAAGAAGTGGAATAAGTATCATGAACCTTATAAAGATATTGCTAAGAGTGTTCCTGCAAGAAATACTAAAGTTTATACTGCTAATCATGTTTTACCTGAACCTTATATTGAGAAAATGCCTTTTCCAGTTAAGGTAAAGGAACATTCTATGATAGCTAGTATGGTTAATGAAAGTATGAGTAAATCTATTGAACCTGATAAACAAATGGTTGATGAACCTATAATAGCAAGTGTGAAAGACTTTGTCACTAAATATGAAAAAGAGGGACACCCTATCCTTTGTAAGGATACCTCTAATATTGTTTCACAAAATAGTGTTATGAGAGCTAGTATTCCCGTGTTTTCTGTTAGAATAAGTGATCATTGCTATGATGTTCCTTGTGATAGCTATATTGTTAAGTTTATGCATGATACTGAAAGCTACTATGAGAGAGGGAAAAGTGTTCTTATGTATCTCAATAATATCAAGTTTCCTCGCTTTATGCTGAAAGTTTTTATGTTGCACTTCTTTTGCCTTCTTATGCAAGTTGCCTCTGGTTTCAACAACTTGTTTGTTTACAAAATTCCCTTGCATAGGAAGTGGGTTAGACTTAAATGTGTGTGTGTTTTTGCTTCTTAATGCTCTCTTTCACTTCAATTCATATCCCTATGAGAGCTTCTTCAAAATTACCATGCCCATCTTAAAGGCTATAAAGAAAGAGCTTTATGGGAGACAACCCAATTTGTTTTTGCTTTCAGTTTGTTTTTGTTTCTTTGAGTCTTGGAAGTTATTACTTCGGCTCCTTATCCGTTTTGTTTGGTTTTTGTGTCAAGATCAACCTCTAATGAGAGAGAAGTAATATTTGGGGAAGTTGCTGTCCCGAAACAGATTTTTTGTGCTTCACCGTAAAAATTCGTGAGAGATCTCTGTATGTCGGATTGAGCTGTAATTTTTTGTGATTCTGCCCCAGGTTGTTATTTAACTTTCGTTAGTTTTGCATGTTTTGATTTGAGCAACAAAAGATTTTCGAAAAAATTGATCTTTACCTTCTGGTCTGTTTTGGCAGATTTTGCCACTCTTGCATCTGCTTCTTTATTCGATTTCCTTTTTGAATTCTTTTTGGGTTTTCGGAAGGAGTTGTTTTAGTAGCTTTTGTTTTGATGGTTTTCAGTTGAAGTTGCACTCAAAAGGTTTTATCACTTCATGTATACTAATGTAGCTAATGAGAATTGTGTGAAGTTTTGTGTGAAAGAAATTTCTAGAAAGAGGAGATAATGGTGTAATAAGGAAGAGAAGGGTTTTATGACTCAAGTAATAAGTGTATGAAGATGAAGATATCGATGATATTCAAGAGATGACTCCGGAAGAATCTACTAGATACCAAATTCAGAGACCTGTAGAGTCTGTTTTCAAATAGGTAATAGTTCTGGTAAGAAAAGTTCCGCGAAAATAGTATCCAACTATATTTTTTGCAGTTTTCAGTCAATAAGGAAAGTTTCGAAGCAAAAAAGGGACGGAACCGGAGCCGGGGTGGCCCACACCACCCCATGGCATGGGCCCACCCCTAGCCGCGCCACCAGGTGGTGAGTCCACCCAGGACTCCACCTCCGACTCATTTTCTCCTAGTACCTTCCTTTTGATATGAAACTTCGTAATATATAACCCCTCGGATCTTCCGAGGTTCGTATATCGTGTTTTCGTCGTGTTTTTGTTTCGATCTGTTTCTGCCAGGTAAAAATCTCAGATTGGTAGCCTCAATGTCTTCCACTGGATCAGTTGAGGGAGATTCCTTGGAAGATATCATCAACCCATACATGAGAGAATTGAAGATTCATCCCAAGGAGTTATTGCTCGAAGGTGGGGAGGTTCGGATTAAAGAGGTTCAAGGCCCTAAAGGTGAAGGAAGTCTGGAGGACAGGATGGAAGCATTTGAACAAGAAGTCTTTAGGTACAAGAACATGGCGGAGCGCGAAGTGGATATCATCCATAAGATTTGTTCCGAACTCATCACCGAGCACCAAAAGGAGACTGATGAACTCAAAGACGAAGTGCTCTCACTCCGCCAAACAACCAACAAACTGCAAGCACAGTTCTATGACGTTCAAAACCAAAACTGTGAGTATGAGGCTAGATTTAAACTCATAAGTGCTGCTGCAAGTTTCAGGATATTGGAAACCACGATGTCCTTTGTTGATGGGAAGCCTTTACCTTGGAAGATGGACGAAGATGAGAGGATACCACCACCACCTAAGGAGTAATTCGTCATCAGGTTTGGCACCCCCTTGGTTTGTTCCAAGCTTGGGGGAGGGCCGCGGTATCACATCACTATCTTCTATCTTTTTACCTTTTTAATAGAGTCATATCATGAATAGAGGAGTTATTATGTAGTATGGTTTGAATTATGGAAGTGTCCCCTCTCTCGTTAGATATGTATCCCTTGGTGTGAGTTTCCGTTATGGAATATTAATGAGAAGTTCTATCATTCACTCTTTTGCATAGCTTATATTAGTTTTCAATTCGTGGTTATATGATTCATCTTGTTGTTAGTATTGGTATCACTCTGGGATCATTGAGTTAGTTTACTTGGTTTTGGCAAACCTGGCTCGGTCAGTAGCAACACTATTTTTGAGAGTTGAATGAAAAAGATAGAAGTACTCTAGAGAAAAATAATTTCATCATATTTCTTTCTTGATTTGCTCATAAGTCTAGTATTCTCTAGTTAAGATCTTTTGTGCTTCCAAGGAAGATTGCATGTTTGTCTTTATCACTTGTATGTTTGTTTGTTTCCTTCAACTCTTGTACTTGCTACCCAGCCTTGCTAGCCAAAAACCTGTACTGAGAGGGTATTCTTCTCGTGCATCCACCTCCTTTAAACCAAAACCTTTGCCATTTGTGTCCACCATACCTACCTATTAGCATTATTGCTATTCCAAGTAAATTCTTGTTTTATCTACCTCCCAAATTAAACTTGTTATGTGAAAATTAGTGATTAAAGCTCTCACGGACTTGATGGCATGCCTTACTTTCTTACACTTAATAAACTTGAACCATTGTGCTCACCTATGTTGCGTATATGCTTGCGCTTTGTAAGTTGTGAATTAGCAGAACCATGTTGTCATGGGGAACACTTTCAACATTGCACTGGTACTTTGTACCAAGTTGATATCATGTTATTTTGTCTATGGATGTCGTCGGTGTGAAATGAAAGGGGATCTTGTAAGTCCATGGAGTTATGCATGTGTGTTAGAGAAACGCCTGGGCCACTGGTCTAATCCATGCTGACATAGTGGAAACCTACAGCGTAACCATAACAAGTATCTATGAAGCATTCTTCTTATAAAAAAAGAGATAGAGATTGAGAAAAAGAGAAAAGGAAAAAAAGAGATATTATGAAAAGAGGAAAGAGAGAAAAAAGCACCATATTCCAATGGTAAATAAGAAGATTGTTGATGCTTGTTGTCTGCTTGCCTCGTTATTTTGATATGGGGATTCTTCCATATCATCGGGCAAGGGGTACCCGTTGGCGGTTCTCAATGATACACATATGCTTACGATGACAAGAACTTACCAGTGACTAAACTTGAGTAGCATGAGGAGCGGCCCTCATATTCAAGGGACATGAGATTCTCGACTTATAACTTGTCAATGCATATCCTCATTTTTGATCACTTTAACCTTAATCACCTAAAGATGCCTATGATAGGGGCAATGAGATCTGAAAGCTAGTAAGTATCATAATTTTTGGGAGCTCTTTATGAGACTTGCAATCCCTGCTTCCCTCTTTGAAGGGCCTTTCTTTTACTTTGTAGTTGAGTCAGTAAACCTACTCCCTTCTATCTCAGCAAGTATTTTGAGTTGATGTGTTTCATTCATTCATATGATGATTTATTCAATCATGTTTCTTATGTTCCTTGCTTTGCACATTGCTCTTATCCTGATGTTTACTACTTTGAAAGCTATCATTGAAAAACCAGTTATTTGTGAACTCCAGCAAATTATCAACTATTCTTCGACCAAGAGCTAAGTTTGCCATTACCAATTATGATTCACTTTATGTTTCTTTATTGTGTTTCCTTTACTTATTACAAGTTGAGTTATATAATAGTGAGTTGTCTTCTATTATGATCTATGTATTTGATGAATGTGATGCTTCTTGTCCGTATTCTTTTATCGACTCTTCACTCCATAAACCTGAGGCCATGTTTATTGAGCTTAGTTTCGCTTGGGGACAAGCGAAGTCTAAGCTTGCGGGGAGTTGATACGTCCATTTTGCATCACTATTCTATGTCTTAATTCACTATTATTCATTGATATATTTCATATTGAGCGGTGATACTTATGTTATTTCATCTATTTTTGCATGGTTGATGACTTTTGGAGCATGGACCGCTGCAGTCAGGATTCTGATGGAAAATGTGCTATTTTGAGGCAGAATTCGCGAAGATTAGAAAATCCGGGAAAATATACGGAAAATCCTATTTTTCCAGAAGACTAAGGATGCCAGAAGATGGAGTGGAGATGGGCCACAGGGGGCCCACACCACCCCATGGCGCGGGCAGGCCTAGGCCGCACCAGGAGGTGGTGTGGCGCCCACTCCATCCTCTCCCCTCTGGCTTATATCAACCTCCCGAAACCCTAAGACTCGGGGAGCGACCACAGAAAGATTCCGCCGCCTCTGTGGGGCAGAAAACACTGAGAGAGAAAGATCTCTCCGGCAGACAGATTTTTGCCAGAGGAATTCCTTCCCGGAGAGGGGAGATCGTCGCCATCAACACCAGCATCAAGCTGGACTTCATCGGGATCATCATCATCATCACCACCATCATCACCATCAGCACCCTCATCACCATCTCCATATTGCTATAACAATTGAGTTGAATCTTGCATTAGTTCATAGGGGAAACTTTCCCGGTGTTGATTACTCTTTGTAATTGATGCTATGGAGTGAACCATTGAATTATTGTTTATGCTCAGATTGTTATATATCATTATTCCATCACTGATCATGATCCATATGATGTCTTGTGAGTAGTTCATTTTGTTCTTGAGGACATGGGAGAAGTCTTGTTGTTAGTAGTGGAGTTGTGTTGAGAAAGATTCAATAGATTGTTATTTAAGTTGTGGTATACTTCTTCTAGTGGTGTCATGTGAACGTCGACTACATGACACTTCACCTATATGGGCCTAGGGGAATGCATTGTGTATTTGGCTACTAATCGTAGGGGTTGCCGGAGTGACAGAAACCTAAACCCCCATTAGGAAACCATTGCACAAGGGACGTAAGGGTCTTAGAGTTAAAGCTGTGGTTAGGTTTCTACCTTAATTACTTTCTTGTACTTACGGATGTTTGCAAGGGGTATAATCACAAGTATGTATTAGTCTTGGATGGGGAGGTACATTAGCACAGGTTCACCCACACAACACTTAGCAAGCTAAAGAGGATTAATCAACTATATGAAGCGAAAGCACTTGACAGTCTTTCCATGTGTCCTCGAGAACGTTTGGTCATTTTAAGTAATACAACTGGCTTGTCCTTTGCTGCATAAAGGATTGGGCCACTTGCTGCATTTATTCCTACTGTCTTTTATTTACTCGTACTTTGTTTACTTGCTTTATCGAAAACCCCTAAAAATCCATTTGTTAAGTATTTGCATAGAATTTCTGATCCATACCACTAGCCATCACCTTCTGCTCCTCGTTGGGTTCGACACTCTTACTTATCGAAAATACTGCGATACACCCACTATACTTGTGGGTCATCACCGTGTTTTGCTGAAAACAAAGGATTAAACGTATCGAATGGAAAGAAGTAATAGTTTGCAGAAAGTAAACACAAAACAGTAAACATTTTATAGATTGTATGTAAAGAAAAGGACCGGGATCCATAGTTCACTAGAGGTGGCCCTCCTTAAGATAGATAACATGCTGGGTGAACAAATTACAGCGGGGCAATTGACAAACATCGAGAAAGCATACAAGCATATACTAATCATCTTGACTCCTTTGGAACTTGATTGGGCATTACAACATTATACATAGACCGCCATCCAACTGCATCTATGACTAATAATCCACCTTCAGGTTATCATCCGAACCCCCTCCAGTATTAAGTTGCAAGCAACATATTATTGCTTTACGAATTGCATGTAAAGTAAACAATACGATTGTTATATGAACAAAGGACTGTTGTTTTCTCCCTAGTAGCAACAACACATCTAGTACCTTAGAGATTTCTGTCACTTCCCCAGATTACCAGAGGCATGAACGCACTATCGAGCATAAATACTAACTCTTGGAGTTGCTAGCATCTACTTGGCCAAGATATCTACTAACAACGGAAAGCATGCAAGATCACAAATAACAAAGACATGATAGAATCAATAATCAATCTGAAATAACATCTCAATATCCATCGGATCCCTGCAAACACAACATGTAGAATTACAAATAGATGATCATGATCATGAACGGAGCTCACAAGATCTAAACATGAAAGCACAAAGGAGGAGAACCAGCCATCTAGCTACTACATGGATCCGTAGTCCAGAGATGAACTACTCACGCATCACACCGGAGGCTTGCATGGTGATGAAGAAGGCCTCGAGGGTGAATTCCCCTCTTCGGCAGGGTGCCGAGAAGAGCTTCAGATCCCTCCCGATCTAGGGATGGAGATGACGGCGGCTACAGACTCTTTCGTGGATTTTTGATCCGGTCCTTAGGGTTTTCGTCCTGAGGGCATCTTATAGGTGGAAGGGGAGGCCGAGGGGGTGCCGGAGGCGGCCACACCACCCCCTAGCGCGGGCCAGGCTAGGCCACGTGGCTAGGTGGTGTGGTGGCCCCCTGGGCCCTCTCTGTCTCGTATTCTGGCATCTGATGACTTCTGGAAAAATAGGCACTTTGGCTTTTGTCCCGTCCAATTCCGAGAATATTCATTTTCTGACTTTCCTGGAACCAAAAACAGCAGAAAAGCAGTAGGCATCGTGGCTCTTGTTAATAGTAGTCCAAGAAATCATATGAAAAGTACTCCAAAGTGTGGACAAAACACAAGAAAGTGGATAAAACCAAGCATGGAACATCAAAAATTATAGATACATTTGCAATGTATCAACGACCTGCTGTTGGCGTCGTGGACATGGCGTCACAGCCTGGGCAAGATGGATATCATGCCGAAGCGCTCGATGGACCATATCATATCACAATATACATGTGATGTTGATTCCTATTTTACATCTTATTATATGATAGTATTAGATACTCAGTGGTAGCAAATAAGATAGTCCCTAAATAATTCCAATGGTAGTGTTCCCCTTGTGTGTGTACCACCAAGAAAGTTCTACATTATGAGGCAGGCCGTGACGATCGTGTGTCAGACATATCTATGTTTGCATACAGTGGTTGTAAGCTATGTTGCACATCGAATACACACAAGTTAGATTTGGTGAGCCTATCATGTCGGACACGGGGATCGGAACACAAGAGACCGATCGGTCGAGCATGAGTCACATGGTTGATGTGATTGACATTGGGGAATGTCTACCTTTGAAACTGCATTTCTGGCCATGAAGATCGGAGGTGGTGTAGCGTATTGGGATCGCGTGATCACTAAAATCGTCCAGGGTATGAAAATTTTAGTGGGAGCTCAATTAGGATTGAAATCATATTATGATATTAGTTTAGATGTCTATTTGCAAATATCTTAGAAGATCATGGCCTATCCCATTGAGGTCCTTTGCGACCATGGGAAATTTATTGCTTGATATGGAACTTAGCAAAAGGGTCCAACTTCATAGATTAATACCCATGCTTGAGGGATATCCTCGTAAAAGGTGATCTTCTCTTCTTGATACAATGGCCATTAGGAGATAATCCGATGACTCCGCAATGTTTGTGTGTTCTCCGTAATCATCCAATAATCCATTCTCCATTAGATGGAGAGTTGGATTACAATCTTGTATTCTGCAAGATCAGGCACATAAAGAATGAGTTGTTGGATGAGTTTTCTTCCATGATGGATGAAAAGGAGAATATTTGGAGAAACAATTAGCAATCTTGCATTAGAGTTATAAACTCTCTAAAGGGCTTGATTGCAATAGAGGTCATGAATGAAAAAGGGTATATGTTATATATACAAAGTTATAAATGTAATTCTTGCAAAACTCATTGCAGTTTACATAAGTATTGGATACTCTTCCCATTTTGTGAAAACAGGATGGTCTGCTTAAGGATTGCTGGAATTGAGGCAATGTGGCTTGATGAAGGCAAGCAAAATAGTTTATGGCCGACATCAACCCTTTCCTCAAAGGTTTATCTTCCATGATGGATGAAAAGGAGAATATTTGGAGAAACAATTAGCAATCTTGCATTAGAGTTATAAACTCTCAGAAGGGCTTGATTGCAATAGAGGTCATGAATGAAAAAGGGTATATGTTATATATACAAAGTTATAAATGTAATTCTTGCAAAACTCATTGCAGTTTACATAAGTATTGGATACTTTTCCCATTTTGTGAAAACAGGATGGTCTGCTTAAGGATTGCTGGAATTGAGGCAATGTGGCTTGATGAAGGCAAGCAAAATAGTTGATGGCCGACATCAACCCTTTCCTCAAAGGTTTATCATTTGGATTAGTGGACTTGAATATAATTTTATAATCCTTGTTTGTGTGCCTTGCTTTTAGTGAGACGATTGTTCATATGAATTAGTTACAAGCCAGTTGTACTATTCTTATGAATAATACCTTTATGGTTACATTACGATTATAAATGAGTTATTCTCATCACTATGTTAATGATAGTAGTTTAAACATTTATAAACGACTAGAATGCTAAAACATATCCAAAGTTTAATGATGACATAACACTATAGTTTAAGTCATTTTGGTTATTGCATGTTTTGATTATAAATGAAGATCAGGGTCTTAGATGCTTAATCTAGAGACTTTGCAAAACCATGCCTCGTTGGGTAGAATGAATAAAACTCTGCATTCTGGTAAAATGGTGATATGCAAAGAAATGTTGAACTTTATACATATAGATGTATCGTATTTTCAAAAAATAGTGGAAATCATTATTTATACTTCATGTTGAAATTTATACATAGTGATGTATCGTATTTTTAACAAATAGTGGAAATCATTACATACTTCATTATGGATTTAAGTGAATATGAGTATTTACTTAATGAAACATAAGTTTGAAACTTGTTTGAATTGTTCAAAAGATTTCAAAGTGAAGGAGGATACTGAATTAACAAGAATACAAAAGTTTCTTTGATTTGATCGCATGACTAAAGTATTTATTTTAATTTTTAGCATAAAAGGACATGTGAAAGAGGTTTCACAAATTATGATAATAGGGCAATTTCAAAGTGTATTGAAATGTCTAAATATCATAATCATTATGTATTAAATAAATATGGTATAATATATCTCTTATCGGGGTTATAGTTATCGTTTAGAGTTAGAGATTGAAATGAGCAAACACTCGGTTGGCATACAAAGGAACATCTAAAGATTCATGGAAACAACACCATAAGAGTTATGGCATGTTCGTGTTTCTAGAGATTTCGATAATTCAAAATTGTGGGGAATAAAAAAGTCTTTGTAGCGTATTCTTAGGCAACTATGAATACATGTTCCACAAGGGGCAAACTTGCTGTTGTCCAAAGTTGATGTGTCTTTATGAAGATACAGGTGGAAGAGAGTAAAAGATCAAAACAAGGTATTTGACCTTACCTCCTGATTGTTGAGTAGCATAGCAAAACATGTTTCATGAAACCAAACTCTACAAATAGAGAAGAAACTAATGATAAT
Organism: Avena insularis; assembly: GCA_023614405.1. Taxonomy (NCBI): domain Eukaryota; kingdom Viridiplantae; phylum Streptophyta; class Magnoliopsida; order Poales; family Poaceae; genus Avena; species Avena insularis. The sequence continues at coordinate 273,688,809 of CM042692.1, forward strand.
GATCATAAAGTTTCAGTGAATACTTTTACTAAAGAAAGTAGGATTCAACAATATATATTTTGCAAGTTTGTGGAAATATATTATTGATTCACTTGTCATGTTTATGAACAAGAAATGCCTATGAATTACAAAGAAGCGTGATGGACCTAAGTGCGATAAATTACCAGGAGTCATAAAATCCTATATTAAGTTACATTTAAGATTGCAAAGTAATATGTTACTTGATCTTATAGTAAAGAAGTTTACTTGATATTTCTGAATGACTTCAAAGTCATAAGATGGAAATGAAACTTAATGGAGACGTAAAGCTCGATTTGTCACAAAGTATGGACAAATTCAAGGAGTTGACTACAAATGTAGCGATTCTTGAGTCTGTTGGATTTACACCAGCAATATATGGATATTGGAATCTCGTAGCTGGAATTCTCAATTTGATGATGATCAAAGAATTTTGGAATGTCCAAGATTACGGAAGGACCTGCATTTGAGTGGGAGCTAATTAGCTTGGCCAAATCTTAATATGTAAGAGACATATTTTTTAGTGGGATCTAAGTAGCTTGGCCAAATCTTAATTTGTAGTAGACGTATTTTGAGTGGGGGCTAAGTGAAATCCCTAAATCTCATATATGGATGCCATATTTTAGTGGGGGTGTGAAATCATTCTGAGATATGTGGACAACATATATGCATGCTATGATTGGTATTTATAACATTTAAGTTAGTAAATATGAATGAAGTTGAACAAGTTATTAAACAATGAGATCCATCAAGATAGATTGGTAAGTTTAATAAACATCATAGTCAAATGCTTCCTGGACTTGATTCTGAAGATGTTCAGAATATGCTAGATAAGATTCTGAAGTATTTTGGAATGGAACAAGGAAAATAAAGAGGTTCTTACTTGTATGAAGCATTGAGTTAGTCTTAGTATTACAATTATGGTTAAAAGAAAGAAAGAGATGTGTTGCATCTCCTATGCCTCAGTCATAGGTTCTTCCATACAACCATATTGTATAATCTATCTAATGTGACCCGAGGTTCTGGTTGGAAGGACAAGCTCTTAACTGTAAGAACATGTCTTTAAGTGATTCTTGAATTAATCATTGAACTAGACTTAAGTTTGTCCTTAAATGGCAAGAAGCAAAGTAAGGCGCATAGTTGCATTTCATGCACTAGGATATACATAGATATAGCAGTATAAGGGCTCCATCTGACGTGATGTATATTGTTTTGGCGGTACTAGTTCGTCTTTACGCAGAGGGTGTGTCCTAGGGCACAGTGCCCATGAGAATGCTTGTTGTGGCTAATCTAATGTCACTGCTGGCTCCTGGATACAGACCTCACTCTATTGCCATAACTACTATACATACACACAAAGGAGTGTAAAGTGTGTTTCAGATTTTACGTGACAATAGTGAAAGCGACTATCACGGTAAATACTAGAAACAAAGTATCACTTTATCACCAAACAGATACTTCAATCCATTATGAGATAATGGTATGAATGTCAAAGTTAGGAAGACATTAACGATTTGCAAAGACATAATGATTTGGTAAAACAGAACATGGACATGGCATTTTCCATAAGAATGCATGATCAATAAGCGCATATCTGATATGGTTTATGATGAGTAAAGTGCGAGCTAGATTATTTGTACTCTAGTGCAAGTGGGAGACCGAAGGAGATATGCCCTAGAGGCAAATAATAAATAAGTTTTATTATCATATCTTAATTAGATCATAATAGCTTCATACTGTGCAATAACTGTATTAATACAAAATGTTAATAAACGTGTGGTATGTAAACAAACCAAGTCTCTAGTTACCTCTAGCAAACTAGTTCATTGGTCATGAGGATGATCTAGGGTTTCGAGATCATGGGCATTTATGCCAATTGACAATGAGGTCATGTCATTAGTTGAATGATGTGATAGACAAACAGACCAACAAGTTGTATCATAAAGATATGTAAATACAAAGTTCACCATTAATGATAAAGTAAGGAAATCTCACAACCTAATCCTCAGACTGTGAGATAATGGAAATCACCGTTCTGGAGGGACCTTAGATGGTTACCAAGTATCATTCTGTGACTGGATGATCAAAAAGGTGTCACTTAGGTTTCCCAAAGGGGCGTGTAGAGGAGTACATATCAAGACCAAGATTTGCCAATCCTTGTAACTAATAGATACATTTTTGGCCATCTCGGTGATGTTGCATTAACGAAGCTTGCAAGCGTGTGACTAGGTCACAGAATGCAACGACATGGGAACGAGAAAACAAGTTCTTCGGTAATGAGATCGAACAAAGGTATGGAGATATCGTAGATCAAATCTCGGGTGAACTAGGTATCAAGTGGAAAAGGTAATAGGAAACGACATTTATGGTTCAAACGACATTATCATTGTGGAATGCACAGGGGTCATTATGGGCATCCCGGTCCTGCTATTGATCATTGATGGAGATCATGTCTGTGCCATTCCCGAGCTGTGGGGGAATACACTTAGGGGTACGATGAGCTAGAGATCCTTTGTAAGTTGGAATCACCAGATGAAAGAGAAAAGGAAACCAGAAAAGTTCCATGAGAGAAGCGGAATCGTTTCGGAAAAGTTCTGAAGTGGTTCTGAGGAAATCGAAAGGGAACCGAAAGGTGTTTCAGTTCAAACTGGATTTTTTAATATGTATTTACATATTAGTTAATGTAATTAATATTAAATATAATATTAAAATCTAATTTGAAGGGGTATTCCACTAATGGGCCAAACTTCCTAGGGAAAAAAGAGCCCATGGGGGAAAACCGCAAGAGGGAAGGGCCAAGGCCTAGCCGCCACAAAGGGGCCCACCCGGCCAGCCTAGGGCTGTGCGCGGGATGGGGCCCACCCCTGGCCAGTTGGCCCATGAGGCCCATGTGCCTCCCCCTCTCTCCCTTGAATTGTCCCACATGGGAAACCCAAAGGGGAGGGCACACCTCCCCCCTATATAAAGGGGCGCCAATGGGTGGGATTAAAAACACAATTTTGAGATGTTCTCTAAGGCATTTTCCTTAGAGAATTCCTCCCGCTCTCTATACATACTTGTCTCCATGCGTTGGCACGGTCCCAAGAAAGGACTGTTCACGCAAGAGACGACACACCTGCAGCACGCCATTGCGCTGTAGGGATTCCAAGACAAAGATCTACTTCAGCACTCCCGACAGGGATCAAGGAATCAGAGGTCGCCATCGTACACTGTATGTATACGAAACCATGTGGGGCGACACTTGGGGCACCTTGGATGTTGTGAGCCAGAGTTGCTGCACGATGAAGAAGCAGCAAGGGGTGACCTGCGAGGAGCATCGCGACCTTGAGGTCAGCTAAGAGTTCAACTACTTCAACCATGTTCCCCTCGGATTGTTAAGCGCGTACGGTCTACAAGGGTATGTACTTTATACACTCTGGTCATTACTGCATTACTACATAGATAGATCTTGGGCGTTAGGAGGTTCCAACGTAGGAAATTATTTGTTTTCTGCTACGGAACCCTTCAGTTTTTTTGATAGGAATGGGTGATCACCACACCATGAGCTACCCAATAATGGTGAAATACATAAGCTTGGTGATGCCCAAGGCACCCCACTAGACCTATTACACTCACAGTTTGTAAACCTCTAAACTTTGTTTTTTGAGCAACAAAAAGTTTTTGCCTAAACTTGGAGCATCTGTTAAGATAGTATTCTATTCATGTTGCCAAGACCATTATCAATAAATTTTATGTAGAAGTAAAAATAAAGGCAAATGAGTTATGCAAGGAGTTGTTTGTTTCATATGCTTTAATGAATGATAATTTGCAAGTGCCTTATTTAGTTCTGTCTTTTATTCAGATGCATAGATGGTTAACTTTATGTTACTTTGTCTAATAAGAAATGATTAGAACTATGGACACTTGTTCATGTTTGTGGATGGTCAACATTATTTTTGCCATCCCAAAATGATCACACAAGCGAAGACTTGTATATCATAATCCCTTGAAATAATTTATTAAAACAGTGTCCACCATACCTACCTATGTGGCATTTTCTACTCCAAGTATAATATATGTGCTATGCCTTTCAATATTTAAAAAACATCCTTTTTGTATAGTTTAAATCTCATGGGAAATTATGTAAGTTATGTGATTGACAACATATGAGTTGATTGTTAGAAGAACCATGCTGCCATGGGAACGCTTTCGAACATTGAACTATTATTGTGGATGTCATGTTCTTTTGGCTGGGGATACCTATCGGTGTGAAATAAAGAGGGGAAACAAACAATTTTCTTGAGTATGCATATGTATTAGAGAGAATACTAGGCCGCTAACTTAAGCCATTATATGCATCATGGTTGAAATTTATAGCATGAAAACTCTATGAAGCATTATAATTAAGAGCGATGCAAATGGTAATAAAATGAAATGCTGAGGGGTTCATTTGTCTGTTTGTATTATCATCTGAATATGGATAGCCCTTTATCACAAAAGGGTAACTCCTCATACAAAGGGACGAGAGGTACCTCGGTTGAATCTCTCGTTTGGAACTGTATGCATTTGAGGACGAACACTTGCAATATTAAAGTTGAGTAGCATGAGGACTTGGTAGGGCATGAGACATTCAACTTGTAAGGGATTAATCATATAAACCATAATTTCTTTCACTTCAGATTACTTCGAGACCCATTCTCATGATCACCGTCGCCATGAGCTACATATCCCAAACTTTGTTTCATGATAACCTTTTATTTTTTTTCAAAGCTAGCACATATGTTCCCTGCTTACTTTCTGTTATTCAAGTGTACAGGAAAGAAAAGAAATGAAAGGAAGTTTCTAGGCCCAAATAAGATACCCTACATGCTGAATTGTCCATAGTAGTTGCATTTGTTTTTATACAAAATGACTTATTGTTAAGCATAGATGTACAACATAAGATATATCACTTTATAGATTGTTTGCTTATTACAATTCCTTAAAGAATGAACCATTTAACTTTATGTAGAAATGATAATTACTTATGATACCCATAGCAACAAACTCCAAAGTCCATGTTAGTTTGATCACCTTTATGCTCGAGGATGAGCATATGTTAAGCTTGGGGATGTTGATGCATGTAAAATCATTACATGAACTTTGTAGTTTGTTGTCACATATTATAACATATTTGCATCATAGTAGTAGTTATTATCAATGTTCTTAATGATTTCAGGGATTTTCTAAACAATGCCCTCCCCTCTGGTTCTGCCTTTGTTTGACAGAAAACACATTCTATTAGTATTTTTGACATTACAGGAGCTATGTGACTAGGAGTATCTAGCAGGAAAAATGAGGTCACTAGGAGCTTAATTGGTTGGGAAATAGGACCAGTGGCGTGGGCTCCTACCCAGCCGCGTCACCTACCCTCTTTATCACCTTGTTGCTCGGATGTCGTTGATTCCACTTCCATCCTCTTCGTCTTGATCTAAAACCTTCTGTAAAAAGGGTCACCAACGTGATATCAGAACAGACGGAGGCAAAGATCGAAAAACACATAAATAGGGAGTCTGCAAGTTGTGACCGATGGAGATTGGAGGGGGGAAACGATGTCGGAATTGCATCCGGTGCGCTCCACCCCCTCCGATGTGGTCATCATATACATATACTACAACATCCCTCTCATATCCATACTGTAATCTCTTGGAAAACATGATGTGTGATGCAATCTATTGTTTTCCCATGATCTATTGTATTTTTATGTCTATGTTTGAGTAGTTACTTGTTTATGGAAACTGTGAAATAGTCTGTTGTTGGTTGCATAAAAGTATATGTTATCTTCTATGATGATCTTTTGTACTATTATATGAGTGCACACACATGTTGGGGGAATACATAAAGGTTATCACTATTGCATGATGATAGGAGGAGGGATAGCCGGAGTTCAATAGACACTAAATTCCAAGTCTTAGGTATGCATGTTATATTAATTTATGGTTAATTAACTGGAGATATAACTATGGGGACCTTAAATCTAAATGCGGTGATTGGACTTTATGTCTTGATAATTTGCTTGTTTGTTATTAATTGGCCTTGGTATTAATCAGTAGGGGTGTACTTGCTCATGTATATGGCTGCACCTATCTGTGGCTCCTCTCTACAAGAAATAATAAAAAGACTATCCATGTTCTTCACTAATTGTGACAACCAAATGAATGAAGTAACATTTTTCCTAAACACTTGCTCCCTTGAGTTATCTGCCTTTACTTTTACTTGCCTTACTGTACTTGTTTTTACTTACTTGCAATAGTTTACTTCTTGTATTTACTTTCAACACTTTATTGTTCTCTAGTTAGTTGTAAAAATAACCTTATGCACTATAGTTCATTGCTTTGCATGAAGGGCCATATAAGTGGGTTATAGGGATTTAGAGAATACATAGTTTACCTTCAGCTCCTCGTGGGTTCGACAGTCAAATACTTATAGAACTGTACTATAGTGATTCCCTGCTCTTTGGGATTATCACCATGCCATATATCATATGGTGTTGTCCCCACGAACTTGGATGGCGCCCTATATAAAATAAATGTGGCAGTTTCTAACTCGTACCCGCAGAATTAAATAGATAAGTCAGTGGGAGACATCATAGACCACACGCTATTTAATAGAGTGCAATTATGTCGCTCAGATACACCATTATCTTGTGGTGTTTCATCTAGCGTAAGTTGTGGTACAATACTACAAGGGCTAAGATGCATGCCAAACTCATAACTCAAATACTCACCTCCTCGATCTGATTAAAGGTGCTTGATTTTCTTGTCGAGTTTATTTTCAACTTCACTCTGAAACTCTTTGAACCTTTCAAATGTTTCAGACTTGTATTTTATCAAGTAGATATACCCATACCTACTCAAATTATCAATGAAGGTGACAAAGTAACGATAACCATTGCGAGTTCACACACCATTCGTCCACATACATCAATATGTATGGTTCCCAATAAATTCGTCACACGGTCCATTACTCTAGAGAATGGCGTATTGGTCATCTTGCCCATAAGGCACAATGCGCTTCGATTGAGAGGTGCAAAATCTAATGACTCCAAAAGTCCATAAGAATGGATCTTCTTGATGTGTTTTACACTGATATGACCAGACGATAATGTCACATATACATGGAACTATCATTAGTGAGCTTACATCGCTTGTCATCAATGCTATGGATGTGTGAATCATTACAATAGAGGTTAAATAAGAATAAACCTTTACTTTCTGGTGCATGAGCATAAAAGACATTATTCATGTAATAGAACAACCACTTGTTTCTGATTTAAATGAGTAACGATCTCGCAACAAGCAAAATCCACTCACAATATTCATGCTCAATGCTGGTACGAAGTAACATTTATTCAAAACTAAAACTAATCATGATGGTAGATGTAGAGGGAGAGTACGGACATCCATTACGTCCACCTGGTGGTTGTTGCCAACACACATCGTCGTCTCGTCCTTCACCAACCACAGCTTATTCCGCTAGTCCTATGGAGATTTAAAATATGAGCAACAAAGCCAGTATCAAATACCCAAGTTTTTCTCCTGATACTTGTGAGGAAAATATCGAGAACATGTATATCACATATACCTTTATATTTGGCAACAATCTTGCAAGCCTTCTTATCCTCCAAATACTTGGAGTAGTTGTGTTTGTAGTGTCCGTCACTCTTGCAATAGTATCATGTGACGTCGGGATCGGGTCTGGACTTGGGCACCTTGAAGTACTAGGCAACAGGCTTCCCGTCCTTGTTTTGCCCCTCTTTCCCTTACCCTTATTTCCGGGCTTCTTGAAGTCAATTGTCTTGTTGACCTTCAAGACGGTGTTCTCCTTCTTGATCTCCACATCAGCGTGCTTGAGCATAGCTAATAACTCAACTAGGGTTTTGGTCATCCACTTCATGTTCTAGTTCAGCATGAATCCTTTGTAGCTAGGGGGAACGATTGCATCAGCCAATCGATCGCCATCTCATCATTGATTTTGTAATCAAGGGCATTCAGGCATTTAATTTAGGCAGAAATTTTGACTACATGCTCGCTCAAGATGTTGTGCTTTTCCATTTTAGCTAAAAAGAACAATTCCAAGGCTTCATACCTCTCGGCTCTGACCCAAGGTGCAAAGACAGCCTTGAGATCTATGATTATATCATAAGCACCCATCTTCTCAAAGCGCTTCTGCAGCTCGACCTCCATCGCGTAGAGCATGCCACTCTTGACATAGGTGTTATGATCGACCTTCATTTCATAAACATTTTATCAGCTTGGGAGGCGAAGGCAGCGGGTTGGTCACCAATCTCAGCTTCTAGTATATATGAGATCTTCTCGGGAACGAGTAGAATCCTGAAATTGTGGGACCAAGTGGTAAAGTTTGACCTGTCATTTTTAAGCTTTTCTTTCTAAAGGAAAGTGCCTAGGTTGAAGGTGGGGAGATACATCTACAATGGTATTTGCAAATTCATTAATCTTATGTTCATAATACGAGTTCATATTTAGTTAAAAATAAATCACTAGAACTCCCACTTAAACGAACATCCCTTGATGTTGTTTTAGTGATTACACTATCCTCATTCTCTATAACAGCTACGATCATCACGGACGATGCTATAGCTTGAAAGGTAGATATCAACATATCAATCACATCTCCATGTGACTCATGCTTAAACTTTTGGTCACCTATGTTTCGAGGCTATGTTTGTAGATGCTAGGCTCGCCAACTTTAACCATAGTGTATTCCAGTGCACCATGGCTTACACCCATTGTATTTTAACGTTGATGTGTTTGCATCCGATCCCCACGATCTTATCCATAACGATGGACTTTCTTGATGGTGCGCACTAATGGGAGAACACAAACATTGGAATTGAGTGTGAGGCATCACCTTACAATGCTACCATCATAAGTCTAATACTAGCATAATAAGATCCACATCCAACCAACATCATATGTAATCGGTTTATGCGATATGATATGGTCATCGCGCCTTGATATCCATCGAGTGCGCTGACATTGCACCAAGATCACGGTGCCACCTTTCCTTCAGCAATTCATCTCATAAACACTTACATTGACCAAACATATCACAAGCCTCCTGCAAAATAAAGTTAGACGTCTCTACTTTATCTGTGCATATTTTACGTGGTTGTTTTGGCTTCTGCACAAGAACTTTTTCTTACTACAAACATCAATGACAACATGGATTGACTAGTTGTCACTTTAAGTCCCGTTTTAGGGTCGTCCTTTGTAAATGTCATATCAACTAATGTAGGAGAGATAGACAACCGCTAGGCACTTATATGGTACAAGCCATATGTTGAGCGTGGAACCAGTCTCACGTAAGCATACACATAAGGTCGATCTAGACCGCTTCATCAGACATTGTTGTGATATGAACAAGTAGATGTGGGAGGGTTACAACCAGAAATCAATGCCACATATTTCTATGTGTTCTTCTCGTACCAATACATATACGCATAGATCGACTCTTATACCACAGAAGGGTTCCGTTGCAGAAAACAGAAAAATTCCTAATGACGAGAGCAACATAGCCAAGATCTATGTATGCAGATATATTGGAATAAGAGGGATTCGATGTTCATACCTTTGAAGACAGAAAGCGGGATTACTAATACGAGTCATATTTAGTTAAAACTAAATCACCAAAACTCCCACTTAAACAAATATCACTCGACACTATTTTAGTGATTACACGATCCTCATTCACTGTAACACCCCTGATCATCATGACCGATGTTATAGCTTGAAAGGTAGATATCAATATCAATCAAAACTCCATGTGACTCATGCTTAACCTTTTGGTCACCTGTGTTGCGGGGCCATGTTTGTACATGCTAGGCTCTCCAACTTCAACCATAGTTTATTGCAGTGCAACATGGCTTACACCCACTATATTTGAACGTTGATGTGGTTGCAGCCGATCATCACTTCCTGCTCCATATTGATGGACTTTCTTGATGGTGCACACTATTGGGAGAACACGAATGTTGGAATTGAGTGTGAGGGATCACCTTACAATGATACCTTCATAAGTCTAATACTAGCATAATAATATGCACAACCAATAAACATCATATGTAAACAATTTATGCGATATGATATGGTCATCACGCCGTGATCTCCATCGAGTGAGCCGGCATTTCCCCAGGTTCATGGTGCCACCTTGCCTTCGATTGTTCATCTCATAAACACTTACCTTGACCAAACCTATCACAAGCCCCCCTGCAAAATAAAGTTAGGCGCCTCTACTATATCTTTGCATTGTTTTACATGGCTGTTTAGGCTTTTGCACAGGAACCATTTCTTACCTATGAACATCAACCACTACATGGATTGACTAGTTGTCGCCTTAAATCCCTTTCCAAGGTCATCCTTTGTAACTTCCATATCAACTAATGTAGGAGAGATAAACACCCGCTAGACAATTATATGGTACAAGCCATATGTTGAGCATGGAACCAGTCTCACGTAAACATATGTGTAAGGTCTGTCCGGACCACTTCATTGAACATTGCCGTGATATAAACAAGTACACTTGGGAGGGTTACAACTAGAAAATCAGTGCCCACATATTTCTATGTGTTATACTCATACCAATACATCTACGCATAGATCGACTCTGATACCACTGAAGGGTTCCATTGTAGAAAACAAAAAGTTTCCTAATGACAAGAACAACATATCCAAGATCTGTCTATGCAGATGTATAATAACAAGAGGGATTCAGTGTTCATACCTTTGAAGACCGGAAGCAGGATTACATTCCCGTTCAAATGTGGCTGATGAAGCCGAAGCCTAGCCGACCTCAAGGTCGAGTAGGTATCCAAGTGTTTAGCACGACAAGTGGCATGATTCTGAAGTACTACACACGTCTGGTGTGGAGACCTCTCTTGGACTCTGGTCCAGCAAAACAATGGAACAAGAAGATCCAGGCTGACTCTAGTTTGACGACAGTGTGTGTATGGTGGATAAAGCTCTACCATGTTGTGCATGTTCCTACCTAGGGAACACACACGTGAGGGAGAGAGAGATAGGAGAGAAGGCAAAATCCAATGGGATGCAGAATGGGATAGGAGTCTACCTTCTTATATATGGGAAAAGTGGGCACTACCTCCCCTTCAAGTCCCGGGGTGGGACTAAACTTGGGAGAGGAGAAGGAGGCGGTGTCCTATGGTTGGAGTGGGCCTCAACCCGCGTGTGTTGGCCTCCTAGGGCTGGACGACAGAGGGTGTGTTGCCTCCCACACCGCGCACCCAAGACCCTAGAGCCGACAGCCACTCATGGGCCCTTTCACCTCCGGGAAAGGCCCATGTAGGCGGGTTACACCTTTCTATTAATTAAATAACTATATGTAATAATTAATTCAATTAGTTAATATTAAATACTTATTATTTCATATCTTTCACTTCGAAACTCCTTTCAAACCCCTCCAAACATCTTCGATTTCTCCCAGAATGATTTCGGTTCTCTCTCTTCTATTCCTCTTACAGTCGCGGATCATCCCTAAGGGTATGTACCCTTAAGCGTGACACCATGTCCGTTCAGGAACACATAGACATGATCGAGACACCTCTCCGATCAATGACCTACAGTGGGATCTGGAAACCCATGACGGCCCCCATGCTTTCCACGAATTACATGATCGCCTGAACCTTAAATGTAAATTCTCATTCCCTTTGCCCTATGATACCTAGTTAGTCCAAGATTTGATCTCCAGTATCACTATACCTAGTTCAGTCTTGTTCCTCATAAACACATATTTATTTGTTCTCGTGGTATTACATCCCCATGACATAGTCACATGCTTGCAAGCTTATTGATATAATCTCATCGAGTGGGCTCAGAGTATCTATCTGTCACTCGGATAGGAAAATCCAGATCTTGATGCATATGCCTCAACATACCCCTCTGAAATACCCAACTTACACCTTTATGATCATCATGTTACGGTGTGACGGTTAATGTAAATCTAAGTAGTCTTGGTTGGTAGTTATTAAACATGATCTCATGATCAAAGGAGTGAGTTACTACGCTTTTCTTCATATTGCAGTGTTGAACTTTGTTACTAAGGTTGGATGTGTGTCCATTACATCATTCATCTAATGATGTGATATCGTTGTCAGTTGACATAAATTCACCATGATTGTAAAACCTCGACCATCGATTCCCCAACGACCTAGTCGTCTAGAGAATACTATTGACTATGTTTGTTTATATACCACACGTGTATTAATGTTTCCACTTAATACAGTTATAGCAGGTATAAATCTATTATGAACATTTGAGATACCACAACAATATAACATCTTTGTTATTGTCCTCTAGGGCATATCTCTAACACTTTTTGGTACGGGTATTCTATCAATCCTATTAAATCATGCAACAAGATCTCACACGAGGCCTACCCATGGAACTCAAAGATTGTCCCATGCCACTCACGCCCCAGAGCGCCCAACTTCTGATTTTTTGATTTGTTTGAATGCGGGGTTGTCACATTATATTATTGGTGTGTCCATTGTAGCAAGTGGAAAATCTTTGTAAGTATACATGGTATTTGATAGTGTAGAAATATGGAAATAATATACATAAACTGGAGCCACGGGACAAGTAAAAAGTAAGTAAAGCCAAAAAATGATTTTCCAATTTTTCCATGTGCAGCCCTTTTAACTTGATGGTGAAAATTAGAAAGAGTCTGTCATAGAAGTCAATAGAGGACTATATTTTGAATCTCAGCCAGTGTTTAAAATTACTTTATTTTCACTTCAAATCTCCAACAATACTTCTAAGTTCTAACTTCTTTACCTTGTCATCTCTATATGGCAAAACAAAGATTTATATGCTAATTCCATGGTAGTTGTACTTCTAGTGAAATTTCACGTTAGATTTTATATCACATTAAATTTCCATAGAATAATAACTTATAACTATAGTAGAACCTCTAGTGAAAAATTTAACTTCTACAGAAAAAATTGTTAGATCCTTACATTCATAGATAGGTTAGAAAATAAAACCAACTTTCTACCTTGATTGGTGAAGGAACACAAACTACATGTTGGTAGTACGAGAGACCCGCTTATGGACTTGTATTGTGTTCGGCAACCAACCAAGACTAGCCATTATTTCTTACTAGTTGGATGCCCGTGTGTTGCTATGGCTTCTTAATTTTGTTTCCTCGCCGTACATGTAAATATGTTTGCATGTGAAATTTTACGTAGCTACATAGTATTATGGAAGTTATAAAATTCCACTTTCCTCAAAATGTATTTCGAATAAAATTGTACATCATATGAATAGAAACGAATGGCTGAACTACTAATCTCTTACTAACTGAGATCAACTACCTAAAGAGTTTCAGATGATCTTGTATAAAGTCAACAATTTTGGCTGTGTAAAACTTACCTTGAAATTAAATATCACCATAAGTGTTTTTAATTAAAATTCAGTGTGAATCTTCAATCCCTTTGATAGAATTTCCGGGTTATGTTGGTGGAATCTCTCTAAACATAAAAAATATCAATACCACTTACACCCTCTGATGCCTTTGACTATTTGTATCTTTCGCCTTAGGAGTGCATTCATTCCCTAATACTCAACAATGATTTCATATAACTTGCCGGGTATTTGGTCATGGTGATACTATACCACAATATGATTACATATAACTTGCCGGTAATGAGATCTATCTAGGTATAGTGATACCGACGATCGTATCTCGGTAAAGTAATATATCATGATACAAAAGGAATCGTATATCATATTGATTGAATCTTTGACACTGTGGTTCAACCAAAATTAACTTCGTTGAATGCTTAGGAACCACTATGGGCATCCCTGTCCCACAAATGGTGATTGATCGGAGAGGTGTATCGATCATGTCTGCATGTTCTCGAACCCGTCGGGTCACACACTTAACTCTTTAGTTACACTAGTCTTCGTTGATAATACGTAAGGTGTAACAAATTTTTGTTTAGGAGTCTCGTATGCAATCCTTGATATCATGAGGAGCTTTGGAATGGTCCGAAGGTAGATAAAAGTATATGGCACTTCCTATTTAGGGTTTTGGGAAAAGTTCGCAAGATCTCCATGAGATGGAGTGTTCTAGAAGGTCCCCGGAGGGTCCATGGGTGGGTCCACCTATGAGGTGGGGCCACATGGGCCCAAGTGGGGGTACCTTGGCCCTAGTGGGCCAAGGATCCATAACCACCTAGGCCCACACGGCCTAGGGTTTGGGCAAACTCTAAACAAGGGGGTGTGGGAGGGGGAGGATTCCCTATTCCGCCCTTTTGGCCGTGCCGGCTAGGGCTTGGGGGACAGACAAGCCTACCCTCCCCACCCATAAATAAGAGAGTGAGGGGCAGGATTGCCACACCTAAGCTTGTTGGATGCTCCTTCCCCTCTCTCTTAGATAGTATCTCTCCCTCCTATAGATTAGAATAGGCTAAGATGTAGAAATCCTTGTCCACCATAGTAGTGTTGCTGTTGTGCTATCAGATTCTCGTGGAGAACTTCTTTGTCTTTTGCAGGATCCTTAAGGAGTAGACTTCACTAGATTGGATCATATGGATACCGCGGAGGTGTCATCTGTTCGGTATGAGGATCTAGAAGGTCAAGATCTACATCGGTTTGAACCGATAGAAGCGAACGACTACATCATCCATGATCTATAGATCATTAAACGCTTGTGTTCTTATAGGGTAACTAGATTGGATCAATCTACTTGTTATAGCCTCAAGTAGATTAGATCTTGCGGGGTTTCCTCTTGCTATTCCATAGGATTTTTTTGTTTTTCATGCAACAAACCATCAATGGTACCAGAGCTAGATCTATGCATAGATGTATAGTATGAATACAACACTATAATGTAGTGGGTTGTTATTACCCTCCCATGTGTACTAGTAGATGTTGCGGGATAGTGAGATGAAGCGGCCCAGACCAGTTTTACGCGTAAGCTTAAGCGAGACTGGTTCCATGACTGACATGCATCTTGTATTGCATAAGTGGCTAGCAGGTGTCTATCTCTCCTTCTGTAGTTAACATCACTTTTATAGTGGCGGGACTAGAAGGGTGTAATAGATATAACATGTTCATCACAATTGTGGTTTATGCATACCAAGAACGGTTCTTCGTCCTAGTGAAAGCCCCAAAACCACGTAAAACATGCAAAAACAAAGTAGAAGCGTCTAACTTGTTTTTGCAGGGGAATGTGATGTGATATGGACAAGTTTATAATATGTTCTATGTGATGTATGATATGTGATGATGTTTGTAATAGTATCATGACATGCATGTCGATAAGTTTGGCAACCGACAGGAGCCTAGATGATTGTATTTATTTATTTATTATATGACATGCATGCCAATGTTTAAATGCCATGTAAATTTCTTTACTTTATCGCTAGTGTCACTTGTCAAAACGTAGACACCGGGGATGTCGCAGTACCCCTAGTTGTTCGGTGGTGGGCACTAAGGCGATATCACCTTGCTTCTTTATAGATCAAACACAACACACATTATGTTTTTACCTAGGTTCCAGCCACCCTTCGGCTAACAACCGTATGTCCTTCTTTGGTGGATTATCTCTTGGATGGATGTACAAAGAGATGAACAATTCAGTGTTTGGGAGTCACTTTCAGCTAGCTTCTACACTTCCCAATCTTCCTCTTTCTTTCTCTCTCTATCTCTATATGAGAGCTCCTCAGAGCTTGCTCTCTCTAACTGTTCCCTCGCAAATAGAACTTACAATTCTAGAAAACCTCTCCCGAAAACCTCTCCTATTCATGTGGCCGAGGACCTCATTTTATATCTCAAGAGGTACCATAGTGGCTGGCGTGCGTGTGCGCTCCTATCATTCCTAGGATCCACTTTAGTTGTGCCAAGCGGCACAGCGGCAGGCGAGTTGTGCTATTGGCCACTCCTGGTCGTGGGCGGTGTCGTTGGCCACTCCTTGGCCGCGGGCGGTGCACTGTGAGACTTGATGGCGAGGGGACATCACAGAGCGCGTGTTGTCACATTGGGTTTGCCGCGCCTGCACCCTCATCAATGCCTTGTAGAGGCACAAGGATAGGGTGACACCTGTCTCACATGCCGCCCTGCATGCTACCGTCGACTCGGGATTTTCGACCCGTGTTCCCAGGTCGCGCCTCGCCTAGGGTGAGCCCTATCCTTGATGACATCGTGGCATAGTGGTTCTGTATGCCCGCCAACACTACTTGTCTCCTTCATGACCCTATTCCTAGGACTACTTCCCTACATGTTAAACGCATACACGAGTCATAGTGGCCTTACTCAAGGGTAACCACATGTGAGATGGTGCAGGAACGGCCATGGGCAACGTTCCACTCCCTCTTCACCATGTAAGGAAGGAGATGTTCTAGATATAGTGACATAGTTAAGAGAAGGTGACTCCCTTGTATTCTTCTTATGGAGAAGATCTTTGTGGGGAGTTAGTCCCTTCCCACACACCTAGGTGCTATGTGAGCCCCACCTGTTTCCATTGCACCGACAGCTAGTGTAGCAATAGTTGTATAAGCAACAAGATGGTGGAAGTAACCATGTTATTTGCATCGTGTTGGTGATGATAGTGATCACGCTATGCTCTGGGAATGGATATCAAAGGCACAAGAATAAAGGCCATGTCATCTCACATATTTAATTGCATGAGATGTTTATCCCTTTTAGTATCTTATTTTTCTTTTGATTAGATCACAATGATAGAATTATAAAATTATTCCCCATACGAATATATCAAGATAAAAGTGTTCATCCATAGTTAGCACCATTGCGAAAGTTTGTCGTTTCGAAGCACCATTTTATGATTGGGTGTGATAGATTCTATGTTCAGATAAAACGAGTGTAAGCCATGTTGCACGCAGGGAATATTGTGGTTAGCTTGAGGATCCTAGCATGTTCAGACATGGCCTCGGAACACATTGAACTTAAAGGTTATACATGAGTCATATGAATGATATGGTAAACATGTTGATGTTCACCATTGAAACTACAACTCACGTGATGATCGTACTTGGGGTAATGAATTTGGATCATGTGTCACTAAGAAACTTGAGGAATTTTGAGTTTAGTGGGAGTTCTCTTAGTAATTTGATTTACTTAGACTAATTATCTTGAACATACTATAAATTAAGTACTTGCAAATATTTGTTGTAGATGTTTATGTCACAAGTTTTGTTCAACTTCAACGCGTTCCTACAGAAAGAAAAGCTCAAATATAATGGGACTAACTTCACAAAAGGCACCACAATTTGAGGATTATCCTCATTGCCATGAAGAAGTCCTCAGTGACACTCGTGATGATAAAGCATCTCAGGATGAGCCCAATTTGTTTGATAGCCGCTATGATGACTACACTCTGGTTAGGTGTGTGATCCTCCAATCACTGGACACTGAATTCCAGAAGTGTTTTAAACTCATGGATGCATTTTATATGGTTGAGGAGCTCAAAATTATGTTTGACACCCAAACCCGTGCAAAAAGATATGAGATCTCCGATAAGTTCTTTTCTGCAGAGAAGGAGGATCATGGTTCTGTGGGCGAGCATGTCATTAAGATGACGAGATTTGTTTAACATACTGAGTCTATGGATTGTAATATCCCGAAGGAGCTCACAACGGATAGGATCTTGTAGTCGTGGCCACCAAGCTACAAACCGTTTTGCTGAATTACAACATGATGGGGTGAGCAAGTCTCTATTTGAATTTGGTGCAATGCCAACAACTATGGAGGTAGACATAAAGCAGGACCATCAAGTGTTGATGGTTAAGAAGACCACTGGTTTCAAGAAATCTAATGGAAAGAAGAGAAACTACAAGAAGGGTGGAAAATCTTTTGTTACGCCCACGAAGAAGCCCAAGCCTGTACCGAATCCGGACATCGTGTTCTTCTATTATAAGGGAGAGGGTCACTAGAAGCACAACTAGTCAAAGTAATTGGCGGATAAGAAGGATAGCAATGCCAACAAAGGTATATGTGATATACTACATGTTATTGATGTGTACCTTACTAGTTCTCATAGTAGCTCCTGAGTATTTGATACTGGTTTAGTTGCTAACAATTGTAACTCGAAATAGGAGCTACAAAATAAACGACGTCTAGCAAGATATGAAGTGATGATTCGCATTAGGGATGGATCAAAAGTTGATGTAGTCGTTTTTAGCACACTTCCTCTACATCTAACTTCGGGATTAGTTTTAAACCTTAATAATTGTTATTTAGTGTCTACATTGAGCATGAACATTATATCTGGATCTTGTTTATTGTGATACAATTATTCATTCAAGTCTGAGAATAAATTTTGTCTGATTTATATAAATAATATCTTTTATGGTCATGCACCGGATGTGAATGGTTTATTTCTATTAAATCTCGAAAATAGTGATAGACATATTCATAATGTTAATGCTAAAAGATGTAAAGTGAATAATGATAATACCACATACTCGTGGCACGACCGTTTAGGTCATATTGGTGTAAAGCATATGAAAAGGCTTCATAGTGATGGGCTTTTGGAGTCACTTGATTTCGAATCATTTAACACGTGTAAACCATGTCTTATGGGCAAAATGACTAGAACTCCCTTCTCTAGCATGATGGACACAGCGAGTGACTTGTTGGAAATCATACATGCCGATGCGTGTGGTCCAATGAGTGTTACGATACATGGTGGCTATAGTTACTTCCTAACTAGTTCTGATGGTTTGAGTAGACATGGGTATATTTAATTAATGAAACATAAGTTTGAAACATTTGAAAAGTTCAAGGAATTTAAGATTGAGGTAGAAAATCATCGAAACAAGAAAATTAGGTTTCTATCATCTGATCACGGAGGCGAGTATTTTAATTTTGAGTTTGATATGCATTCGAAGAAATGTGGAATTATTTCACAACTCATGCCACCCGGAGCTCCACATCGAAATGGTGTGTCTTAACATCGTAATCGAAATTTATTAGATATGTGTAACACCCTCGAGTCGGTCCTATGTATATTTTAGCGATTCCCGCCAAACCCGCATATGAACAATTCAAGGATGCCCACCAGGAACTTGCGTGTGGGTGGAAAATGAAGTAATACCATTACACAATAGTTCACGATGGAACCCACAATAACATATATATACAACAAGGACTCAAGGAGGCAAGAATATAGATATACAATATAGAGATCCAAATCACCTTGAAAACGATACAAAATTCGAGTACAGATAAGATGCAAATTGGACTAAGAATCCTGAAGAATAAATAATGGCGTCCATAACCCTGCCTAGGCCAAGTTGGAAGGGTAACCTTGCTAACATCGTCAAACTTATACCTGTCAAACAAGAGGGGTTTCGACAAAAGGCAAAGGAAAAGGGAGCGATTTGTACTAAGGCCAGTACACGACGAGTCTTAGAATTAGGCGGCTCTCGCCTACATAGGTATGGTGGACTGAAGCGGCAACGAAGCATGCACTAATCAACCTATAGAGACTCGATACAACTATCGTGTATCAAAGAGGGATAAAAAAGAACTATTTGGAACCAACCTGATACTAACACCAAACATACCCATCCGGATATTCCCCCTTGAGACCAAATGAGGAAGTCCTTCCAAGGAAACTCACACAGTTGGCAGTTTTATTCATTCATTACATGGTGGTTATCCAACTTACTAGTCATGTCAGATCCAAGTCAAATTATAACAGTAATTCTTTAGTACAAGTTTTCTATGATCGAGAAATTATACTCCAACTCATACATAACCATGGACATGGCTTTTCGAAAAGATTTAACCTTGCAAGGGTGCACCAAAGTATCCACACGCACTTCCACCCTCGTTTTCCAGATCAAGTAACATACACCCATCGGTATGTCGGTGGGGCTTCAGACACGATGTTTCCCAAACCAAAGCAAGTACATGGGGCCACCCTGCTAAGCTACCCGCAACAAAGTTGGAAGGCTCCGAGACGGACCCAGGGTTTGTGCCAATGGTTGTAAACGACTGGGAACCCAAAAGTGTGACTAGGCTTGTCGATACCGGAAAACATTCCACATTTGTTCGTAAACATTATAGGTAAACGCTCCACACGCAACAATAGTAAATAATGTAGTAAAGCATGGCATAAGTGTTGGGCCACGCAGAGTAAAACAAAACTTTTTCCTATGCGGTGATCCCAAGATCTAGCTGAGGTAGTAGGCCACGAGAATTACCACTAGACGTGCGGTTGCGGAATCGATGAAGCACGTTGCTGGATGCAGTGCAGTCCTCACGATCCGTTCTGATCGACGATCATCGAAGTGCTGAACGTACAACACCTCCGCCAATATCCACATGTACGAGGAGGAGCGCCGGCGATGGACTGCTAGGTCCAGTACGACGGCGACAGGACTGGAGCTAGGGTTTCCAACACATGGAGTGACCTAACCATGTGCTCTAAGCAACTACGCACCAACTTATGTAGGGAGTGAAAGTGGGCTCGACTCACTTGTGGCGCATTCACTAAAAGGCCTATATTAGTCACTGCGAGTCCAACTCACTGACTCTGTCCATTTCCTTTTTGGGTTCAACCCAAATATGCTCCCGCTCTTAAGTGTGTGACCCGACAGGCTCATGGTGACCTGGACACGATCCGAGTCTCACTCGTGACCGATCAGTTGGTAGCGGCTCCTAGCAGAACGTGCCAACTCCCAAGTACCAAAGATTCATGACGACATACCTTCCAATGCGACTTTCGTCTGAGTCCCTTTTGCCTCACGATATACCTTGTCGGACTATAGGCGAATGATCGTCATCCCTTAAATATTCTGACTCTCTTTCTCGATCCGAGATAAGTGATTCATCCGACTAACTCTTAGTCGGTTGCCTCGGTTAACACTTAACCGAGTCATGCATGGACATGATTTCCGAATCATATCCTCTGAGAGGGCCCAGAGAATATCTCTCCAGACGAAGGGGCAAAATCCCATCTCGGTTATTCACATCACGCAGCTTGATTCACAGTCGACCCGAACTCCGCCTTTATAACTGCCCAAAGTGAACAACGCTTGATGTAACCTAAGTCGGTGATCCTCAACTCGGATTTGTGCAATAACCTCAGGTCTAAGGATTACATTGATTGAGACATGCAAATGACGACTTGTTCGTTGCATATCAACATGGGTCAGTCCGACTCGCTAAACTCTTTAGCCGAATCCGTGTAAGTCAAAATAGCATCTCTATGCCCATGACAAGTGGAACCGAGTCATCAGCCGACTTTCACATTAGTCTAAGTTGTGTGTCCAACACAACCTCAACGACCAAGGACAATCAGTATAAACAACATGAATATATAGTTCCACAATCGAATCACATATTCAATGATATATTTCAGTAGTTCATACATGTACAACAACTTTATGAATACATTGGAAATAATATCATACGTGATTGCCTCTAGGGCATATTCCCAACAGTCTCCCACTTGCACTAGAGTCAATCATCCGACATCACATGTCTAGGCATCTAATGCCCATAGCTCTCAGGTGCGCCTCATGCTTCGGCTATGGAAGTGGCTTTGTCAACGGATCCGTAATGTTTGCATCTGTGTGTACCTTGCATAACTTGATATCACCTTGATCCACAAACTGGCGAATAAGGTGGTACCGCATGAGTATATGTTTGTTCTTCTGGTGTTGTCTAGGTTCCTTGGCTTGTGCAATAGCACCATTGTTGTCACAATACACGTCTAAAGGATTGGATGAGCCCTGAACCACACCAAGATCCATGAGGAAATTCCTCATCCAAACGGCTTCCTTTGCCGCCTCTGAGGCAGCAATATACTCAGCATCTGTTGTAGACGCAGACACCGTCTCTTGCTTGGAACTCTTCCAGCTCACAGCCCCTCCGTTTATCAGAAACACATATCCGAATTGCGAACGAGAATCATCCGAGTCAGTGAGATAACTCGCATCCGTGTAACCCCTTACACTGAGTTCATCCTTACCTCCATAAACCAGGAACATATCCTTAGTCCTTCTCAAGTACTTGAGGATATTTTTAGCTGCTGTCGAGTGGATCTCTCCAGGGTCAGCCTGGTATCTGCTCACAACACGAAGAGCATAGGAAACATCTGACCTAGTACAAATCATAGTATACATGATGGATCCGACTGCAGAAGCATACGGAATCGCACTCATCTGACTTCGCTCATCAGTTGTCGAAGGACACTGAGTCTTGCTAAGTTTGACACCATGGGACATCGGTAAGAACCCCTTCTTAGACAATTCCATATTGAAATTCTTCAATACTTGTCCAAATATGTACTTTGACTCAATCCAATGAGCCACTTTGATCTATCTCTATAGATCCGGATTCCTAGTATGTTAGTCGCCTCACCCAAGTTTTTCATTGAAAAACTCCTTTCCTATGATTCCTTGGTCTCTTGCAACATCTGGACATCATTTCCAATCAGTAATATGTCATCCACATATAAGATCAAAAAGTTTACTTTGCTCCCACTAAACTTCTTGTATAAACAAGAATCATGATCACTCTTGACAAAGCCAAACGATTTGACTACCTCATCAAAGCGAATGTTCCAACTCCGAGATGCTTTCTTCAACCCATAAATGGATTTCTGAAGTTTGCATACCTTGTCAGCATTAGCCGGATCGACAAAACCCTCGGGCTGTATCATATACACATCCTCGGTTAAATTTCCATTAAGGAAAGCCGTCTTGACATCCATCTGCCATATCTCATAGTCGAAATAGGCTGCTATAGCTAACATGATCCGAACTGATTTAAGCATCGCCATGGGAGAGAAAGTCTCATCGTAGTCAACTCCTTCAAATTGTCGGAACCCCTTCGCGACAAGCCGTGCCTTATAGATAGAAACATTTCCATCCATATCAGTTTTCTTCTTAAAGACCCATTTGCACTCGACGGGTCTTGCACCGTCTGGCAGATCAACCAAGTTCCAAACTTGATTTTCATCCATGGACTTTAACTCGGATCTCATGGCTCCAAGCCATGACTCAAAATCAGAACCCACCATCGCTTCCGAATAAGTTGTCGGCTCATCACTGTCTAACAGTAACACATCACGAACACTTCGAATCTGGTCGATCTTCGCAGTGTCAGTGTTGTTTCCGGCTCATGTACCACGACCGGCTCAACCTCCAAGGATTTTGCCAACTCGCTACTAGTTGGTACCTCTCGAATTTCTTTGAGTTGCACCATGCTCCCACTGACTCCCCGACTGAGAAACTCTCTCTCAAGGAA
This sequence comes from Avena insularis, assembly GCA_023614405.1. Taxonomy (NCBI): domain Eukaryota; kingdom Viridiplantae; phylum Streptophyta; class Magnoliopsida; order Poales; family Poaceae; genus Avena; species Avena insularis. The sequence goes on from CM042692.1 coordinate 273,712,103, forward strand.
GACATCGTTCCGAGCGACAAACACTTTGCCCTCTTCTCGATTGTAGAAGTAGTAACCCAAGGTTTCCCTCGAATATCCTACGAAAATACACTTATCCAACTTAGCTGTAAGCTTGTCTAACTGTAGTCGCTTAACAAAAGCTTCACAACCCCAAATCTTAAGAAAAGACAAACTCGGCTTCTTGCCAGTCCATATCTCATGCGGTGTCTTCTCTACTGACTTTGATGGTACTCTATTTAGTGTGAACGCTGCAGTTTCTAGACAATAACCCCAAAATGATAAAGGCAGATCTGTCCGACTCATCATTGATCGTACCATGTCCAACAAGGTCCGATTTCTCCTTTCCGACACACCGTTTCTCTATGGCGTTCCAGGAGGAGTGAGCTGGGGAACTATTCCACAACTCTTCAGATGGTCATCAAACTCATGGTTCATGTACTCGCCTCCTCGGTCCGACCAAAGAAACTTTATTTTCTTGCCGAGTTGATTCTGTACCTCATTCTTGAATTCCTTGAACTTTTCAAAGGCATCTGACTTATGTTTCATCAAGTAGATATATCCATACCTACTCAAATCATAAGTGAATGTAATGAAGTACTCATAACCACCTCTGGCTGTCGTGCTCATCGGGCCACATACATCACTATGTACTAGTCCCAATAAGTCGGACGCCCTTTCACAACTCTTTGCAAAAGGTATCTTGGTCATCTTGCCAAGTAGGCAGGATTCGCATGTCTCGAACGACTCCAAGTCGAACGAAGTTAGGAGTCCATCATCATGGAGCTTCTTCATGCGTTTCCAACTTATGTGACCAAGCCGACAATGCCAAAACTAAGTCATATTCAGATCATTTGGTTTCAACCTTTTCACATTTATATTATAGACAGATTCACTATCAAGATTCAAAATAAATAACCCGTCCTGGACGGGTGCAAAGCCGTGAAACATATCAATCAAATATAAAGAACAACCATTATTCTTAATATTCGACTCATAGCCTTGTCTCATCAAACATGAGGCAGAAATAATGTTTCGACTAAGCACTGGAACCTAATAACAATTATTCAGCTCCATTAAGAATCTTGAAGGTAAATGAAGTTGCATTGTGCCGACTTCCAACACAGCGACTCTCGCTTTGTTGCCGACTCAAATGTCAACCTCGCCTCTCGCCACGCTCCTAGTTCTTACCAATCCCTACAACGAGTTGCAGATGTGAATAACTGATGCGGTATCACATACCCAAGAACTACTAGGTGCATCAGCAAGATAAATGTCTATAACATTGCAAACAAGCGTACCTGAGCTGGAAGTCACACCTCCACTCCCGGCTTTATAAGCCAGATACTTGCTGCAATTCCTCTTCCAATGGCCATCCGCCTTGCAGTAGAAGCAATTGGATCTGGCTGCAGGAGATGGCTTAGTCCCTGAGGAAGCGCTTTGGACCGGGTCCTCAGCCTTACCTCCCGACTTAGCCTTCTTCTTCTTAGTCCAAGAACTCTTCTTGAACTTAGCCTTATTCTATACCATCAACACTTGACTGGCACCTTTCTTGAGATCCGCCTCAGCCTGCTTAAGCATCCCATGTAATTCAGTGAGCTTCTTATCCATACCATGCATGTGGTAGTTCGATATGAACTGACCATACGCACTAGGAAGAGAGTTCAGAATTATGTCCGTAGCGAACTCTTCGCTAATGGGGTAGCCCAGCCTTTCCAGAGACTGCACGTAACCAACCATCTTGATCACATGTGGACTCAGTGGATCACCATCCTTAAGCTTGTAGCTCAACAAGGCCTGAGAGACTTGATACCTCTCAGTCTTTGCCTGAGCTTGGAACATACTTTTGAGGCTTTCGATCATATCGTAGGCCTCAACATTCTCGAACTGCTGTTGCAAGTCCGGTTCCATGTGAGCAAGCATAAGACAGCTAATCTCCATGGATTCATCACAAATCCGACGGTAGGCATTGGTGGCTGTGACAGTCGCATTCTCATTCGGCTCATCTGGAAGTGGGTTGTCTAGGACATGGTCCTTTTTTTCTTGCTTGAGAACAATTCTCAGATTACGATACCAGTTGGTGAAGTTAGTTCCATTTAGCTTATCTTTCTCTAAGATGGTTCTCAAAGCAAAACTAGAAATCTGAGGGAGACTGCTAGGTGCCATTGATCTACAACAGAAAATATGCAAAACACTTAAGACATGTATCCATAAAAGAGCAAGCATATTAAACACTTTAATACTTATGCTCCCACTAGAACCAACACCCCTCCGATGGTTGCTTAGTGATTCAGGACCCTAAATAAGCAAGTCGACTAGTGAGCTTTAGAATCACCGCTAGCCGTCAAGTGATCTAGGTAGACAACTCCTTGCCAATCGTATCTCATACGACTCCTGTTGGATGGGTGGCATCACATGCCTCGGCTCCCATCCGACTTTTCCTCGAGTCCCACAACCGTTGTGATAGACCCGTCTAGATTACCAAGTGCTTCCGCTCTAAGAGTCCGACTCGAACCCACCTAGTCGGAAAGAATTGATAGCACCTCAATTTTATGATCCCACTACCAAAAATGTTTGACTTGTGATGGTGCAGCACTGGAGGGGAAACCGACTAGACCTTCTTTAAGGGATTATTTTCTACCAACTATCTAATAGAGGTAAAATAGAGACATAACAATAACACAAAATAAAGCAATTATAGTGTGAAATGGTATGGCTCTCTTCATGGCGATCTCCATCTCCACAAAACCTGTAATCCGACTCACGTCAACTCTTGTCATGTGCCGTCTTACTCCATGTAGCCGACTTGTACACCGACTTGCATGCCATCCGGGTTCTTTAAACAGCTACACTAGCTAGTAATGTAAATTACATAGAGAATCCGACACGCAGGTTGTTATACAATAAAATGACAGCACCTAGGCTCCAGCCGGCTGACAAAAACCGTGATACACAGATCACGTATGGATTACACACATCACATGCACATAAGCTATACCATTCACAACATCATCCTGCAAAAACAAGTTATGCATAGACACGATATCTACCAGCGTTGTGAAACTCGCAACGACATCTAAGGCACTACGACAGGGCGAAGTCGGCGGTCCGGACATGGATTTCGTCATCGGATAAAACAATTTTATCCAAATCCGATCCGGACTCCGATTCGACCAAACTCTTTGATCTTCGATCACCGCATTCGGGTTTACGTCACAGTCTACCCCGATGGCGGAAGCTGACCAGTAGGGGTATGTCGTTCCACGACCTTAGCAGTTAGATCACGGAAACCAGATCATCCATTCCCCCGAGTACAGTTGATCCAATCAACTTTGTATAAAACCGACCTATCTCATAGATCGACCAACAAAACTACAATTAGATCCAATCTAACGCCAACCGCATATCACATATGCATGATCTCGAGCCTAAAACCAGAAGCTAACGCTCTGATACCACTGTTGGGCCACACAGAGAAAAACAAAACTTTTTCCTATGCGGTGATCCCAAGATCTAGCTGAGGTAGTAGGCCACGAGAATTACCACTAGATGCGCGGTTGCGGAATCAATGAAGCACGTCGCTTGATGCAGTGCAGTCCTCACGATCCGTTCCGATCCACGATCATCGAAGTGCTGAATGTACAGCACCTCCGCCAGTATCCACACGTACGAGGAGGAGCGCCGGCGATGGACTGCTAGGTCCGGTACGGCGGCGACAGGACTGGACTGGAGCTAGGGTTTCCAACACATGGAGTGACCTAACCGTGTGCTCTAAGCACCTACACCCCAGCTTATATAGGGAGTGAAAGTGGGCTCCACTCACTTGTGGGCCATTCACTAAAAGGCCTATATTAGTCACTGCGAGTCCAACTCACTGACTCTGTCCATTTCCTTTTTGGGTCCAACCCAAATATGCTCCCGCTCTTAAGTGTGTGACCCAACAGGCTCATGGTGACCCGGACACGATCCAAGTCTCACTCGTGACTGATCAGTTGGTAGCGGCTCCTAGAAGAACGTGCCAACTCCCAAGTTCCAAAGAGTCATGACGACATACCTTCCAATGCGACTTTCGTCTGAGTCCCTTATGCCTCATGATATACCTTGTCGGACTATAGGCGAATGATCGTCATCCCTTAAATAGTCCGACTCTCTTTCTCGATCCGAGATAAGTGATTCATCTGACTAACTCTTAGTCGGTTGCCTCGGTTAACACTTAACCGAGTCACGCATGGCCATGCTTTCCGAATCATATCTTCCGAGAGGGCCCCAAGAATATCTCTCCAGACGAAGGGGCAAAATCCCATCTCGGTTATTCACATCACGCAGCTTGATTCTCAATCGACCCGAACTCCGCCTTTATAACTGCCCAGTGACGGAACAACGTTTGACAGAACCTAAGTCGGTGATCCTCAACTCGGATTTGTGCAATAACCTCAGGTCTAAGGATTACATTGATTGAGACATGAAAATGATGACTTGTTCATTGCATCTCAATATGGGTCAGTCCGACTCGCTAAACTCTTTAGCCGAATCCGTGTAAGTCGGAATAGCATGTCTATGCCCATGGCAAGTGGAACCGAGTCATCAGCCGACTTTCACATTAGTCTAAGTTGTGTGTCTAGCACAACCTAAACGACCAAGGATAATCAGTATAAACAACATGAATATATAGTTCCACAATCGAATCACATATTCAATGATATATCAGTAGTTCATACATGGACAACAACTTTATGAATACATTGAAAATAATATCATACATGATTGCCTCTAGGGCATATTCCCAACAATAAGTAACAAGATAGTAATAATGCTCAAAACTAGTTTGTGGCCCCCAGTAAAGTACTTTGAAATCATGTAGTAAGCCGATAGGGGTGCCCACACATCCCACATGTGGTTAGCACGCTCCGTCTCGGGACAGGTGTTAGGAAATCGGGTCCTAGGTGGACTCAAGTGGGCGGGATAAGAGCGAGATCTCAACTATTACCCACCGGTTCATCTTTATTAATTATATATACTTCTAACATTTAATTATCAAGTGATAAGTGGAACCATGATTATCTCCACCATTAAGCATGTGCCAACCTCCGAACAACGGTGGAACTCGACGACTCGAACCAACACCTGAGAAAGCAACTATGCACTGGTAGAAAAACTAGATTTGGTTAGCAGTGGCCAAGAGCATTAGTCCCGGTTCCTCCTCGAACCAGGACTATCCCGGTTCGAGTGGACCGATCGACGCACGGGAGCCAGAGGCATACGTCCCGGTTCTTAAGGTGCTATTTGTCCTGGTTCGTAATACGAACCAGGACTAAAGGTTCGGCCCCAGACACGTGGTCTGCCGCCCACCTTTAGTCTCGGTTCGTATTACGAACCGGGATGAATAGCCCGCCTATAAATGCGCCGCCCCAGCCAACACCCTCCCTTTGTTTTTTCTCTTGGTTGAAGGAGTGAGGTGTGGTGTACTAGTTTTTTTCCTATGCACATTAGGTGTTCGACGAAATGTCTAAGAGAATGATACGCTTGATATGAGGTGCCCGAGCCACACTTAAGTCTTTCTCCTCTTTCTTTCCTTCTTTATCGAGGTTAGCAACCTTATCCTTCATCTGGCATTGATATAATAATGCATGCATCGACGTAAAGTGGTCATCTTACTATTCATGATGTTATGTAATGATGCAGATGAACTAGGGGGATGGATGTATGGTGACCAATGTGAATCCGTGTACATTCAAGGCATGGATAAATTTATCGATGTGGCTAAGGCAAACAAAGAGAATGGATTTATGTGTTATCCATGTGTTCAATGTCGGAACATCAAGGAGTACCCTTCTACGAAAATCATTTGCGGCCACCTGGTTCAGAGAGGTTTCATGCCCGGCTATAATTTCTGGACTAAGAACAGACAAAGAGCGGTTATGATGGAAGACAATGAAGAAGAAGAGGATGATGGCAACTATTGTCATATGTTCCCCGAATACGATGATACTGCAATGGAAGAGAATGAAGAAGAAGGTGGTGAAGAACGGGCATCAGATGAGCCTGTTGATGATCTTGGTTGGGTCATGTCTAATGCAAAGCGAGACTCTGAAACAGAGAAGGAGAAGTTGAAGTTGGAGGATCAAAACAATTTGTTGTACCCAAATTGCGAAGATGGCAGCACAAAGCTCGGTACCACACTGGAATTGCTGAAATGGAAGGTAGAGACTGGTTTATCTGATAAGGGATTTGAGAAGTTACTGAAAATAATGAAGTCGAAGCTTCCAAAGGATAACAAATTGCCCGAGAGTACTTACGAAGCAAATAAGATTCTCTGCCCTCTAGGATTAGATGTGCAGAAGATACATGCATGCATAAATGACTGCATCCTCTACCACGGCGAGGAGTATAAGAATTTAGATAAATGTTTGCTATGCACTTCACTGTGTTATAAGATCAGACGAGATGACCCTGGTGATGTTGATGGCGATGATGAGCCCCCTAGGAAGAGGGTTCCTGCTAAGGTTATGTGGTATGCTCCTATAATTCCAAGGTTGAAACGTCTTTTTAGAAACAAAGAGCATGACAGGCTGTTGCGATGGCACAATGAAGATCGTAAGAAAGACAAGAAGTTGAGACACCCCGCTGATGGGTCATAGTGGAGAAAAATCGAGAGAGAGTCCCCGAACTTTGCAGGTGACACGAGGAACTTATGGTTTGGTCTAAGTACAGATGGCATGAATCCTTTTGGGGAGCAGAGCTGAAGTCACAGCACCTGGCCTGTGACTCTATGTATCTACAACCTTCCTCATTGGCTGTGCATGAAGCGTAAGTTCATTATGATGCCAGATCTTATCCAAGGCCCGAAGCAACCCGGCAACGGCATTGATGTGTACCTAAGGCCATTAGTTGAAGAAATCTTTCAGTTGTGGGGAAAACCAGGTGTACATGTGTGGAATGAGCACAAATAGGAGCCATTTGACCTATGAGCGTTGCTTTTCATAACCATCAATGATTGGCCTGCTCTTAGTAACCTTTCAGGACAGATAAACAAGGGATACAAGCCATGCACACACTGTTTAGATGATACTGAAGCTACATATTTTCATAAATGTAAGAAGGTTGTGTACCTGGCGAATCATCGATTTCTTCCGATCAATCATCAAGTAAGAAAGAAAGGCAAGCATTTCAAAGGTGAGGCAGATTACCGAAAGAAGCCTGACCTCCCTACAGGTGATGATGTATTTGATATGGTCAAGGATATAGAAGTAATCTTTGAAAAGGGTCCTGGCGGTCAACCTGTTCCGAACGATGTTGCTACCGAACACACGCCCATGTGGAATAAGAAATCTATAGGGAGCTACCCTATTGGAAAGTCCTACGTGTCTACTCTTCAATCGACGTGATGCACATGACGAAGAATCTATGCGTGAACCTGCTAGACTTCCTAGGCGTGTATGGGAAGACAAAAGATACAACAGAAGCACGGGAGGACCAACTACGTATGAAAGACCCACAAAACATGCATCCACATAACAAGACAAATAAAGGGAGTCACTTAAGTCCTGCCAGCTATGCTCTTATGAAAGCAGAGAAGGAAATATTTTTTGAAGTCCTTTACAGTATCAAGGTGCCATCTGGATTCTCGTCTAACATAAAGGGGATAATAAATATGGTAGAGAAAAAATTCCAAAACCCGAAGTCTCATGACTGTCACGTGATTATGACGCAGTTTCTTCTGATTGCATTGAGGGGGCTTCTACCGAAAATGTTCGAGTACCCATTGTGAAGCTATGTGCATTCCTCAATGCAATATCTTAGAAGGTGATCAATCAAGATATTATGACAAGGTTACAGAAGGATGTGGTCCAATGTCTTGTTAGTTTTGAGTTGGTGTTCCCACCATCCTTCTTCAATATAATGACGCATCTCCTGGTTCACCTAGTCGAAGAGATTTCCATTCTCGGTCATGTATTTCTACACAATATATTCCCCTTTGAGAGGTTCATGGGAGTGTTAAAGAAATATGTTCATAACCGTGCTAGGCTAGAAGGAAGCATCTCCAAGGGCTATGGAACAGAGGAGGTCATTGAGTTCTGTGTTGACTTTATTCCTGACCTTAAGCCGATTGGTGTTTCTGAATCATGGCATGAGGGGAGACTGAGTGGAAAAGGCACGCTGGAAAAGAAAGCAATGATATGTAGGGATGGACAATCTTTCACTCAAGCACACTACACGGTTTTACAGAATTCCACCTTGGCAGCTCCGTATATCGGGGAACACAAGAATATTGTACGCTCCAACAACCCGGGAAAGCCAGACTCCTGGATTAGAGATGAACACATGAAGGCTTTCGGTAGTTGGTTGCGAACACACCTAATGAATAACACCACTGTTGGAGATCATCTTACTTGTTGGTTGGGTCACCATCTTCTACTATATTGAATTACCAAGGGTACGATATAAATGGGAATACATTTTACACGATCGCCCAAGATAAAAAAAGAGCACCAACCAGAACAATGGTGTCCGCTTTGATGCAACCGACGAGAATGGCAAAAAGGACACATACTATGGTTATATAGAGGAGATATGGGAACTTGACTATGGAGTTTCTTTCAAGGTCCCTTTGTTTCGGTGCAAATGGATCAACCTGAATGGAGAAGGGGTAAAGGTAGACCAGTTGTACGAAATGACAACAGTAGATCTCAACAATCTTGGTTACAGAGACGAACCATTTGTCCTAGCCAATGATGTGGCACAGGTTTTCTATGTGAAGGACATGTCCTCCATACCGAAAAAATAAAAAATAAGCAAACGAATACATCACATGATGAGCCAAAGCGTCATATAGTTCTTTCAGGGAAAAGAAATATCGTTGGAGTCGAGGACAAGACAGACATGTCAAAAGATTGTAATAAGTTTGATGAAATTCCACCCTTCACAGTGAAAACTGACCCAAGCATCCCGCTAAGCAAAGAAGATGCTCCATGGTTACGGCCGAAGCGACCATAAACGGGCATAAGAAATTCAGAAACGGTCCGAACAATGTAAATCCTTTACATGGTGTCATATTATATAACATAGTTGCAATAAAAAAATACCAAACTTGGTAAATTGATTATATCTCGAAAAAAACTTCACAATATGACCTATCATGTTCGAGGTTTCATGGCTTTCGGTCCAAATGATCAATGTTATGTGTATAATCGAGGCATAGTTTGTGATATTGTGCCTATATTGTGCTTGCATGTGCATCTTGGGGTGGCTAACATTGTTGCAGGAGGAAGTTTTATTTTTTGTCGCATGGAAAAGCAATTTTCTATTTTCCGAGTACCAAAGTCTCCGCCATCGCGTCAGCCGTCTCCAGCACGGCCGTCTTCACCGCCGCGTCAGCCGTCTCAGCACCTCCCAAAAGTACAAAAGGGCCAGAGCCAAAAGCGAAAGAGTAACCGATCACCGAAGCGTCTACCGGAGCCCCTCCCAAAACTACCAAAGGTTGCTCCCAAGAGAGCTTACGACTATACTGAAGAGGAGAATGCGGTGATCGCAATGGCCCAAACACAACAGTGGTTTGATAGCCTCAAGCGGCCGAAAGAGCCACAGTTCCCCAGCACTAAAGAAGAAAAAGCCAAAGTGCAAAAAATGTTGAAGACCCTTCATTAACCCGAGCCAAGGCTGTAATCGGACTATGACCGCTCTATTGTCAAGTCACATCAGTCAATGGTGCGGTCGAAGAGCACTAGTCCAAGCGGGAATTGAGTTCCCCACCTTGGTTTACAGAAAAACAAGGAATGCCCCCGCTCAAAATGATTTCCGATACCATGGTGGAGTCGAGCAAAGCTACGAACGAGCAGTATGATCCAGAAATTGTTGCACTATATGGAGAAGCGGCCGCTACTCAAGATATGACTATTGCTCAGTACTTAGACCAGTTAGATTTCCTCGTGGCTGAGGAAGCATACAAATACGAGTACGGGAAACCTCTCGTCAGACCTGAGGACGTCAAGTATCTACCAACAAAAATGCGAAGATTGCATAATTGGTACATTAAGGCTACAAAGGAAGGGGCAAACTGGATAGTGATCGGAGTTCGAAACGAGCATTACGGGTATGGAGATGCCCAGATACTGATTGAATTTCCTAAACTACACCAGTTTTTCAATCAAGACGCCCTCGACAAATCGATCGTCAGTGCCTACTGTCTGTAAGTATTATTTCTCTAATAATTAAGTCTCTAGTTAGCTCACCTTGTTTATAGCGCATGTATAATCATACTCACTATATTATGCAGACTAAAGATTCTCGAATGCAGAAGAAGACAGATCTATGACATTGGGTTCATTGATCCATATTGGGTTCATGAAATTACTGTGAAACTTAATCCCAAGGACACAGAGGATAAAATTGTAATGGCTCTAAGGTTTCAAGAAACCAAAAGAGAAATATTATTACCTTACAACTTCGAGTGAGTGTTATTGTCTTGTGCATATTCTATTTCGCTTACTCGATGTTAAGAGTATAATTGATGAGTTATGCATGCGTAGATTCCATTATATTCTGCTAATCATTCAACCTGACAATGGAGTAGTATAAGTCATGGACTCTAAACGTAAACCCCTTGAGAAGTGGGAACCCATGCAGATATGCTCCAGCAGTAATTTCATTCATTATGACACTATATCGGCAACTTTCATTCATTTACATGCATCAAGTAATTAATAACTCATTTCATTCATTTTCTTTATCGGGCAGCGTTTGGAAACGATTCACTAACAAGGCTAAGGGTGCCTAGAAAGAGAAGCTTATATTTAAGCCACTAAATGTAAGTACTACTAGCTAGATCCGCGCATCTCTTTGATTCTAGTTTCGATACCATTATCATGCTTAATTATTATTATTTTGATTGAACTTTGTTCTCGTAAAGTGTCTGAGGCAGCCAGACAAAAATAACTTATATGGATACTATGTCTGTGAGTTTATTCGTCAGACGACCTGTGAGAAGGGCAGAAACTTAGAACAACTTCAAGTATGTAAACAATATTCAGAAATTTGTTTATTATCGTCAATTATGTTTAGTTTCATTCATATATGTTGACTCATTCTTTTAAGGTAGATCGAACGGTTGCAGGACAATCTTCTACCAAAGGATCACATACAAGCAATCCAAGAGGAAATTGCGGGATTCTTAGATGCAGAGGTCCTAGATCCAAAAGGAGAATACTATCGAAAGATTATGATAATATAATAGGGATCATAAAAGATTTTATATTGTATATATGCATGAAAGTAATATATTCGATGCTTGCTGTGTAATATAATCGGGAGATGTTTTGTAGTACAATGGTTCCCTTAAGGTAGATGACACTTACCTTAGCACAATGTTGTGAGTAATGCTCGTCCTCATAGCAAATGGTGCGAGGTTAATGTTACCGGAAGTGGATTCGCATGGAGGCATGGTGCGGATTTGAGGGACATCACATAGTGCTGGGGTAAGTATCACAAAATAAATGCTGCCCAAAACACAAAAAGAAAATAGATAACGGGGAAACAAAATAAATGAAAAATATACAAAAAAAAACTCTGCCGCGGCACAAAAAAATGCCAAAATGCTGCCTCGACAGAGACGCATAGATCCCAATTCGTATTACGAACCGGGACAAATGCCCCTTCCCCCTTGCGACGGCCAGCGACCACGTGGAACGCCCTTTTGTCCTGGTTCGCAGCCCAACCGGGACTAAAGGGTTCGGGCTTTAGTCCCAATTGCCCCGTCCTGGTTGGGCAACCGGGACTAAATATCCTTATAGCCCGGGACAAAAGGCCTTGTTTCTACTAGTGGCGACTCGCAAGACCAACTGTCTATCAAACAATAAGCAATATGAGGTGTCCAACGAAATACAGGCTGCTGAAAATATAAATTGTACAGAAACTAAAGCATACAACACGGATAGAAATAAATCAACATGAGAAAGTAAAGACTATAAAATCACAATAGATAGAAAAAGGGAGAATGTTCGCCTAGTAAACAATGTCGAAGATTCATCCAAAGACGTTATCGAGACTCACATCAACTCAACGGACTAATCCGTGAAGAAGTAAAGAACTAAAAGAAACACATGATCGACAAAAGATCAAGGAAAGGATTACCATGAGCGTGCTCTTGGGGAAGCGCGCTAGCAACAGCGGGAGCGGCAGCGCTTGGGACCTGCAGAGCTTGTCACTTGGCATGCACGCGTGCGGGAGTCCGTCCAATGCATGTAGGTCAGCACGAGTGCGACCTAGGAACCTAGCAGTTCCTTGGACGATTTTTATATATACGTGCACGTACATGCTCCTTCTAGTCTGCCGCTGGTGTGTGGATGGTAGGGAGACTAATCTCATTCATTTCTTACAAAACATACGTGTACAACTTAAAAATCTTGTCCACCGTGAAAAAAACAGTACAACAGAATATAGTACAAACTGGGTGCAAGGACATCGCGGCTCGGTGCAAAATAAGACAGAGGCATGCAACACGGTAAAAAAGGCAATGCACCGATGGTGCACTGCCAATACGCCCTGATATGCATAGTCTCTAAAAATAATGCAGTGCAATGTAATACAAAAAAGCAGTGCATGGATACTGCACTGTCTGGACACTATGCAGTGCACTGCGATTGAAGACGGTGTACTCGTAGTGCATGAGCTGAACTGCGGACAAAGGCGGCAGTGCAATGTAATACAAGGAGCAGTTCACAGTTAGTGCGCTACCAGTATACACCGTGTACTTCGACCGAAGGCAGTGCACTGACACTGTACTGCCAGGGCGCCGCGCAGTACACTGCAGCTGAAGATAGTGTAATGCAATAAAAAAGTCAGTGCATGGGCGGGACACTACATGAACATTGCACCGTTGCACTGCATAACATAAAGCAATGCAACGTAGGGCTATAGGCAGCGAAAAAAGTTTACCAAAATCTATCAATATGGGATCTATTTTTATAGATCTCCGAAACTAGTTTAGCCGTGCAAATAGATTTTGATTTGGATGTCGGCTTAAAATATTATGCATCTTTTCTAATCGGAAAACCATGAGCATGGAGCGTGCGAGAGTCCTAGTCTAGATGCTCTCTTACCTGGCGGCTTGCTAGTGGCAAGGGACGATGCGCTAGGGAAATTTGACGTCGCGTCGTTGATCGTGCGGCACTCGCAGACACTCCCGTTTCGCCATGTGGTGTAGAGGAAAAAGAGGTAAAAAACCAACAGACTCACTCCGCACGAGCCACGTGCTGGCAGCTGCAGTGACACGGGACCGAGCTCGCAAGAGCGCGCGTTTTTTTAGTGATTCTGAAAGATTGGGAGGGACTACCATGAGCGTGCTCTCCGGGAAGCGCGCTAGCAACAACGGGAGTGGCAGCGCATGGGGCCCTGCAGAGCTTGTAACTTGGCATGCACGCGCGCGGGAGTCCGTCCAATGCATACGGGTGAGCACGAGTGCGACCTAGGAACCCAGCAGTTCCTTGACGATTTTTCTATACGTGCACGTACATGCTCCTTATAGTCTGCCGCTGGTGTGTGGATGCTAGGGAGACTAATCTCATTCATTTCTTCCAAAACATACGTGTACAACTTAAAAATCCTGTCCACCGTGAAAAAAATAGTACAACAGAATATAGTACAAAATGGGTGCTGGGATATCGCGGCTCGGTGCAAAATAAGACAGAGGCATGCAACACGGTAAAAAAGGCAATGCACCGATGGTGCACTGCCAATACACCCTGATATGCATAGTCTCTAAAAATAAAGCAGTGCAATATAATACAAAAAAGCAGTGCACGGATACTGCACTACCTGAACACTACGCAGTGCACTACGATTGAAGACGGTGTACTCACAGTGCATGAGCTGCACTGCGAACAAAGAAGGCAGTGCAATGTAATACAAGGAGTAGTTCACACTTAGTGCGCTGCCAGTACACACCGTGTACTTCGACCGAAGGCGGTGCACTGACATTGTACTGCCAGGACGCCGCGCAGTACACTGCAACTGAAGGTAGTGTAATGCAATAAAAAAGTCAGTGCATGGGCAGGGCACTACATGAACATTGCACCGTTGCACTGCATAACATAAGGCAACGCAACATAGGGCTATAGGCAGCGCAAAAAAGTTTATCAAAATCTATCAACATAGGATCTAATTTTATAGATCTCCGAAACTAGTTTAGCAATGTAAATAGATTTTGATTTGGATGTTTGGCTTAAAATATAATGCATCTTTTCTAATCGGAAAACCATGGGCGTGGAGCGTGCGAGAGTCCTAGTCTAGATGCTCTCTTACCTGGCGACTTGCTAGTGGCAAGGGACGATGCGCTAGGGAAATTCGACGTCGCATCGTTGATCGTGCGGACTCACTCCGCACGTGCCACGTGCTGGCAGCTGCAGTGACACGGGACCGAGCTCGCAAGAGCGCGCGTTTTTTTAGTGATTCCGAAAGATTGGACATGTTTAGTGATTACTATGATTGTACTCCCTCCGTCTTAAAATAAATAACTTGAGTTTGTCTAGATTTGTATGTACCTATATATTTGAATCTAGGTAAACTCACGTCACTTATTTTAAAACGAAGGGAGTACATGTTTATAATACGATGCATGATATGATAAAGGTGTAATGTAACTATATAATATTAAGTAGAGCGAGGATTCTGACAATTATATAGAATGTTCAAGTTGTTTAGACATCCTACAATTTAAAAGTACAATTAACAGACATCGGTTCGCTATATAAATTTAAATGGAGTCGATATAAGACAAGATTATCCCGTATATAGCCTCATATTTAATTATTAGTTGTTTTTTTTAGCAAAGTACACTACTAGGAAACATCTTATCTGTGGAGCATGGAAATGAGACTTCCGTGGCATATATCCTAATCGCCACTGATAATTACTTCCTGTGGCGCATATCAGAAGTCTTCTGTGGCGCATTTCTACACATGCGCCACAGGAGCAAGTTCAGTGGCGCATTCCTTAATATGCGTCACATAAATCATATGCGCCACTGGCTATAATTATATATGCGCCACTGACTATATAACACGTATTCAAAGTAAAATATATTCCTGGTGTATAATCAGGTATTTATACATGATTTATACAATATTTATCCAGATGAGTATAAACAGTACATTGCACAAGTAGTAGATGCATGAAAACCGACATATATACATAATACAAACACTTAGATCCCAATCGAGATACATATATAGTGTCAAGTGCCGAATTTTTACACAAGTGTCGAATACAAAGTTTATATCATCTCACATTACAAATATGAAGTGGTCACCGCCGCCTACACTAGGATCAAATAGAATACAACTATGATGATGGTGAGCAAGAGCATGAGCCCAACCAATATCTTCATCCGGTTCTTCTTCCACAGGTGATTCCTCCACTTGGCTACCGCCTACTCTCTAGTCGCGTATCCTTTATAGATGTTGCCGCTGAACTTGTTCACTTGTTTGTGACAATCTTCCCACTCCTCGTAGACTCTTAGAACCCTACCCATGTACACCACATAGTACCTCGTCGCCATCTCTATAGAAGACAAGGCATATTAGTAAAAATACAACGAAAATAATTAATAAAGGGTTCACATCCATATATATATATATATATATATTCACAAATATAAACAAAGGATCCATAAACCTAAAAGATAGCATCTCGCGATCATCATAGAAGCAATAAGTTCAATGATAACACGACCACAGGGTAGTTTAAGTCTAACAACAATGACCATTTCGACCATAAGATAGTAAAGTTTATGACACACACACTACATCAGACGTCCATCAAGAATATACACACACTGGATCATGCTAGAGGCACACATTAATCATGAAGACTTCTTCTCGCTCGGCTCCGGGAATGGTAGATAGCCCTCTTTCGTCATCCACGTCCTTGTGTCACCCTGCTTACGGAGGCGTTCTTCGATCTCCCTCTTACTCAACCCTCTGGCTTGTTGTAGGGCCGCCCCCCTTGTGTTGACATCTTCAATGATGATTTGCGACAACTTCATCTGAATGCGATGTAAGATCATCATCGTCGATTCGCGCCAAAGTTTCGGCCCATCCTCAGAGACTAGATGGCAGCGTTAGGTTTTGGCAATCCCGAACATAGCCTTTAAGATGATGGAGGACGTAGAAGGCCTCCTTGGCACCAGTAGTCGACTGCTTGATGGAGGGGAACTCGAGCACGTGCTTGAACACGTGTTTGCCATCCTTGATACATTCCCCCTTATCTACGAAGGTGCATCCCTTCTTGGCATAGCCCTCGAGAGCCTCATTGAGAACACCCCTTATTCTGGTGTAGTCTTTCTTCTTCGTCAAACTCCCCGAGTCGAAATACGTGGCTAGCGAATACCTCGGGGCAACAACGATGAGTGTGCAGTATTTGTCTCTGCGCAACACAATTGGAACAGAATGTTGGAAAAAGAGCAAAGGAAGAAATCTATAAGAAATGCATAAGTTACGGCGGCGATGAGTGAGTGTGTGTACTTACTCGGGAAAGAAAGGCAAAAGAAGTGTGTACTTCCTCTTGTTGTCCACCATGAACTTCTCGAGGTACGCCGTCGCCTTGGTCTGTATCTCTGATCCTTCGACCAACTAGCTGTCCCGCATGTAGTAGGGATCCACTATCGCGATTTCCGGGGTACTCTCTCTCTTGATCTTGATCGCCAGATTGAGCGCGTATAGGCGGACCAAGTTATAGTCTAGCCGTTTCATGAGAAACAGCTTGAATATGTCCTCGTACGCTATGGAGAATATATCCGCGGGGGGTTCATTGACGAAGCCCACATCCAATGGCACCTTGTCCGTGAAAACCGGGTAATTTGGATCTTTGTCTTTAAGAAGGAGGCCCTCTAGTGTCTTGACACCCTCGTGCAAAGTTAACATGGCTCCAACCGCCATGTGGAGCATATCTGGAGTCAATATCGGATCACCAGCTACATGCACTCGGGGCAAGCCATATTGTGTGGATGGTACGATGACAGCGTCCTGAGCCCCCGGATCCTCTTCAGAAGAGGCTGGCTCGCACCCTTCTTATTATTATTATTACCTCTCTTCCTGTAGTGCTTCTTCTTCACAACAATGTCAGCCACTGCCATCTTCTCATCAGCCGCCTTTCGGAGTGTGTTGGGGCTGAAAACCAATCCCGGTTTCTCCTGTGGTGGATCGGCGGCCGGAGGCGGCTCTTGAGAAAGACCATGGAAGACCAGGTGCTGCGTGCATGTATTGGGCCGACCAGCTTGATGGTCCTGAGCTGTGAAGGGTTCTTCATCCACAGAAGGCATATACAATCATTTGTCGGTGCCAGTGTTGATGAAGTCATCAACGTTGACCAATTCATCATCATCTTCATGGGTGCCATCATGTGGTGGTCGTTGCGGGGGCGATGGCGGTTGCGGCACAACGTATTTGCCCTGTGGCGGTACACACGCTGCCAAGAGTTGCCGGTGACGGCTGGTGGTGGCGACGATGGCGGCTGCTGGCTTCCGAGGAGGTGGTCGGGCGATCGATTGAGAGGTGGCGCTGGTGCTCCTCCCGCAAGACAAATCTGGGTCTTTGGCCATGTCAAGGGCCAGTTGTAGCATTCTCCAAGGGTCTTGTGTTCGTCAGCTCCCTGAGGTTGAAAGGGGGGTCCATGTCATCGCACCCTGGCAACACCCGAGCCAACCTGACTCTCATCACGTCATCATCCATTGGATTGTTGTGCATCGTGCAGCTCGTCGGTTGTATGAGAGTGCCCTTGGCAACATCCTTTAACTCACCGCCGACATCTTTAAGCAGGAGTACGCAAGAAGTGTCCTGAGGCAAAACATGTTGTTGGGCGTCTTGAGATGGCAGCAGTCATGCATCAAAGGCATAAAGGATATGACGTGCACTAACTAATTAGTTACCTTGGTGATGGCGTGGAGCTCTGCTAATGTAGAGACACGGCCGATGCCGGCGGCCGGCCTATCATCATCTGCGATCTCCCGCTCAGGTGCCTCACGAAGCACCACCTCCGTCGGCTGCGCCTTATTGGTATCTTTGGCAGGAGGGGGCGTCGGTGTGACCAAAATGAGCGGCTGCGTCCCAACGTTGACGGCCGGCGGGGTCGCCAGGTCCGGCGACACGGTAACATTGATGCCCGAGTTGCTGCCGCTTAAGCTGGGCAGATGTATCGGCCCCTGTCGACCTCCCGCATTCCATGCAGTAAGCCCCTCGAAAAACATAGGGGGGATCATCGCACAGAGCTTCTCTTCCACTAACTTGTCCACCGTTTTCTCGTCCACCACCTTCTCCTCCAGTGTCTGCACCTTCATCTTCAGCTCTTCAACAGTGGCTTTATCCTTAGCTGTCGACTGGTTCTTCCTCTCCCTTCTTTTTTTGGCGTCCTTTTTGTAGTACTCCTTGAACTTCATGCTCGTACCGAAGCCGGACACACGGCCAGCTGAGGACAGAGGCAACCCCTTGTCCCTCTTCTTGTAAGCATTCGTCGCCCTATTGAAAACCGTGTCCCACGGCTCCGTCGAATCCTGGGACGACTCTGTGGCAGGAGCGTTCAGTTCCTCCTCCTGTAGAGACAAGGAAAGGTGAACCCATTTAGATTCTTGGCTTCATTATTTTAATTAGAATGCAATAGACTTGAGATCGGTGATAAATTCCTTACCAGCTTCTTCTCGAATTCCTTCACCTCCGGATGGTCGGTGATGAACTCCCTTGTTTCCTTGTCTAGGTAGTAGCGGGCCCAGACAAATTGCCTAAGCTACAAGTCCGTGATTTTAAGCCAAGGGTTGTCTTTACCAAGGCGTTCAATCTCGGCGTTCTCCTTGTCCCAAATGGCCTGTTTCCCCATCTAACCGTCGCTTCCAAGGTAGTGGTTACCTATGTTCTGTTCCTAGATAATGGGCACACAGACATGCTAACCCAACACTATGCAATGCATGCCTCCACATTCCCCACTCTGATACATGAACATTGAAGTAGGCAGAGGTTAAATAAAAAAGAGCTCTAGCTAGTTAAATAGTAGGCTGCCCTTGTACATTTAGCTGCTACATGAGCATTGAAGTGCACTATCTAATTGCATCATTGAGAAATTCAAATAAGAAAAGGGGCAAGTTTCACCAAAAGGTATTATCTGTTCCTCTAATTGTAAAGCTTCAATACCACATCATTAGCCAAGAGGGGAAGTTTCACTTGAGACAGTAAAAGTGAGGTGGAAAGGTAGGGTCAAGTAGTATCTTTTCAATCTACAGAGAAGGTCTCAGTCTATACAGTCTTGACCTAAACTGGTATTTACTATTTTTAAATCTAGTTGAAAGCAGATCCATTGATGGATTGCTACTGGGCACATTCAGTGAATGCTAGCACCTTACTAGTATCTCAGGAAACATGTACAACAGGAAATTATAACAGATAAATTTTAGAACTACTATATGGTTGAGATTAGGTAAACATGTACAACAAGAAATTACATGTCTAGCCCTTTGGCCTAAAAGCAACATCAATACGTTTATCTCCTTATTTAGACAAGAACAGAATAGTATGATCATAAACAATGCACTAGTCAAATGGTAGTGCACTGGATTGCAGGAAACCACACGCAGTGTCTTAGAAGTGTCAGAAATCAGGTTGCTCTGAATCCCTAAGCTGCAACGTGCTCCTGCTGCTCCAATGGAACATGTAGGTGCAGCAGAACTCCGAAAGTTCAGAGAATGGCATTATAATTTAGAATTCTGGGAAATCCTAAGCCGCACATCATTCTCTAGTGTCATTGACCACTGGAGTAAAACACAGAGGAATGGATGGAGAAGAAAACAAAGCACAATGATAAATCTAGGGCCCATACACTCCTATGCATCCTATAGTGCTCCATCTCTAATAGCAAGGCATCACTAACATTAGATAACCATATTAAAAAAAGTTTATGTGATCTTATCATGTGTTGCACATGTCAGGATACAAAGTAAAAATAAGCCTTCACCAAGTAGAGATGACACAGCCAGATGCTTCTATGCTTTCAATTGATTCAATACAAGTTTAAAAGGTTAAAGGCTCACATTTTTGTTGCCCAGAAAATTTCAGGTTACTCAAGAGATTAAGGGAGAAAAGTTTGAAAACGCAAACAGCCAGCATAGATAAGCTACGACAATGCCAATTGGTCTAACAGTGATATCAAATACCAAATCTCAGTGGTGCAAGATCAAGTACCTATGACTTGTCTCGAGAAACAAAAGCCAAATGATGATAACAGGGAAATCGTCTCAAACAAATTTGCCAGTCATTCACAGTCCATAACCGGATGCAAATCTTGTTCTACAATCCTGGATGAATATCTGCCAGGGCATGCTAGGGTTCTTCACTGAACAGAGAGCCAGGGGAAGGATGCATCCATGGGAATCGGCGATTACCTAGGGATGGTGGATGGCGGATGGCGAGGTGGATGCTAGGGATGATGGATGGTGGACGGCGAGGTGGCTGCTCCCCCTGCGCGCTACGGACGGTTGGGCTCCTCCTACGCACTGCGGACGGCTAGGCTCCTCCTACGTGCTGCAGACAGGATCCTCCTCCCGCGTGCTGCGGACGTGCTCCTCCTCCACGGGCTCCGGCAATGGGGGCGGCTCTCCTCCACGGGCTCCGACAGTGGGGGCGACCCTCCTCCACGGGCTCCGGCGGTGGGGGCGGCGAGGGTAGCTAGGGTTGCGCGCGGCAGTGGGGGCGGCAAGCGAGTGAAGAACCAATCGAATGGTTTAGCAGGGGAATGAAAGTCCTAACCGTTTATTTGGCTAAGTCCACAGGTCCTGTGGCGCATTTCGGTAATATGTGCCACAGAAATTGGAACTTCTATGGCGCATATTGCCGAAATGGGCCATAGAACCTGTGGACTTAGTACAAAACACGACGCGCGTGGTAGTATGACAAGATCACACACTTGCCTTAGTGGTCTCTGCTTGCTTGTGCAATTCTAAACCTGGGGCTGCCAGGTTCGAATCCTGGCTGTCTCACACTTTTTTCTTTTTTAAAAACATATTTTTAATTATAGATCTGTATAAAATAAAGCAAGAACATATACAAACATTCATATTTATTCAAAAAACTCTCTCCCCGAACATATACAATCATGTGATGTGTTTTTAATTATATATATGTTTAAAATAAAGCAAGAACATATACAAACATTCATATTTATTCAAAAAACTCTCTCTCTGAACATATACAATCATGTGATGTGTCGAGCTAGCGTCTCTTCACAATCTTCTTGCCCTTTTTTCATCGCGGTTGAATACTTTATCCCGTGCACTTTGAGATTTCTTCTTGTGAATGGACAACCTTTAGTAGGTAGTGTGGTCTTCCTTCTTACTTTAGTAGTAGTAGGAATGTCGAAGTACTTGTCGAATTCCTCTTTGATCTTCGGGTCACCATTTTTGTCGAAGTTTTGCTCGTTGGCGGCTCCTTCCATTATGATGATGCTCCTCTTGCCCCTCCTAACTACAACATGGTTGGGCTTTGACGGTTCGATAATAAAAAAGCATTGATCAACTTGGCTAGCGAGTACCCAAGGCTCATTTTTTGCGGAGGCGTTCTTCGTCGATTTGGCATTTGGTATAACCATTATGGTGAAATACCGGCCTTCTTTTTCCATGTTCTTGGCCCATCTAACACGGAACATCGGTACGATCTCTCCACACTAGTCGAGCTCCCATATCTCCTCGATCCTTCCGTAGAATCTTTCCATGACAGTAGTCTCGTCATCAGCAAAGGATAACATAGTTACTCCTGAGTTTTGATATTCGCTATTTCTGTCCTTTTCCTCGGTGTAGAATCTATAACCGTTTATGCCGTATGACTGATAGGTCCTTAGGTTGTGCCCTGGGCCCTGCGACAAGGAGAATATGAGTTTTTGATCTTCCGTAGAAGGTGTCTGTGGGGGATTGTCCAGTTGCCTTTTCTTGAACCAACCCGTGAAGCTGGAGTTGTGCTCTCTGGTTACGTCTCCCTTCTTCCTCGGCCGACCCTGGTCGATGTACTCCTGCTTGATTAAGCTTCTGTGCTCTTCCACCCAAGGGTCGACCACTTCAATGTGTTGTAGCGCGACTCGGTGTGCCCTGTCAAAATCGGTGCGTCGACCATCAATGCCGACATGCAGTGAGTGGCAGCCCTCGCGGTGACCATATCCACCGAGCCTGCCGAGGTGCTTCTTGGTGGGTATTCCAACATCCTCATTCTCGGTGGTTAGATAATTCCGGCAGAAGGAGATGCACTCATAGATCAGAAAGCCCTTGGCTATGCTTCCATCTGGACGGGACCTGCTGCGAACGAATCCTTTGATGACACCGTTTAGCATTTCAAACGACATCATGTTGTGAAGGAATGTCGGCCCGAGCTGGATGATGTCATCCACGACATGTACAAGCAGATGCACCATGATGTCGAAGAATGCGGGCGGGAAGTAAATCTCAAGCTCGCATAGTATCATCACGATCTCTTCCTATAGCCTGTCGAGCTGCTTCACACCGATCGACTTCCTAGATATCACGTCGAAAAAGTTACAGAGGCCAAACAACGTCTCACGGACATGCTCGTCCATTATCCCATGGATCGCAACGGGGAGTATCTGTGTCATCAGCATGTGACAGTCATGAGACTTCATACCGCTGGACCTCTTCTTTGCCACGTCCATATATCTGCTTATCTTCCCGGAGTAACCGTGAGGAACTTTCACTCCTAGGAGGCACCTGAAAAACTGCTCGAGCTCCTCCAAACTCAGAGTGATGCAGGCAACACGAAGCACCACCTCATTCTTCTTAACTCTTTTGCGGTGACCTTGAGTCCCTTCTGTCTGATCATCATCATCATCATCATCACTATCAGGGTACTGAAGATCTTTCTTGATGCCAAGCAATTTACGGTCCTTTCTTGCTTTCGGCCCATCCTTGGTCCTCTCCGGCATGTTCAGTAGAGTGCCAAGCCGACTCTCGGTAACGTTCTTCATGATGTGAATTACATCGAGGCTATGGGGAGTGTGAAGGACCTTCCAATATGACAGGTCCCAGAAAATAGACCTTGCTTTCCATACACCCAACAACGGCTTTGTCCTCGGTCGTTTTTTTCCTGGCGCATGGCAATCTACCCAATTATTCAAAAGCTCCTCGATATCTTCGCCGCTCCTCGGACGCGGGGCTCTTTTGAGCTTGTCCTTACCATTGAACAGGTCACCACGTTTTCTCCACGGGTGATCCATCCGGAGCCACTTTCGAGTACCTTGGAACATGGTTTTCGAAGACCCGGGATCCCTTGGTAGCTGGAGATGCGGTGTCTCATCCATGCACTTGACACATGCATTGTGTCTGTGGTTCACCTGGGCCGATACGTATGCGTAACCAGGATAGTCCTGCACGGTCGTGAGCAACGCGCCTCTCAGATGGAAATATTCTTTAGTGTAGGTGTCCCACATACAGGCCGACGTCTCCCACAAGCTGGCTAACTCCTCTCTCGATAGCCCGAGATACATATGCATATCGATACCTGGTTGTTTTGGCCCCTGAATAAGAATGCTCATGTGTACATACCTTTGCTTCGTGCACATCCACGGGGGAAGGTTGTACGACCATACAAACACGGGCCAGGTGCTATGCATGCTACTCTGGTTTCCAAAAGGATTGAGTCCATCGGTGCTCATACCCAGCCTGACGTTCCTTGCATCGCTCCCGAACTCTTCGAACTTGATGTCTAATGCATTCCACTGGCTAGCGTCTAAAGGGTGTGTCAGGATCTTGCCCTTCTCTGGATCATCTTCGGGTTTCTCTCTATCCGCGTGCCATTGCATGAGCATTGCTTCCTTAGGATCTATGAAATATCGTTGCAGACGGGGGGGGGGGGGGGGGTGATAGGAAAGTACGATACCACTTTTCGAGGAACTTTCTTGTTCCCTCTCTTGTATCGTCCTTGGCCGCACACCGGACATGTGGTTCTATCCGCGTACTCGTTCTGATAAAGTGCGCAATCATTGATGCATGCGTGGTATTTAATGTGTGGTAGGTCGAGAGGGCAAACGATTTTCTTGGCCTCCTCAATACTTGTTGGCAATGTGTTCCCCTTAGGAAGTCGGTCGTGCCAGTATTCCATGTTCGTGTTGAAGCTCACATCGGTCCATTTGTGTTCGGCCTTCATCTCCAGAGCCTTGAGCGTTACACTCAAACGTGTATCCTCGAGGCGACACCCAGGATACAATGGAGTCATCCCGTCTACCTCCATTTGGGCCAGCTTGGCTTTCTCTCTGGCTGCAGCTTTGTCGTTGCTCGTCTCCTTGAGGAGCAGTTCTTGAACATGAGAGTCCTGCAAGACCGAAGTTAGCAGCGTCTGTGTGTTCGCGTCTTCTCCTTCTTCATGATGATCATGCCCGTCGCCATCTCCTTCTCCATGCTAATCATTCCTGCCGGCATCTCCTTCGTCATGATGATCATGCCCGCCGGCATCTACTTCGTCATGATGATCATGCCTAGTAGACTCTTCATCTTCTCGTCCACCCACGTCTTTATGACTACCATGTCCTGACGGCACCTCATTGAGGTCGCGCATGAAACCGTGCCTGAGCAGGTGACCCTCCAATTGTCCAGAATTAGGGTCGATCCAGTGCTGGAGTTTGCATGTACGACATGGACATCTTATCATGGTCTTGTTGTTTAGAATCATGTCCTCCTTCACATCTTTCTTGTACCTATCAATTCGACCTTCGCTCATCGTGAGGACCATGGTTGCCTGAGCGGTCACAACAGATTGTATAGGTGAGAACCACACCATATGCACACACACATGCATGAATGCTAGCCGGAATAATTCGGCATGACCTTTCCTAAAATTAGGACATATGGGTAGTGCAAAAATTTGCCGAAATGGAAATGAATCAACATTTCGGCAAACATCCATGCAACACACCGTCTCGGACAACAACAAGCAAGCAACAAAAAACTTGGTGTAGACACCACAAGCATCGTCTCGCCATGGATCGCAAACATTCATGCACCACAAGCATCGTCTCGCCATGGATCGCACACACACTGCCTGCGCGACAAGCTTTACCTACATGTTCATGGCCAAGTACTCACCTAGTAGACACAATAATATCGAGATGCGACCGCACAATGAGAGAGTGTGGACAAATATATCTACAAGTTGGTGGAGAGGAAATTAGTAAACAAATAGAGATGTGAGAGAGAAAATTAAGGAACTTTTAGATCTACAAGTTAGAGGGAAGCTTCCACTTACCAATCTATGGACTAAAGTAGGTTTAGTTACAAGAAAATGGAGAAACTATGGGCAAAATGGGGTGTGAGGGGGGAGGAAGACGAGTTGGGAGGAGGTAGAAAGGAAGAGATGTGAAATGGGTGGTGGTGGATAGATAGGGTGGGAGCTGGCCACCTTTTTCACATGGATCTGGACGCCCTCATCTGTGGCGCATATGGCAGAAATGCGCCACAGATGCTCAAACTTCTGTGGCGCATATGGCCATATGCGCCACAGAACAATGTGGTGCAGGATAAAGTGGTGGGTCCCAGGTTACTTTTGAGTGGCGCATGTATGAATATGCGCCATAGAAGTCAGACATATCTGTGGCGCATATCCGCACATGCGCCACAGAAAGTGGGTCAAATAGATTCCGTTGTGGGGCCCGCCTCCATGTTCTATGGTGCACAATGAAATATGAGCCACATATGCTACCTCTTCTGTGGCGCATATCACATTATGCGCCACAGAACTTGGATCGCCCCACCCTGGCTGGCGGGTCCCACCAAACTTCTGTGGTGCATGTTGTATGAAATGCGCCACAAAAGTTTTTAGTGTCTGTGTCACATATTTCCTAATGCTCCATTGATAAATATCTGTGGCGCGTGGATTTACATATGCGCCACAGAGTATCTTGTCTACCTATAAGTTGTTTACTAGTAGTGAGTACCCCAAAAAATAAATATGTATGCGAGCATGAATGGTATACAACAAGTTATTTCAATATATAAAAATAGGATTTCGGAAAAGGGGTCACACATTGGGATTAGGAGATCTTGGGGCTCAGAGGGATTACGAGTTCGGTCTTCAGGCTCCGGGCTCGGGTCTCCGGATCCGTGAAGGAGGTCTTGTCTCTCGAGGTTCATGTAGGAGAACTTGAGGTCTTGTGGCTTCGATGGTTGGTGGAATTCTTTCATCGGCTCCGGTGGTCCGAAACGTGACACTCTGATGTTCTTCAGGTAGCCTCGCTCCTCATGGTGTGGTTCCTCTGATCCGCCTTCAGTTGCCGCTCCGGTCACCTCTGATCATAGAACACCATGGTATTCATGTCTGAAGAAACACCACAACATCGGTAGTACCACACCAACACTTCATTCTAGCATCTCCTAATCGGTAGCATACCACCAGGGAGCAGAACATCACAACGGAAAATAGGAACATGGCAGAAAGCACACGAACATAGGCGCGCGTGGGCAGGAGACGACACTGTCGCGATGAGCTAGGGGAAGGCGAGTGAGGGAGGCAGGGGCTAGCAAGGAAGACGCGCGGCCATGCACGGGCGGTGGTGGTGCCATAGGGCTGAGGAGGCAGCTCTTGCAGGGATGGCGTACCAGGGAGGCGGCCTGAAGGAGGTTTGTAGAAATGGGGTGCCAGGTCAAGGCTGATGCGAGGTGGCGGAGGGGATCTAGAGCTCGGTCTGGCAAGCTTGCCGAGGCATGGCAGAGGCGGTGAGCTCAAGGACGCGACGGTGGAAGCAGAGGGTGGTGGACGTCGAGGCGACAGGGGCATGCGCGGGTTCGTTGCAGGGCTCCGAGGTAGCAGGGGCACGTGCAGGCTCACAGATGAACTGCAGGCGGCCGGAGACTGGGACGAGGGAGGAGAGGCGACGCGGGGGTGGCCAGAGAGGTAGGCACGATGATGCTTGCAGTTGAGCGACGGTGGTGCTTGCGCGGGTCGAGGACAGGTTGGAGCAGGGCGGCGATGGTGCACCAGATGAGCGCCTGAGAGGGGGGCGAGGAAGGCGGTGGGGTGGTCACTGGCGGCGACCCGCACAGACAGGGAGGGAGCAGGGAGGGCGAGGTAGGTGGGAATTAGGGATGGGAGGGTGGCCCGGAAGTGTGGGCCTCGCGTGCGGGCTTGTTATGGTGGTTGCGTGTGGGGCGCGTCGTGTGCGTGCGGGTGTTTCGTTCTGGGGTGGGTCGCGTGTCATGTTAGGTGTGGTGTAACGTGTGGGGTAAGCTAGGTCCGGTGTTGTGTGATGTGAGTTTTGTGTGTGGGGTGGTGGAGGTAGGTGTGGTTTTAGGGTTAGGACTAGATTTAGGTTAGGGTTTGGGGTGGTTGGTCTAGTTTGGGATGGGCCTGCCAGGTAGTAGGTGGCCTGGCCTACGGGCTGGGCTGCCTCTCCCGGTACAAAATATTTTATTATTTATTCGTTTGTTGTATTTTATAAAAGAATTTTGTAAATAGTTTTAGACAAACAAAATATCCAGAGAGACTAGACTTTATAATTTGAAATAAAGAAGGCATATTTAGAAAATAAAGTAGGTTTTTAATGAAAATAGTTTTAGGAAAAATATGCATGATGTAATGATGATGCATAAAATAGTAAATACGAGCAATTTTCTAGTAGTGATTTTACAAGGGTGTTACAATATGATGCGATATATGATATCTCTTACTGATTTTCCACTATTATTTTGCGGTTATGCATTAGAAACTGCCACATTCACGTTAAATAGGGCACCATCTAAATACATTGAATTGACACCGTATGAGTTATGGTTTGGAAAGAACCTAACATTTCATTTCTTAAAGTTTGGAGATGCAACGTTTATGTAAAAAGTCTACAACCTGATAGACTGAGACTCAAGTTGGGAAATACGTTTTTATAGGATACCCTAAAAAAATAATTAGGTCTACCTTCTACCATAAATTTAAAGGCAAAGTGTTTGTCGCTGAAAACGGAACCTTTCTAAAGGAGTTTCTCTTGAAAGAAGTGAGTGGGAGGAAGGTAGAGCTCGACAAGGTTGTCGAACCTTATCTTGAGATCATGAGTAGTGCTTCACTAAAAGTTGTTCTAGTGTAGCCTACTCTTGAAGAGAAAGCCAATGATAGCAACCATGAAGATTTGGACGATGCTACTACTGAAACTTGTAGGTCGACTAGGAAACATATTATTCCTGAATGGTATGGTAACCATGTCATGACTGTTCTTCTACTGGACAATAGTGATCCTACGAAGTATGGAGGAGCGATGATGATCCAAAACTCTATTAAATTGCTAGACATCATGAAATCCGAAATGGAATCCATGTACGAAAATCAATTATGGACTTTGGTCGACTTACCAAATGACCGCAAGGACATTGAGAACAAATGGACATTCAAGAAAAATATAGGCGTTGATGGTAATGTTATCCTCTATAAAGCACGACTTTAGCGATGATAAAGTCTATATGAATTATGTTACAAATTTCTACCTTCTATGATTATGAAATTTAGCAGATAGATGTCAAAATTGTGTTCCTAAATGGTTATATTAAGGAAGAGTTGTACATGGTACAACCTAAACATTTTGTCGATCCTAAAGATGGTAACATGGTATGCAAACTTCAAACGTCCATTTATAGACTAAAACAAGCATCCCGGAGTTGGAATCTCTACTTTGATGGAGTAATCAAAGGGTTTGGATTTGTCCAGACTAATTGAGAATCTTGTATCTACAAGAAAGTGAGTGGGAGATCAGCTGTATTTTTAATACTATATGTATATGACATAGTAGTTTATTTGTAGAACTTGTAAAAACTAGACTTTGCTCTTCCCCCACGGGGAGCGGTCGATATGCATAATGATCGTACTATATCTATGTTCAAGAGAAAAATGTGGTTCGAAAAGCTAAGTAATAGCATGTTGTTCTTAAAGCCCGAGTCTCGTTGCGTGAGGAAACCTTTCTCGCACCGCTAAAACCAAGATTCTTCAGAAGCACATAGTGTACGGTTAACTTGGTGCCAGATCTATGCATCACAATATTGCCGTACGTGGGTCGTTGTTTACCATGGATGATTCTTTATACCATTTTTATTCCAGACAACATGGTAGACAACATAGGCGCCACGAGAACAAACTACAACGATTTTTTCTCTTATGTGCACTCTGAGCTTATCAGCCCTGCATTCCGAGGTAAGCGATTCGTGTTCGTGTTGGGGATAAGTTCTCACATCAGAAAATTGTACATGTTTATGTAGTTCTACGTGTAGCAGAAGCGCGCCTATAATACAAAACTACAAGACGACAATCTAAACGGTAAGACAGAAACGTCGTACAAACATAAAACCTCGGAAAGAACAGTATATATACTATGAAGAATTACGCAATATATTTATATTTCATATGTGTATACATCCTACAATCGCACGATTCCTATGATAAACGTACATAGAATACATACACATGGATTTTTTATAAGACAAAATCGTGAGACTAGACGGCAACACAGAAGCGCCGTACAAACATGGCACAGAATATATATATATATATATATATATATATATATATTACAGTTGACATTCCTGTGACACATACATACAACACGTACATGCGGCTTGTATGTATAAATTATAGTATATGTTCGTGTGCTAAATTTAAATTTATTATGGAAAATAGCAGAATTAGAAAAAATAAAGGGTAAAATATTGACAACTTGAATAGCCTTCACGTCCCATGGATGCTACAACCGTCGCTGAGTTGCCATTGTCTGCGGTGAGAATTCACGAAAAGAACGTTCCCGGCAACGCACAATCGCCACTCGTCTTGACCACTTCATATGGGTGAACCGCGGTATCGATACATTATATAAATGGTGACGAAGTTGGGTGTCGTCCGTACCAACATGTAGCTATCACATTCAATCACGTTTACTCGTTATTTATGTTTGCTAGAGTGGTAGGCAGTCATCACGATCGATGATGTTTTCTCATTACTGTCGGTTGTGAGAGCCTTCATTTAGTTTTATGCATTTTGAGTGTTGGTTCACTGAGAGTTAGAAATACCTTAAAATAATTAACAGAATGCCCTTGAGAAATTTCCAAATTTAGTTCTGCAAGCAGTTTGTCTTTTTAACCAGATTTATTCTATGAAAGATTTTAATATGAGTCCAAGGAAACATAGTAGGTATTTTAAATACCCTTATGTAGAAATTGGCTTCATCATTTTTAGAGTTGTAGATAGAGGTTATTTATTTGGTGGAATAACCCTACATAGAGTATTTAAATTGACCAATATTCATTAGAGGATCAATAAATCTTAATCTCCTGGTTTTGGTTAGGTATTGATGTACCACCACACTATGAGTTGGAATCAACTCAATATCTAGTAGATATTTTCCTAGAGAAATTCTATAATGTACTTCGGAATGGATTTTGTTATTTTTATTATTGACCTATAGCTCCACTTGGCTTGAGAGAGAGGATACTAGATAGGTAGTTCAAATACCTTTCAGACAACATTTGATTCATCCCATTTGGGTATGTATAGCTTCCTGAGGGATTTATTTATTGAAATAGACATATTTTAGTAGAATTAGTACCAGCAAATAATGAAAATTATTTTTAGCCAAGGATTTGTTTTGCATGTTTGAAAAAACATGTGGGGGCATGGTTAAATTTGTATCTGGGAAATTTGTTGCATTATAAATTTTCAAAAGGATGTAAATCTAACTGATATTGGAATAGATTTAGAAAAAGGAAAAAGAAATTCAAAGGATCTCATGGCACCAGGACGGATTTGAGGGAACCAGGACACATGGTGAGGCTAGCCCATCTGCGCTCGCCGGAGCGCGCGTGCGGGCGAGTTCAAAGGCACGGTACATGGCCTGGCCATCAGTGAGGGAGCACCCGCGAGGGGTTATCGGGAAGCTACGACCGTAGGATCGGACCCGATCCGACGACGCCCAGTCATATTCCTTGCCACATAGGCGGTGGCGGGCAAAAACCCTAGGAACAAGCAGGGAAACACCGGCAAGGGCCTACCAGGGCTGGAGAGGAGGCGGCGGGGTTGCAGGTCAATGGAGGGTCTCGAGGCGAGTCCGTAGTGGGGCAGGAAGGTCCTGTTTTACCCTGAGAGGCAGCTCACGCGCAGGCATCCGAACCACCGAGGCGGAGCTCATTGGAGGAGAGGCCGAGGACGGTTTTGGGAGGAAAAGAACAACATGGTTATCTAGAGGAGGACAAGGATGTTCTAGAAGGATGACATGTAGAGGGACAATAAGCAGGGAGGAGAGCACCATGCTCGGACTTCGTAGAGGACCGAGGTGTCCTTCTTCACTTCTTCTGGCCAGGACAGAGCAGGGGTGGGAGTGTGGATGTCAGGGGTGGTAGGTGGGAGATAGAGGAGTGAAATGAAGTGGGAGAGGCAGATCGAGGTAGCCTCTGGCCTTTTTACCTGAGAGGCAAGGGTTCATGGTGGACCTAGACCGTGGGGTTCGGGGAGAGGGAGGCAGCAAGTGATTTGGTAAGGTTGGCGGTGGAGAAGTTCTGGGTGGGGATCTGGTCGAATAGAGGGCAGAGAGAGAGAGGTTGCTGCTGATACATTGCTAACGTATCCATAATTTTTGATGTTCCATTCTTGGTTTTTATCTACTTTCTTATGTTTTGTTCCAACTTTGGAGTACTTTCTCTACACTTTCTTGGACTAACCTATTAACAAGAGCCACAGTGCCAGCTGCCTGTTTTCTGCTGTTTTTGGTTCTAGGAAAGTCAAAAAATGAATATTCTCGGAATTGGACGGGACAAAAGCAAAAGTTAGTTTTTCACCGAGGGGCACAAGGAGCCAGAATACGAGACGGAGATGGGCCAGGGGGCCGTCACACCAACTGGCCGTGTGGCCCAGCCTGGCCCATGCCAGGGGGTGGTCTGGCCGCCTCCGGCACCCCCTCGGCCTCCCCTTTCGCCTATAAGATGCCTCCAATGCAGAAACCCTAAGTACCCGATCAAAAATTCCACGAAAGAGTCTATAGCCGCAGTCATCTCCATCCCTAGATTGGGAGGGATCTGAAGCTCTTCCCGGCACCTTGCCGGAGAGGGGAATTCACCCTGGAGGCCTTCTTCATCACCATGCAAGCCTCCGGTGTGATGCGTGAGTAGTTCATCCTTGGACTATGGGTCCATGTAGTAGCTAGATGGCTAGTTCCTCTCCTTTGTGCTATCATGTTTAGATCTTGTGATCTCTGTTCATAATCAAAATCATCTATTTGTAATTCCTACATGTTGTGTTTGTGGGGATCCGATGGATATTGAGATGCTATTTCAGATTGATTATTGATTCTATCATGTCTTTGTTATTTGTGATCTTTCATGCTTTCTGTTGTTAGTAGCTATCTTGGCCAAGTAGATGCTAGCAACTCCAAGAGTTAGTATTTATGCTCGATAGTGGGTTCATGCCTCTAGTAATCTGGGGAAGTGACAGAAATCTCTATGGTACTAGATGTGTTGTTGCTACTACGGAGAAAACAGCAATCCTTTATTCATAGAACAATCGTATTGTTTACTTTACATGCAATGCGTAATCTAACTATCTGTTGCTTACAACTTAATACTGGAGGGGGTTCGAATGATAACCTGAAGGTGGATTATTAGTCATAGATGCAGTTGGATTACGGTCTATGTATAATGTTGTAATGCCCAATCAAATCTCAAAGGAGTCAAGATGAGTAGTATATGCTTGTATGCTTTCTCGATGTTTGTCAATTGCCCCACTGTAATTTGTTCACCCAACATGTCATCTATCTTAAGGAGAGCCACCACTAGTGAACTATGGACCCTGGTCCTTTCTTTTACCATCAATCTACAAGCAACTGTTTACTGCTTTCTGTTTACTTTCTGCAAACTATTACTTTCTTCCACACAATACGTTTAATCCTTTGTTTTCAGCAAAACTGGTGATATTGACAACCTCACTGTAAGTTGGGGGCAAAGTTCTGTGGTTGTGTTGTGCAGGTTTCCACATTGTTGCTGACGCCGGTAGTGCGCCCTTCCAAAGTCTAGCTAGCAACACCTTTGGGGTGTTTCCTTGCTCCTACTGGATTGATAACCTTGGTTTCATAACTGAGGGAAACTTTCTGCTGTGCTCATCATACCTTCCTCTTGGGGTTCCCCAACGAGCTCGATATATTTTGGGCCATCAACCTATTTTTCTGGCACCGTTGCCGGGGAGTCAAGGACATCTTCACAAGGGGAGTCCCTCATAACCAATCTCTTTACTTTGTTATTTTTGTTTTGCTTAGTTTACTTTTTTGCTTTGTTTGCTTGTTTCTTTATCAAAAACACACAAAAATTAGTTCCTACTATAGTTGGTATTTTCGTTGGTCTGTTATTGTCTTGCTTTATCATGCTTACTATCAATGGTTGGTTTCTTTAAAACTGAATCTAATTGGCAAGGTGGGTTCACAGAAGAACAAAAATATTATTATAAGGAACACCGCTTGTCACAAAAAGGGGAACACTTATGGGAACAAATTGATAAACGTGTGCTATACTTATAATGTCACTTATTGCTTTGATAAATCTTGTTGTTGTAAGAGGTATAAACACCTCCCTTTTCAATGTGAGTATAATGATGATGTTACCATATCTTCTTATGTTAAGGGAAATTATGACTTTTATGATGTGGAACAAATTGAAGAATTTATTGCTTGGAAGGGTGCATTCGAACTAGCTTATTTGCTTGAAAATACTGATGATGCACCTTATAAATATGAGGTTTATGATATACTTCAATTTTGCTTTGATAATTACAAGGAAAAAAATGGCTATATTCTTGAATATCTTAATAGATGCTCTTCACCAGCGGAAAAGACTAATGCCTTGCAGGAGCCTATAGAAGAAGAAATTGCTGAAACTAGAAGCTCATTGGTTGAAAAAGAGGAGGAGAGTGATGATCAAGTGGACGAAGAATGGATCTACCCATTCCTACCTTCTAATGAGAGTAACTCTTTACCCCTTACAATATTTGATTGTCCCCCATGCTTACTAGAGGAGGATGAATGTTATGTTCCTGAGGATTCTTTTGAAAATGTTTATAATAAAGCTCTAGTGTTTGTAGATCATGAAAAGCATGCTTTATGTGATAGTTATATTGTTTAGTTTATTCATGAGGCTACTGAAAATTATTATGAGAGAGTAAAATATGGTTGTAGAAGTTTTCATGGTACTTAAACACCTCTCTATGTGCTGAAAGTTTTGAAGGTACTCTTGTTTTAGCTTCCTATGCATGTCACTTTGTTCTTTGTGAATTTATTTGCATACAAGATTCCTATGCATAGGAAGTGGGTTAGACTTAAATGTGTTTTGAATTTGCTTCTTGATGCTCTCTTTTACTTCAATTCATATTTCTTATGTGAGCATCTTCTCAAACTATCATGCCTAACTTAAAGGCGTTAAAGAAAAGTACTTATTGGGAGATAACCCAAAAGTTTTAGATGAGTCTTGGAAGTTATTGCTTCATTAATAACCTCTCCTTATCCTTTTTATTTGCTTTTTGTGCCAAGAGTAACCTCTAATGAGAGAGAAGTAATGATTGGGAAAGTTGTTGTCCCGAAACAGATTTCTGTGCTTGACCGTAAGAATTCATGTAAAATATCTGTTTGTCCTTTTGAGGCATGAATATTTGTGCTTCTGCCCCAGGTTGTTTTATAACTTTTGTTAGTTCAACACTTTTCGACTTGAGCAACAGAAGGTCTTCAAAAAATTCGTCTTTACTTGCTGGTCCGTTTGATAGATTTCTGCCATTATTTGCATTTGCTTCTTGTTGGTTTCTTTTTGAGTTATTTTGGGGAATTGAGCTTTTTGAGGGAAGTGCTATAGTAGCTTGTGTTTTAATGGAAGTTTTATTGGTGTTGAAACTGAACCTAAATACTTATTATCTTGAGTGCACTAATGTTGCTAATAAAGATTGTGTGAAGTTTTGTATGACGGAAAAAATTTAGGTGTATGGAAGGAATGAGCAATGAGATGAAGAATGGACTAAAGCTCAAGATTGGGGATGCCACCCCATGTCACCTCAAGAAATATTCAAGAGGTACAAGCGTCAAAGCTTGGGGATGCCCAAGTCATCCCCTTCTTCATCAATAAAAATTCCAGGTTCCTTCCAAACACTTCATTTTTATTGTTTCATGCACAATTGTGTTGTTCTTGGAGTGTCTTCGTTTTTTGTTTTTGGTTTTTGTTTGCTTGGTTTTCTTAGTTTGCTGAATAAATTGGTTGGATCCCCTCTTTCATACATTGGTTTTCAAATAGTTTGGTTTGGATTGGAAAAGAGTAGGAAAAGTTCATGCTTAAGTGGTAAAGAGAGCTTGTTTTTGACTGTGGCCTATGCTTTGTCATGCCATGCTTGATATTGTTTTGGCTTTATGCTTAGTATTATTTTCTGTAGCATGACTTGTTATAAACAATTGAGATTGCTTAATGTGCCTTGGAAGAATCATGCGTTGTTTTAGCATATTAAAGCATAGTATTGTGGTATTCTCCTTTGATGCTTTATTTGGGTTGACTTGGCACATGCTCACACCATGTTATGACTATCCCAAGTCACCATAGCCTTTATGATCCTTTAGTTTTCAACTTGTAGTATCACTTTATGCTTTGATTAATGATGTTTTGTCGCTCTACATGATATGGCCATTATTGCTCTCTTAGTTGGTCGCTCCCAGTCTTTTGCTAGCCACCATAACCAAGTATGAGTCCCACTCATGCATCCAACTCCTAAAACCAAGTTATTCCAAAGAGTCCACCATACCTACCTATTAGCATATGCTATTCCAAGTATATTCATGTTTTTATCTACCTTCCAAATTAAACTTGTTATGAGAAAACTAGTGATTAAAGCTCTCACGAACTTGATGGCACACTTTACTTTTCTTTCCCTTAATAAACTTGAACCATTGTGTCATCTATGTTGTATATGCTTGCACTTATATGTTGGGGATTAGCAGAACCATGCTGTCATGGGGAACGCTTTCAGCATTGCACTTGTACTTTGTACCTAGTTGATATCATGCTCTTTTGTCTATGGATGTCGTCGGTGTGAAATGAAAGGGGAGCTTGTAAGTCCATGGAGTTATGTATGTGTGTCAGAGAAACGCCTGGGCCGCTGGTCTAATCCATGCTGTCATGGTGGAAACCTGCAGCGTAACCATAATGAGCTGTCTATGAAGCATTCTTCTTATAAAAAAAGAGTCAGATATTTAGAAAAAAAAGAAAAAAGAAAAAAAGAGATATGGGAAAAGAGGAAAGAGAGAAAAAAGCACCATTTTCCCATGGTAAATAAGAAGATTGTTGAGATGCTCGTTGTCTGCTTGCCTTGTCATTTTGATATGGGGATTCTTCCGTATCATCAGGCAAGGGGTACCCCGTTGGCGGTTCTCTATGATACACATGTACTTACTATGACAAGAACTTATCGGTAACTAAACTTGAGTATCATGAGGAGCGGCCCTCGTATTCAAGGGACATGAGATTTCCAACTTATACTTCGTCAAGCATATACACCATAGTTTGTTCACTTTAAGCTTAATCACTTCAAGATGCTTATGATAGGGGCAATGAGAGCTGAAAGCTAATAAGTACCATAATTTTTGGAAGCTCTTTATGAAACTTGAATCCCTACTTCCTTCTATGAAGGCCTTTCTTTTACTTTTATGTTGAGTCTCCACCTTCTATCTTTATGCACCTACTTTGAGAGAATAGTGGCCATTCTTAGTTCTATGTGCATTGTCCCAACACTTGTTGATTGATGCATAACTTTGATATTTCTTGTTTTAAACTATTTGTATCTAGTCACTCTTATGAACTTTGAATGTGTCCTATGCATTTATGTTTGCTACTCTATGAGGGACAAGCTGAATGCCACTATGCTATGTTTTCTTTATGTGAAATAAACAAACGTCTTGCAAAGCATTGTTATTCATGAATCTTTTGTTTGTGCCTTTTCATGTTGCAACATAGTTGCTATGTCTTATTATTCGAACTTTGTCTTTCATGCTATGATAAAGTACTATGATCCCAGCTATCAATGTTTTACAAATACTTTGATCAAGTTTATGATGGTGCATGTCACCTCAAAAATTAATCTTTCTTTTTATCACTTACCTACTCGAGGAAGAGCAGGAGTTAAGCTTGGGGATGTTGATACGTTGCTAATGTATCCATAATTTTTGATGTTCCATGCTTGGTTTTTATCTACTTTCTTATGTTTTGTTTCAACTTTGGAGTACTTTCTATACACTTTCTTGGACTAACCTATTAACAAGAGCCATAGTGCCAGCTGCTTGTTTTCTACTGTTTTTGGTTCCAGGAAAATCAGAAAATGAATATTCTCGGAATTGGACGGGACAAAAGCCAAAGTCAGTTTTTCACCGAGGGACACAAGGAGCCAGAATACGAGACGAAGAGGGTCCAGGGGGCCGCCACACCACCTGGCCATGCAGCCCAGCCTGGCCCATGCCAGGGGGTGGTCTGGCCGCCTCCAGCACCCCGTCGGCCTCCCCTTTTGCCTATAAGATGCCTCCGATACAGAAACCCTAACTACCCGATCAAAAATTCTACGAAAGAGTCTGTAGCCTCCGTCATCTCCATCCCTAGATCGGGAGGGATCTGAAGCTCTTCCCGGCACCGTGCTGGAGAGGGGAATTCACCCTGGAGGCCTTCTTCATCACCATGCAAGCCTCCGGTGTGATGCGTGAGTAGTTCATCCTTGGACTACGGGTCCATGTAGTTGCTAGATGGCTAGTTCTTCTCCTTTGTGCTATCATGCTTAGATCTTGTGATCTCTGTTCATAATCAAAATCATCTATTTGTAATTCCTACATGTTTTGTTTGTGGGGATCCGATGGATATTGAGATGATATTTCAGATTGATTATTGATTCTATCATGTCTTTGTTATTTGTGATCTTGCATGCTTTCCGTTGTTAGTAGCTATCTTGGCCAAGTAGATGCTAGCCACTCCAAGAGTTAGTATTTATGCTCGATAGTGGGTTCATGCCTCTAGTAATCTAGGAAAGTGACAGAAATCTCTAAGGTACTAGATGTGCTGTTGCTACTAGGGAGAAAACAACAATTCTTTGTTCATAGAACAATCGTATTGTTTACTTTACACGCAATGCGTAATGCAATTATCTGTTGCTTGCAACTTAATACTGGAGGGGGTTCGAATGATAACCTGAAGGTGGATTACTAGTCATAGATGCAGTTGGATTACGGTCTATGTATAATGTTGTAATGCCCAATCAAATCTCAAAGGAGTCAAGATGAGTAGTATATGCTTGTATGCTTTCTCGATGTTTGTCAATTGCCCCGCTGTAATTTGTTCACCCAACATATCATCTATCTTAAGGAGAGCCACCACTAGTGAACTATGGACCCCGGTCCTTTCTTTTACCATCAATCTACAATCAACTTTTTACTGCTTTCTGTTTACTTTCTGCAAACTATTACTTTCTTCAACACAATTTGTTTAATCCTTTGTTTTCAGCAAAACCGGTGAGATTGACAACCTCATTGTAAGTTGGGGGCAAAGTTCTATGGTTGTGTTGTGCAGGTTTCCACGTTTGTACTGACGCCGGTAGTGCGCCCTGCCCAAGTCTAGCTAGCAACACCTTTTGGGTGTTTCCTTGCTCCTACTGGATTGATAACCTTGGTTTCATAACTGAGGGAAAACTTGTTGCTATGCTCATCATACCTTCCTCTTGGGGTTCCCCAACGAGATCGATATATCTTGGGCCATCATCTGTAGCAAGGGTAATAAATCACAAAAGTTTGGTTGTCCCTTACTTTTTCTTCTCCTCCAAACATAAATGACAAGATCTAGGGTTGAGCTGCAGTGGCCAACTAAAGTGGTGTCGACCAGGGGGTGGGGTTTGTGTGGTGTTCAAATGGTCAGGTTTGGTGAAGTAGGGGTGGGGTTTGGATTATGATTTTGAATAATATCAGAATCTAGCAATAGTGATAATCATGGAGAGTTTCTCAAAAGTTGCTCTTGGCAAGTTGAAGTAGTGATGTTGTTAGATTGATTTGGTCAAGACCAACCTCCAGGAATTAAAGGGGATTTTTTAGAATATGCTAGATCCTCATTATAACAAATATTCAAATATTGCTGAATATGTTTTATTGATTTCTTTCTAAATATTTGTAGTGGATAGAGTAATTTTTTGGTTTGGGATGGTCCCAAATACCATTCCACACATAGGGGAATTTTCCCAGAATTTATTGATGAGGGAAAGTATTTGAAACAATTATTTTATCATTTTTCCCATTTAAGGAAAAGGGTAAAAAGAACTATTAAAACTCCTAAAAATATTTATTTTTGAAGTGAGAAGATATGGTATGATATATAGGCCTCATATGTTCCTAAATTTGGGAAAGTTTTTTGGAGAAATACAAACTTTCCTTTATAGGATGAGTTTTCATATTTTTGTCAAATAAAGGAAATAAATCCTTTTTGGGTCAAAATAATTATAGGTAAATTTGATAAATGTTTATATACAAGGTAGTTGATGTCCACATGATTTATCAATCATTTTCAACCTTTGGTTTTGAAATCTGACTTGATTTTGATGGAAAACAAGAGATACAGGATCTTGGGCAAGGTTAATTTCATACCATCAAAACCTTTTTAGATCTTGGAGCTCAAAGATCCTCTTGGGTCATTGGCTATGTGGATAGATATACCAATATATGTAGATAATATTGGTACAACTATTTTAGGTTGATCATGATTGAGCTTTGCTAGGATCGATGCCAAAGTTGGCTAAAAATAAGGGTGACATAGCAGAATATAAATTAGCTTCACAAACCATGTGGGGTTTAGAAGCACAAGGTTCCAATTGAAACAAGTGAAGTATGGATTGATAAACCTTCATTAGTAGAGCAGAATCATGCAAAGAGTTTGTCAAAATAAGATAACATGGAGATGTGACCTTCTTCCAAAGTAAGCATATTGATAAGATTTGCAAAGACGACTAATTTCTTGCCTATAAAACCATCAAGAACAAGTGGGTTAGAGGATGATATAGCTAGGGGCAAGACTAGGACTTGGTAGCCCTTAGGATTGTTGCAATATGGTTCAAATATGTTTCCAAAAATGCACAAGGGTTGAATGAGGGAGATTCAAAGATGTGATATTGGTAACAGATTTCCAGACTTAGCCATTTTGGTAGATTTGTAGTTTTTGACTATGATCCAAGAGAGGATGGTTTTGAGATGATGCATGCTTCCAAATAATCATCAAGTGGATGCTGATGAAGTGTAGATTGAGTAGGATAGATCCATGCTGGATATTGGTCTTCACTGAGTTGGAAGCTTCTAGAAGGAATAACTTTAGAGGTGATCTGGTTAAGGGTTTTAGGTGACAACCTAGTGGCTATAGATTAGATCCAGCTGGGCTAACTTTCTTAGGGTTGATACTCTGGGATTAGCTAGATTCTAGATGATGAGCTCCTAAGGTAGATCACACTACTCCTAAGCAAATAATTCAAGCAGGAGATAACGGCAATTCATCTTAGCAGATCAAGGCAACTCATCTTACAAGCAAAAGAAATCTACTACCATGGATACCTCCAAGCCTGGTTTGGGGGGGTAGGATGGGTATTTTGAAAAGGGTTGTATTATGAAGCATATGAGAGTCCCTTGGTATTTATACCATAAGTAGAGTTCAAAAGTTTATGAAAGGTTTTGGAAAAACCTAGGGATAAGAATAGTTGAAAGTTCTGTCTTGAAAACATAAGGAGATTATATCATATAGTTCTCCATAATTTTGTTAGTAGAAGATAGGAAAATAAAGGTTGTGTCAAAGTCATCTTGGCTCAAGTTTTGAAAAGCCAAAACATTTGAGAATATGTAAAATGATCCAGGATAGTTTTGTTAAATATCTTTTCTCAGCTAGGGTTGAGGTAAGGAGTATATCATCTATTATACATTCAGATGTATAAGCACAGATAATCATGAAGCAAACACTGCATCACTAACAAGAAAAAGTTTTTGTTCCCCCTGATTTTTGCATTCTGGACAACTAATCAGGGTTGCTAATTTTGGGATGTTACAGACCTTTCCCCCTTAAAAGAATCTCATCCCGAGATTTAGGAGGGTAAGGTTAAAGGATTTTCTATCGGGGTTTGTGCTATGTGTTTCTAGTGTACTAACTTATGGTTTTCGTCCTTGAGCGAGGGATGGCCTTCTTTTTCTCTCGGTATCGATAACTCGAGGGCTTACGCTAGGCGAACTACCTCAAAAAAGGAACTTCACGATGTGCTTTCCTGGGGATAGAATCAACAGCTTGAGGTCTTCAATTTAGGGATCCATAGTGTTTTTCCTTAGAAGCTTATCGTACCCTATTTTATGACCTAGGATAAACAGTTGAAGTCGCAAGTACTCTAAACGGGTTAGAACTGAGGGGTTAGTGATTTGGTGATCCTTTAGGGGGGTTCTTAAACTGAAGTAGCTGAGGAGGATTCGTAGACAGCTTCCTGAACTTGAGTGGAAAGACGCAATATTTCCACCTTTGAGCTTCACTAAGGTCCTTCTAGGAGGGAGTACATCTTCTATCTTGAGGTGCTAGTGTGATGCTGAAAAAGGTTGTATTACCTTGGGTCTTGAGTTGAGGTCCCCGAGTGATGTTTTATTGCGTAAACCTTGCTGGGGTGATTTCCTAACGAAGCCTTATGGAGTTGCCGGGGTGGTTTCCGAATGACACCTTAGTTAGAGTAGAGGCCTCCAGCTTTGGAGGAGTTGGCTTCACTTGAGTTCCTTGTGTTGTTTTTGATCGATTGGCTAAGTATACTTGTTGGCTTCACTTCGTTTCTTGGTTAGGAAGTCCTGTGGTTTCTTGCAGATAGTGAGGATCCTTCGGTGGTAGACTTCTAGCCTTGACAGGACTCTTTCTATTGTAGGCAGATTGATAATGGAGTGCTGCTATAGCATCCCAATTTTCTAACAATTGTAATGCTACTTGCCTAGTCTATATATTGCTACTTCCTACATATAAGTATTGCATCATCATTATATCATGCTCATGTCACCATGCCACATTGCATTTTAGCATCATATAAAACCCCTTTTCATCTGGTTTTTCTCTCATATACATTTGTCTTTTTTAATTATCTTTTGCCTCTTGATAAATTGTAGTTGGTTCTTGATACATTGCTTGATGCCCAAGTTGAGTTGGGGGCATATTCCATTACTCCCTTCCATCTACTGCCTTGCCAACCTTATCCCTCTTGAATCCATCTTTTTTCCACCATGCTTATGTAGGTTAGCATTTCTATCCTAATTGGTTTTTAAATCAAGCCCACATACATAATGTTAGGGATCCTTACCTTTTCCTACATGCTTCCATAGGTGATTTATATAGTTCACACAATATGGAGATGGGGGATGCATGGTATCCTTTTAATTCCTTAAGAAAGGGATGACTACCTCAAGTTATGCCTTATTATTTTATGAAGCCTAGTGGGACAACCTACACTAGTGCCATGGTGTTTTTCTTTTGATCTTTTGTTAAATCAACCATGTCATGTAGAGAGTGCTCTATTTAAATCATGGCCATATCCTCCTTCACCACCTTTCCATGAGCCATGCAAGCATGGTACTCCACATAGTTCTTCCTTTTGAATTTGGTATTTTTAATTGTTTTGTGTGAATATAAATAAGAAAATGAGCCTGTTGATTCCAAACCCAAACCAAACTAACAAACCTAAATCCATCCCTTATATTATTACATGTGATCTCTTGGGCACCACTTTGTTTTCTTGCCATATCCATCTTCCTAGGCCAAATATATGTGGCCATCTTCTATATATTGCCCTACCAAGCTACATGTATTTTGGGCTCTATTCTTCCCTACCCTTACCCATCGAGGCAAGCCATCTACTCCACCCTTCTCCCAAGATAAGAACTAACTTAAACCCTATTCACTCTAACCTAGCTAGCTTTAAACCCTAGCTAATCCTAACACCTGGATAAACCATCTATCTAGACCCACCCCAGCCTGACCATCTAACCAGCAGCAGTAGACATAGCAGCATCGCGCGTGCTCGCAGCATCAGTCTATCGCGTCAAGCCCTGCTCTTTCCCACGTGCATGCTCAGCGACGCAACCCTCTGCACCTAGACCCAATACTTCTCCCTCTTTCTTGTTTTTGAAGAAGAAGGCCAGCACCCCCCTCGACATGTCCCTCCCCCTTGTCCCCTCTCATTTTATCTCTCTAGCTTAAGGACAAGGAAACAGAGAAGGAAACCCTACCTGATGCCATCCACCCTCCATTTTCCTTTTGCTAAAGCAGCCAAGCTGTGTGCTGCCCTAGCCAACGCCAACCTGGCCTCCTTATCTCCTCCAGCTCTAGATCCAGATCGTGGTGGCCATGTCCTCCTTCTCCCAAGAAAACCCATAGCCATGAACATGGCAACATCAACCCTAGCCCTGGCCATAGCTTCTCCCCATCGACATGCGGTTCCTCAGGCCCATGCAGTAGCGTCGGCGTCTTCCCCTACTTCCTCTTCTTCGCTCTAGATTGGAGATCGCTGTTGGACTGCGCTAGAGCAGTC
Organism: Avena insularis; assembly: GCA_023614405.1. Taxonomy (NCBI): domain Eukaryota; kingdom Viridiplantae; phylum Streptophyta; class Magnoliopsida; order Poales; family Poaceae; genus Avena; species Avena insularis. The sequence goes on from CM042692.1 coordinate 273,755,695, forward strand.
GCAGTGATGCCATGACCGCCATGATACCGAAGATCGGTACCTCGAGCCCCGCCGCCATTCTCCTTCACCTCCTCCTTCAGCGCCACGCCCACGCGCCTCTGGTGAGCTAACCTGCCCCCTGTCATGTTCTTCCTCGCCCTAGTGCCCTAGATCGCCACTGTCATTTTGTCGAGCAACCATTGTGTGCTTCAGCGGGAACCGCGTGCCGCAGACCGCCACACCGTCGTCGACCTCCCCGTGTGCACCTGTGTGACCGTGGAGATGGTCCACGACCCCCTACACCTCCCCGCTCCTTTCGCAAGCATCAGATACCCCAGCAGCATCGACACTATTGTGCCGCTCACCGCGCGTGCATAGCAACTGGGACCATGCTCTGGCCACACACCGTTAGCAGACAACCACAACTTGCACCGCCGCTTCCCCCTTTGTTCTTTGCAAGATCCCAGCCACCCTAGTCCACCTTCGGCGATACATCCTAAATGACAGTTCTAGCTCTTGATGCCCTCTCCAACTTTGCTTTTTGCGGAGACGCGAAATCTCTAGTCGTTTGCTCGCAATCTTCTCTAAAGATCGATCCAGCTAGCTAGCTTTGCATGCTCAACTTTAGTTTCGTCAGGTCCCAACCTATCAGTTCTTGACGATTTGCAAAAACAACTTGTAAGTGTTGGTCGATCAAACACAAGTCCCCGCGTCCTATGTGGCAGTCCCCTCTCTGTCCCGCACGTGTAGTGGCCCTGCCAGCCCCATGACCTCACCCGTCATACTCGGTGGGTAGACTGAGCACGAGTGAGAAAAGTTGACACCAATTTTCCAAATTCAAATAAAAATAATTCCAGGAACGTATAAATACAAAATAAATTCATATCTTTTTGTATAATTCGAATTTGACAAAATTTCCAGAAGGAAAAGTGATTCAAATTCCAATATGAATTCAGTTGCAAATTCAGATTTGACCAGAGTCAATCCTAACTAGTCAAACCTGAGACTTTAGACCCCTTTTTGAATTAGTTGCATTTAAAAATTGTTTTAAATTCATAAATTACAATTTTGCATATGATATATGTTTTCTGATTTGAAAGATGCCAGGAATTCAAATTTGCCATCCAAAATAAGTTTTGAGCAATTTAAAATTTCGAAATTATTTAAATCCCAATAAATGCCTTTTCTTAATAAATTCATAACTTTATTTCTGTAATTCCGAATTGGACAAATAATATGTCTAAATCGATCAGCGTGACGAGCCCATTATGTTTATGCATTCCATGATATGAATTGAAGCATGCATCATATAAATATTAAATAATCAAAACTGTTTATCCGAGTAAAACATGCCTAAATAAATTAATAAAATGTTTATTATTGTCTCCACACCTCACCGATGCCATGCTATGTTATACCATACAATTGTGCACCACTCCATCACAAAAAACCTTGTTTGCTTGTTGCATATGATTTATATCATTATGCAATGTATTTACTTTGGCCCTTGTGTGTTTGGTTTTTATCCGGATAGACACTGAGCAAGGAGAATACCAGGAGCCTTTGGAGTATTACCTGGATCCTTCTTATTCCGCAACTAAACTGTCAGGCAAGAAATTTCCCATGCTTGCATACATATAGTACCTATGTATCCACCTTATTATTGCTTCATTGAGTCGCGATTGCATTAAATTGAATCCCCCAAGTATTGCATAGCCTTAACTTTTAAACCCCACTGAAGCTTGTACCTCAATCCCTTGAGTTATTACTGTAGGAGTTGTTTGAGCCATGCGTGTCATAGAATTGCATGTGTAGGGTTTATGCGCGTCTTTGGATAACAAGGTTCCTAAACAACTTAATCTGAGTAGTAATGGGATAACTAATAAAAGAGGCACCGATGAGCATTATCTGCTATTTGGTTCTTTAAGCTCACTTGTGTCCCGTAGGATCCCGAGTACTTGATTCCTGTTCCTTGACTATTACACTATCTCCATGTGGGACCATGAATCCCCTTCGCCTGAGCTTGATTCACACTTTATTTCTAGGGGACACTAAGTAGTTTGGGGCTTTATTACTATCATGTACTTATGCCATGATTTACTGTTTTATTTACGATTGTGCGTGGAGCACTTGTACTGTTTAGGACATGGAGTACTTGATTGGACGAATGATTCCTGCAGTGAGTAGCTGCTTTACTTCTTCGGTGATTACGCAGCGGCGCTCTTCATTGAAGAGACATAGTGATTGCTTGACGGGTCGCGCCTTCGGGTTGGCGTTTAACTTGTGCTTAGGAAGTTCGCTTGGGACACTAGGCATGTCAAGTGGCTTCCATGTGAAGATCTCATGATTCTCATAGAGGAACTCAATGAGTGCTCCTATGCGGGGCTAATGTTAGTTCGCATGGTGATCTTCTAGCTTGAGTCGCCTGGGATGAGCTCGATGGTGCGGGTGTGCATGGAGGCCTCAGAGGATTCTTGTGCGGCACTCGCCGAGGTGGGCTTCTTCATGATTGTCGGGTCGTCCTTGTAGATGTCACTCGCATATTTCACGAGCTCGTCTGCGTCATTTGTTTCCTCGGCGATGATGGCGACGGCATCCACCTAGTTTGTTTCCACTGCCCTATTGGGGTTTCCTGAAGGAAATATGCCCTGAGAGGCAATAATAAAGTTGTTATTATGTATTCCTTGTATATGATAGATGTTTATTTTGCATGCTATAATTGTATTGATCGGAAACGTCAATACATGTCTGTTTAATAAACAAAAAGGGTTCCTAGTTATGCCTCTCTTATAGACTAGCTTGTTGATTAACAAGATGATCAAGGTTTCTTGATCATGGACATTGGATGTTGTTAATAACAAGGTCACAACATTTGGGAAATGATGTGATGAACATTCATCCGAAGTATAGCATTACGATAAAGTCATTATGTTTATATTTCTATAACATCATAAGAAGTAATCTTTATCCTTAGACCATGAGATCATGTTAATTGCTAACACCAGAAGAGTATCTTGATAACATCAAACATCACACCATAACAGGGTGACTATAAAGATGGGTTCAGTACTACGAAGGTGTTATGTTGAGGCTCATGGATCAAGAGTGGAATTTGTCAATCCTGATGACGGATAGATATACTCTGGGCCCTCTCGGTGATATCACATTAAGATAGCTTGCAAGAAAGTGATGTGATCACTAGAATGTTATATCACAGGAACGAGAAAAGAGTGCATGTCGGTAACGAGATCAAACTAGGTATTTGGATACCGATGATCGAATCTCGGACATGTATTATATCATGAGACAAAGGGATTAAGTTACTAGCATTAAAGGTTCTCACGATCACAGAAGTCGTCGTTGAATATGCAGGAGTCAGTATGGATATCCAGGTCCCGCTTTTGATTATTGATCTGAGAGGAGTCTCAATCATGTCTGCATTATTCGCAAACCATAGGGTGACATACTTATGGGTTACCGGACACCATATTGGAGCACATATGTTTCAGACGAAAGAATTGCAAAGCGCAAGAATTGTTTCGATAGAAACTGGAATTGTTTCGGGTGAAATTGCAGAAAGTGGTTATGCATGTGATATTGAAATGTTGCAAGGGGCTTTATGTCAATGTTTGTTAATTAAAGTAATTAACAAAATTCTTAATAAATTTAATAAAAGAGTTTTATTAAATGAGAGAGCATTAAACTTAGAGAATTTTAATGCATTTAAAGTGGAGACTTTAAAAGGGAATGTGAAGAGATGTGGAGGGAGTTACCACCACATGAATGGAGGAGGTGAGGGGTCGCCTCCATGAGCCGCCGGCCATGGAGGGGGTACCCCCCTCCTCCTATAAAAGGCCCCCCTCTTCCTCCTTCTTCTCACACCTCCTTGTGAAGGATCTCTCTCAACCTCCAGAATTATTCCCCCATGGTCTCGGATTAGTGAGATACATGTTCCCGGTGGCATTTAAATGCTGGAAGGAGTTCTTTGCTTCTGCATCGCTGGAGCAAGGAGGTGGAGGTTGTCCGGTGGCTTGAACATGTGTGTGAGGACGGATGCGCTGCTGATTTGCGGCGCTCAGACTTCCACACGATCTTGAGATCGGCAAGTGTATGACTACATCAACCACGAGTTCCTACTCGTTAACAAAACTCGTTGTCTTCGAGGGTTAGTTCTCGATGGATGTATTTCCACCCGTTGCTCTGTATCTAGTAGATAGATCTTGGCGTATAGTTCTCATCGTAGGAAAATTTTTGTTTTCTATGCTGCGGACCCAACAGTTGTATCAGAGCCTAATCTATGCGTAGGTGCTTTGAACAGGTAGTACACATATGTTTATATGTGGGCGATGATGATCATGTTATTGCATCTTTCATGTATTTTGGATATTGGTGGCATAGTGGGATGAAGCGGCCCAGACCAACCTTACATGTCATCGTACATGAGACCGGTTCCACGACTGACATGCAACTTGTTTTGCATAAGTGGCTGGCGGGTGTCTGTCTCTCCTACTATGGTCAATATCTAATTTACAATGAGTTGCTAATAACTTGGTTGTCCTCGTTGTGGTTCATGTTTGTAGGTAAGACCGGTTCTATCTCCGAAATCCCTAAGCCACGTAAAACTTGCAATTGATAAATTAGAGGCGTCTAGTTTAGATCTTTGCTGGGCTAGTGTATTGATATGGTATTGTTGTAAGTTATGTATGATAGATACTCTTACAACATACTCAACGTGTAAGTTCCATAGACCTTGGCCTTACACACAAAGGAATGATAGAGATCATACTGCTAGTTTGGCGCTTTTTGTAGCATTGTAAGATGATCCCTCATTTAGATATCAAGATAAAATGTGTTCTTCCTTAAGTATGCACCGTTCTGTGGATCGTGTTTCGAGACATCACATGATGATCGGGTGTACTCGACTCTATGCTTTCATATAAACGGGTGTAAGAAGTTTTACACACGCGAATACTAAGGTTCTTACTTGGCGAGCCTAGCATGTACAGACATGGCCTCGGAACACGGACCGAAAGGTTAAGCAGGAGTCATATAGTTGATATGATGCCCATATAGATGCTCGCCTTCGAAGCTACACCGACTCACGTGATGATCAGACTTGGTGTAGTGGTTCATGTAATCACCAAAAAGACACGAGGGGTGTCGTTTTTGAGTGGGAGTTCATTAGTAATTTGGATTAGTTGAACTCACTCTATCATAAAATTAGTCTAAATAAACTTTACAAATTATGTTGTAGATGGCACCACCTGCTTTTAATTTCAATGTGTTCATGGAGAAAGAGAAACTTGCTGCGAATGGTAGCAACTTCACCAACTGGGCTATGAATTTGAGGATTCTCATCACTGCTGAACAAAAGCAATATGTGCTAGAGGCGCCGCTAGGCCCCCCCAGCTCCTGATGCCCCTGACGAGGAAAACAATGTCTATATAACTCGTTAGGAGGACCACAACTTAGTTCATTACGGCATACTATATGGGCTAGAGCCAGAACTTCGAAAGCGTTTCAAAAATGGCAATGCCTTTGATACCATGGGAGAATTGAAAATGATTTTCGATACCCATGCTCCCGTAGAGAGTTACAATTCTTCTGAAAAGTTCTTTAGCTGCATGATGGAGGAGAACAGCTCCGTTAGTGAGCACGTACTCAAAACGTCTGGGTACGCCGATAAGCTTGTGTCCTTGGGAATAACGATTCCCATTGACTTGGGCATAGATCGTGTTCTCCAATCTCTTCCACCTAGCTACAAGATCTTCATGATGAACTATAATATGCAGGGCATGAAGAAGTCTCTTCCCGAGCTTCTGTCAATGCTTAAGACTGTAGAAGTGGAGATTAGGAAAGAACATCAAGTGTTGATGATCAATAAGACCACCGGTTTAAGAAGGACAAGAAAGGCAAGCACAAGGGAAAGAAGGGTGGAAAATCTATTGCCGCACCTGAAAAGAAACCCCGAGCTGGCCCTAAGTCTGACACCGAGTGTTACTATTGCAAGGGGACTAGCCATTGGAAGCGCAATTGCCCCAAGTATTTGGCGGACAAGAAGGCCAGCAAGGCAAACAAAGGTATATGTGATATACATGTTATTGATGTGTACTTTACTAGTACTCACAGTAGCACCTGGGTATTTGATACGAGATCGGTTGCTAATATATGTAACTCGGTTCAGGGGCTGTGGAACAAGCGACAACTAGCAAGGGATGAGGTCATGATGCGGGTCAGCAATGGATCAAGAGTTGATGTGATCGCCGTCGGGACGCTACCTCTCCATATGCCATCGGGGTTAGTTATAAATCTAAATAATTGTTATTTGGTGCCTGCACTGAGCATGAACATTGTATCCGAATCGTGTTTGATGCAAAGTGGTTATTCCTTTAAATCTGAAAACAATGGTTGTTCGATTTATAAGAATGATATCTTTTATGGTCATGCACCTGTGTTGAATGGTTTATTTGTATTGGATCACGATAGTAGTATTACGCATATTCATAATGTTGATGCTAAAAGGATTAAACTTGATAATGATATATCTGCATATATGTGGCACTGCCATCTAGGTCATATTGGCGTTAAACGCATGAAGAAACTCCATTCTGATGGACTTTTGCAATCACTTGATTTTGAATCATTTGATACATGTGAGCCATGCCTTATGGGCAAGATGACTAGAACGCCATTTTCCGGTTCAATGGAACGGGCGATAGATTTATTGGAAATCATACATACTGATGTGTGTGGACCAATGAGTGTGTCGGCGCGAGGTGGATATCGTTATTTTGTTACTTTCACGGATGATTTGAGTAGATACAGGTATATCTATTTGATGAAACACAAGTCTAAAACCTTTGAAAAGTTCAAAGAATTTCAGAATGAAGTGGAAAATCATCGTAACAGAAAGCTCAAATTTCTGCGGTACGACCGTGGAGTTGAGTATCTAAGTTACGAGTTTAGCACACACATGAAAGAGTGTGGAATAGTTTCACAACTCACGCCTGCCGGAACACCACAACGTAATGGTGTGTCGAGCGTCAAATGTCGTACTTTATTGGATATGGTTCGATCTATGATGTCTCGGTATTGACTTCGACTTGTCATTTTGGGGTTATGCTTTGAAACCTGCATTCACTTTAAATCGGGCACCATCTAAATTCGTTGAAACGACACCGTATGAATTATGGTTTGGAAACAAACCTAAGCTGTAATTTCTTAAAGTTTGGGGATGCGATGTTTATGTGAAGAAACTTCAGCCCGATAAACTCGAACCCAAAGCGGAAAAATGCGTCTTCATAGGATACCCTAAGGAAACGATTGGGTATACCTTCTATCACAGATCCGAGGGCAAGGATTTTGTTGCCAAGAATGGATCCTTTCTTGAGAAGGAGTTTCTCGTGAATGGTGTGAGTAGTCGGAAGGTAGAACTCGAAGAGGTTATTGAACCTTCTCTTCATGAAATGGCGAGTAGCACAGCATCGAAAATTGTTTCGGAGTTGACTTCACCTAATGAAGAGAGAGCTAATGATATTGATCATGAAACTCCGAAAGAGGACACTACCGAACCTCGCAGGTCAAGTAGGACACGTGCAGCTCCTGAACTATACGACAATCCTGTTGTGAATTTCATGGTTGATGAAATAGATGACCTTGCGACGTATGAAGAAGCGATGATGAGCCTGGATTCCAACAAATGGCTAGAAGCCATGAAATCCGAGATGGAATCCATGTACGAAAACCAGGTTTGGACCTTGGTGGACTTACCTCACGATCAAAAGGCCGTTGAGAATACATGGATTTTCAAAAGAAAAACTGATGCTGATGGAAATGTGACCATCTATAAGGCTCGACTTGTCGCAAAGGGGTTTCGACAAATTCAAGGAGTTGACTACGATGAGACATTCTCTCCCGTAGCGATGCTTAAGTCGGTTAGGATTATGTTAGCAATTGTTGCATATTTCGATTATGAAATATGGCAGATGGATGTCAAAACTGCGTTCCTCAATGGTAATATTGAAGAAGAGTTGTATATGATACAACCTAAGGGTTTTGTCAATCCTAAGGATGCTCATAAGGTATGCAAACTTCAGCGATCCATCTATGGACTGAAGCAAGCATCCCGTAGTTGGAATCTCCGCTTTGATGAGGTGATCAAAGAGTTTGGATTTGTCCAAACTTATGGAGAGGCTTGTATTTACAAGAAGTGAGTGGGAGCAATGTGGCATTTATGATATTATATGTGGATGACATATTATTGATTGAAAATGATATAGATCTTTTAAACAGCGTTAAAAGTTATCTAAACAGCAAATTTTCGATGAAAGACGTTGGTGAAGCGTCAAATATATTAGGCATTAAAATCTATAGAGATAGATCAAGGTGCCTAATTGGGATATCGCAAAGTACATACCTTGAAAGATATTAAAGATGTTTAATATGGACGGAAGTAAGAAGGGGTTCTTACCTATGTTACAAGGCAAGACATTGAGCAAGACTCAATGTCCAGCTACGGCGGAAGAAAGATAGATAATGGATAAGATACCCTATGCCTCGACCATAGGCTCTATAATGTATGCCATGCTATGTACAAGACCGGATGTGGCACATGCTATTAGTTTGACTAGTAGGTACCAATCTGATCCAGGTTCGGAACACTGGATAGCGGTCAAGAATATTATAAGTACTTGAGAAGAACCAGGGATATGTTTCTTGTATACGGAGGTGAAGAAGAGCTAGTCGCTAAGTGTTATGTCGATGCTAGCTTTGACACCGATCCGGATGACTCTAAGTCTCAATCCGGATACGTATTTCTCTTAAACAGAGCAGCTGTTAGTTGGAGGAGTTCCAAACAACCTGTGGTGGCTGGATCAACGATGGACGCGGAATATGTTGCTGCTTCTGAAGCGGCGCAGGAAGCGGTTTGGATGAAAGAGTTCATAACGGAACTAGGCATGGTTCCTAGTGCATTGGACCCAATGGTGATCTATTGTGACAACAATGGATCCATAGCCAACGCAAAGGAACCGAGGTCTCACAATAACTCCAAGCATATTAAGCGCCGGTTTCACTCCATCCGCGAGCATGTCAAGGATGGAGATATAAAGATTTGTAAAGTACACATGGACCTAAATGTAGCAGATCCGTTGACTAAAGTTCTCCCTAGGGCAAAACATGATCAACACGAGAACTCCATGGGTGTTAGATTTATCACTATGTGAACTATATTATTGTCTCTAGTGCAAGTGGGAGACTGGAGGAAATATGCCCTGAGAGGTAATAATAAAGTTGTTATTATGTATTCCTTGTATATGATAGATGTTTATTTTGGATGGGATAATTATATTGATCGGAAATGTCAATACATGTGTGTTTAATAAACAAAAAGGGTTCCTAGTTATGCCTCTCTTATAGACTAGCTTGTTGATTAACAAGATGATCAAGGTTTCCTGATCATGGACATTGGATGTTGTTAATAACAAGGTCACAACATTTGTGAAATGATGCGATGAATATTCATCCGAAGTATAGCATTACGATCAAGTCATTATGTTTATATTGCTATAACATCATACGAAGTAATCTTTATCCTTAGACCATGAGATCATGTTAATTGCTAACACCAGAAGAGTATCTTGATAACATCAAACGTCACACCGTAACAGGGTGACTATAAAGATGGGTTCAGTACTACGAAGGTGTTATGTTGAGGCTCATGGATCAAGAGTGGAATTTGTCAATCCTGATAACGGATAGATATACTCTGGGCCCTCTCGGTGATATCACATTAAGATAGCTTGCAAGCAAGTGATGTGATCACTAGAATGTTATATCACGGGAACGAGAAAAGAGTGCATGTCGGTAACGAGATCAAACTAGGTATTTGGATACCGATGATCGAATCTCGGACATGTATTATATCATGAGACAAAGGGATTAAGTTACTAGCGTTAAAGGTTCTCACGGTCACAGAAGTCATCGTTGAATATGCAGGAGTCAGTATGGATCTCCAGGTCCCGCTTCTGATTATTGATCTGAAAGGAGTCTCAATCATGTCTGAATTATTCACGAACCGTAGGGTGACACACTTAAGGGTTACCGGACACCATTTTGGAGCACATATGTTTCAGACGAAAGAATTGCAAAGCGCAGGAATTGTTTCGATAGAAACCGGAATTGTTTCGGGTGAAATTCCTGAAAGTGGTTCTGCATGTGATGTTGAAATGTTGCAACGGGTTTTATGTGAATGTTTGTTAATTAAAGTAATTAACAAAATTCTGAATAAATTTAATAAAAGAGTTTTATTAAATGAGAGAGCATTAAACTTAGAGAATTTTAATGCATTTAAAGTGGAGACTTTAAAAGGGAATGTGAAGAGGCATTTTAATGTGGAGGGAGTTACCACCACATGAATGGAGGAGGTGAGGGGTCACCTCCATGAGGCGCCGGCCATAGAGGGGGTAGCCCTCCTCCTATAAAAGGCCCCCTGTTCCTCCTTCTTCCTCACACCTCCTCGTGAAGGATCTCTCTCCCCCTCTAGAATTATTCCCCCATGGTCTCGGATTAGCGAGATACATGTTCCCGGTGACATTTCATCTGGAAGGAGTTGCTGCTTCCGCTGCATCGCTGGAGCGAGGAGGTGGAGGTTGTCCGGTGGCTTGAACGTGTGTGCGAGGATGGATGCGCTGCTGATTTGCGGCGCTCGGAATTCCACACGATCTTGAGATCGGCAAGTGTACGACTACATCAACCACGAGTTCCTACTCGTTAACAAAACTCGTTGTCTTCAAGGGTAAGTTCTCGATGGATGTATGTCCACCCGTTGCTCTGTATCTAGTAGATAGATCTTGGCGTATAGTTCTCATCGTAGGATTTTTTTTGTTTTATATGCTGCGGACCCAACATTTCCATGGACGGTTATGATTCCCCGCAGCCCCGGGAGCTTCATCATGTTATACACGTAGTGGGGGGCCGTAGTGAACTTGGCGAGCGCATGTCACCCCAAGACAAAGTGGTAGGGGCTGCGGAAATTCACCAGCTCGAAGATGATCCGCTTGGTGCGGAAGTTGGCTGGCATGCTAGAGGTGACTGGCAGTGTCACCTTGCCAATTGGATACGCCTTCTGACCGGGGACGATTACTTGGAAGGTAGTAAGGGTCGATTCCTGAAGGTGTCCAGGTATAGTATGTTAATGGAGCTCCCGCCGTCCATTAGTGTCTTAGGGAGCCAGTAGTATTGGGCTTGACCACCAGGGAGACTCACCCGAGTTACTCAATCCTAGGCGCGTGGTCCTCATAGCTCCAGGTGATACTTTGTTCAGACAAATTTTGGTGATACTTTGCTCGGACATGTGTCCCCGCAACTTCCTTCTCGACTACTCAAGCGAGTAATGCCTGAGCGTACTTGACCTACAACATGCCCTCCCCCATGAGGTTGAGGTTGAGGTTGGTGACTAGGGCCTGTCCCGCGATGATGTTGTCCATCAGGGTGGAGTAGAGTAGGGGGCCATTGGAGTCGTGCTCCTGTGGGGCGATTGATACCTTCGATCCAGATTACGGATGTAGTATACCTCTTTTTCCCTAGTAGACCTAGGTTATCGAATCCACGGGAAGCGAATGCATAGTGAAGTTACTTTAACGGACCTTCTGGAGTTTTATAATTCCTTTTGTGTTTTTACTAGACCAGTAGCTTGCGTCTTTTTGTTGTTGCCAATGATGGAGAGAGAGGGCCTACGGCGTTCGGTTTCACCTATCGCTGTGCAAAAACATCTGATGGAAATAAAAGATAGAAATAAAGTATGCGTGTACTTGTTAGAGCAAGATAAATTATATGTGGGCAGTGGATACATAATTGCTATTGCCTCCGCAACTGCTTATAGTAATAACCTACTAGTCTCATCCATAGAAGAAAGAGAACTAATGATATGCATAGTGATGTCACCGTTAATCCCAAGCAAATCTCTCACATATAGCCGTACTACCCCTTCTGTCACTAGGGTTTCCAACCTGCAGATCAGTCATCACTCATACTCCCTATACCTGGCTCAACCCTCTGGGTCTTGGGTACCTGACAAGCCCTTGGATTGAGGCAAGAGAGGATACAATAATAATCATGTCATACAAACTAATACACGATCCCATCTATGATAAATAACATGCACAATTGCTACATGGCTAGGCTGAAGCCTTTAGCCCAAGGAGAATTACTCACACATAGAGATGAGATCAAAAATCACAAATATTGTAATGAAAATCATAAGATTGATAACAATAGTCTTACAATGTCGCCAATCGGAGAAGAGATCTACTATTACAAGTGGTGGTATATGGCTATGGAGATGGAGAAGGGTTTGGAGATCTGTAGGAGGCTAGAGATCTGTGGAAGAGACTTTTTTGCAAGGTCTGGCTTCTTTGGGGCTTCTTTTCTCGTCGCCCGAGGTTTCTTTATATAGGGGTCCCTTCACGAAAGTTGGTCTGTTTGACCTAACGGTCGCGGTGCCAACTATACGGTCGGAGCTATACGATCAGAATTTTTGCTCTGGACGTATAGTTGGTCGTTACGGCGTCTGCCTCCGTTGTTCGGCTCCTGGTTTCTTCTGGTTGTTGAAAATCTCGTATCTTTGACTTTAATATAGTGATTCCCTCCTTTAAACGACATTATTTGCGCAGGAAAAATACAAGAAGAAAGGATTGCATACCCCTTTGAATATTAGCATTAGTGGCACGGTTTAGAGAGATATTTCATCAAAAATATGATTAATATCCAGTTTAAATCTGGATGTAGATGGATATATTTCAGAGCCATCAGCGATCAAGATCCTTGGTTGCTCCGGAGGAGGCAAGCAGCGGGGTGGTGGAGGAGGTCTGGTCGCGGGCGCCCCAACTTGTGGGCGACTTCCGCTCGGTGGCACGTTGTGGCAGGGTTCGCGATCGGCCGCACATGCTGGGTGAAGCTCGTCGTCGAAGTTTAGGTAGCGGCCCTGAACGGTAGGGTTCAAGCGGCTCCTAATGTGGCGCTGGTGGTAGAGTGATGGCTCCTGCATCGTCTGCTTCTCGAGGCGAAACTTGTCACGTTCGGCTTGTTTCCTGATCTTGGCCACCTCCAGTTGTTGGCGGTACTCTTAGATCTCTGCCACTATCGCTATCGGTGGGAGGGGCGTGGAGAAGGGATCTGGTGGCACGTTGGTGCTGTCTGCCATGTAGATGGTGTTGTAGTGGTTGGATTTTTTCCTTTCCTCGTCAGGGGACTCTGACCCGGAGTCAGAGTCAAAGAGCCCGAGGATGGAGGGCTCCTCCAAGTCCTCATCATTTGAGACTCGCGTGATGGAGTCCTCGTGCGACATGGCGGTGATGGATCCGGCGTCGTCGTGGAGAGCCGCGTCACTCCTGTCTGCGTCGCTGGTAGCCGAGTCGTATTCGGAGGCGACGTGGGTGATCGAGTAGACCTGCCCCTCCGAGAATAGATCGCATGGGGGTGACCCACTGATGATCACCATCTCTGCTAGGTCGATGGAGTCCGTGAACCCGACGAGGAGGTTGATGGTGCCAACCGGCATGACCGCGCCGTGAGTGACCGGTCGCGACGCCAGTATGTACCTGCTCGGTAGGATCTGGAGGAACCCGCTTCTAGCAACCATGCGACTGGTGGTGATCGACCGGTCAACCGGAACGTAGGGTCTCGCCACAGATCTCAAGCTTGACTAGCCAAGCCCCGCAATGGGCGCCACTATCGTGGGAATGACCATGGTAGTCGCTACCAGGGGTAGCGGTTGATACGATTGAGGGAAACAATGAGTCACCATCTATGGTGCAAGAATGGGAGCAAACCCGAGGGATTTACCCAGGTTCGTCCCCCGTAGGGTAAAGACCTACTTCCTGCTAGATTGTATTACTGGTGAGTGGATTACAAGATCGGCAAGATCGGCGGCTAAGCAGCGAGTCGCTTTGATGGGATAGATAATAGCACATAAGTATGCAGAGTACATGAGGGAGGCTTATATAGGGGTACCTTCCTAGGGTTTACAGGATTACAACCGAATCAGCTTAGGTTTCAGAGGATTTGTCCTAATCTGATTGGGCCTAGCTAGAGCCTTGGGCCTTCAGCTTCTAGTCACTGGGCCTTCTTTGAAGACTCCTTCCAGTCGCCATACCTACAGGACCACTCGCAATGGGCCGAGGCCAGTCAAATATCCTTCCTGGGCATACCCTGATTGGTATGTCCCCATCAATTACCCAAACGAACTAAAAGGACGCTCACGAGGCGAAAGGAAACCTCGAGACCTAGAACGGAAAACTGTGGAACCATCAACATGATGTTGCGGGCCCATAAGGTAGAGCGATCATGATGGAAAGAAATCTCTCAGTTGAAGAAAACACAGGGAAATAAGGAACACACACACTGACTCTAGAAAGTCAACACTAGGTTTAGAAACAACATACCTGAAAAGGTACCTAGCTTTGAAAGACGAGACAAGATAGTAAAATCTTTTCCAAACCAACACAAGATAAGATGACCCAGAGTTAGAGCGAAACTGGATAAGGAGAAACAGGAACATACTAAAGTTTTTGAAAATAGTTTTCATCTTTGAAATAGTTTTCACAAGTACTAGACTCAACATCAACTAGTAGAAAGGTTTTCCTATAGACGGTACTTATTTGATACCAAAACTTGTGACACCCCCAAAATTAGGGCTAGACAAAATCCCAGACCTTCATCTGATCATAAGCCTAACTAAGATTTCGTAAGCGTACATTGAAAGAGTCGGTAACATTATAGTGACCCTACAACACAAAAGTTATTACAGCAAACTCATTATTGAGCAAAGAACCAAATTATTACAAGTAGAGGTCACTCACCACAAACAACAAACAACGGAAGGCAAATTATGCTATTAACTATAGAAAACATAACAAATGGCCTAAGAGGCCTGAAGCATAACGATGATGTCCCATTCCATAGATTACATGCTTCTGACCAGGAACCCCAAGCTACTCAGCATTGTCGATGCTATAACGAACTCATCTTCTATGGTAACACTTACACTAATGCAAAACTATCAACAAAGCAAGGCTGAGTACAGGGTGTACTTTGCAAGACTTATGGCTGGTGGAGTTATTTTGCGTAATGCTATGCTTCTTTGTAAAGAGGAGGGAGTAGAAGCTCATCTAAGTAGAACATTTAAAAGGGGAAAGAGAACGGTATCTCTAGCTTTGATCATATTTTGATATCCACCGAATCTTTATCAGCTGACCCTACTAACTAGGATCACCCCCTCGATCCCTGAGGAAGCATCCTTAGAACACCCTTTCCTTACCAAGTTATACGATTAGGTTATTCTTCTCTATGATCTTATAATCCATTCCCAAGTTGTCCATAACCGTGGACACGGCTTTTCAAAAATATTAATACCCTACAGGGGTCTACAACTTTACCCACACGTATCAACCGACTCCTAATGCCAGATATCTTTATCCCTCTTCCTTGCACTACTAGGAAACAGGCTGTTAGTGGCGCACCAGGAATGCCCATCCGTGGCGCACTAGCAGTGCGCCATGGGCCTTGCGCTACGGCTATCTCTCAGCCGTGGCGCACTGCCTAGTGCGCCACGGTTGTATAGAGATAGGCGTAGCGCACCTCCTAGTGCGCCACAGAAGTTTGGGATGGTGCGCTACCCCCGGGATCTTCTGTGGCGCACTACCTAGTGCGCCACTAAACTTCCATAGTGCGCTTTAGGTGTAGTGTGCCACAGAAGGTAGACCATGTGCGCCACAGATGTATTTTTTGTTTTTTTTAATTTCCGAGCCAGATTATATACAATATTACAGCAGATATACACACACAGATACAAGATATACAATTATATATATAAATACTCAATATGAAAAACAAGATTGAAACAAATACATATAGATAAGTCTCATACATGAATACATAGTCTAAGTTACATTGTTTCGATCATGTTACAAAGTAGTAGTTGGTAACATGCTAATACATGTGTCGATCGAACAAGTTAGAGTTCGGAAGCTCGCCTAGACATCTAAACTAGCTAGCTAGACACAAACGCGAGATAAATAACCAAAAAAGATAAGCATGATCACCGCCGCGACGAAGGTGTAGGTCTTCATCCGGTTCCTTGTCCTAACTCCCGTTAGATAGCGCGTGTATCTAGCTTCCGCCTCCGCCATAGTGTTGTACCCTTTGTAGCTATTGCCGCTGAAACGGTGCACCTGTCTCCGGCAGTCTTCCCAATCATCGTAGACTCCGGGAACCCGTCCCTTGTACACGACGTACCACGTCATCTATAAGTTGACAATAATAATTAACCGACTATTGAAAAAAACATATATAATTAAAGTCGCATATGAAGATACACTTATAGAAAGCACTCCTATATAGTGTGCCACGACATTTCAATCATCGGCATTATTCTCGAAAAAGACCAAAGTAACTCAAAAAGCATGCCTCATATATATACATAGGTCGTTGGACACAGGAATATGCTACGATGGAACCGTACGCCAAGTAGGATGCACAACACCTAGACTTGTGCATAGCACAAGGCGTACAATCCCATCGTAGCACATTCACATATATAGTGTGCCACGACATTTCAATCATCGGCATTATTCTCGAAAAAGACCAAAGTAGCTCAAAAAGAATGCCTCATATATAACTAGCTAGGTCGTTGGACACAGGAATATGCTACGATGGAACTGTTCGCCAAGTAGGATGCACAATTCCTGGACTTGTGCATATCACAAGGCTAACTATCCCGTCATAGCACATTCACATATATATTGTGCCACGACATTTCAATCATCGGCATATTCTCGAAAAGGACAAAAATAACTCGAAAAGAATGCCTCATATATATACATAGGTCGTTGGACACAGGAATATGCTACGATGGAACGGTGAGCCAAGTAGGATGCACAAGACCAGGACTTGTGCATATCACAAGGCTCACAGTCCCATCGTAGCACATTCACATATATAGTGTGCCACGACTTTCAATCATCGACATTATTCTCGAAAAAAGAGTAAGGAAAAAAAGAAGGACCAAATTGAGCAAAGGACCAAAGAGTAAGCAAAAAAACCAAGCATTGATTGATATATAATAATAATAAGCAAAATAAGTTCACTTGTCGTCCACACACACACAAAGGTCATCTATAGTTTGTAACTACAACTAGGCCAACATCAAGCCTTACGGCTCGGCTTAGGGAATGGGAGGACGCCTTGTCTCGTCATGAACTTCCTATAGTCACCCTGCATCTCTAGGCGATCTTCTATGTCACGGTTATTCGGGATATTTCCTCCGTAGAAGATCCCCCCCGAAGTCATGACATCACGAAAGATGATTGCCCCAAAGCGCCTGGATGCGATACATCTCTTGTCTAATATCCGAATCATTGATCTTGGCCTTTGCTTCGCCCTTGTTTGAGATGATCTGGCGTAGAATTCTGCTGGTCAAGTAGGAACGCCCTCATGTGATGGAGTGCGAGTAGGCTTCCTTCTTCTGTTTTCGGCTGCTTCACGCAGGGAACTCCGTTACGTGGTTGAAGACGTGCCGCCAAACTTGACCTTCTTACGCGAAGCTGGTGCCTTCCGTCGAGGCAAAGCCGGTGAGAGCATCATCCGAACTTCCTTGATCTTGTCGTAGTTTTCTTCTTTTCTAGACTCCCGAGTGAAATACGTGGCGTGGAATGCTTGGCGATAAGGAGATGAGCATGCGGTGTTCATCTCGCATAAAAATTCAAATGGAATGTGTTGGAAAAGAATGATGATGATCTAATAAAGCCAATCGGCGGTGGCGAGTGAATAACGACTTACTCGGAAAGTAAGGCCGAGAATGTATTCCTTTGTCTTGTTCGCCACGAGGATTCTTTTTAGGTACGAGGCCACGATACGTCGTTCAGCGGGGGAACCCAAGCAGCCGTCACGCATGTAGTAGGGGTCCACTATAGCGATGCCCGGTGTGTTCTCTCTAATGATCTGCGTGGCCAGGCTGAGAGAAAAGAGACGGACCATGGTATAGTGCAGCGGGTATAGGTGGAACATATTGAAGATGTCATCGAACCGCAGGAAGAACAGATCCGTGGGGGCAGTGTCGATGAAGCCCAAGCCTGGTGGCACCTTAACCACGAATACCGGGTGCGAGGGATCTTTCTCCGATAGAAGGCGTCTCTCTATCGTCAGCACGCTGTCATGCACACTCTGCAGTTGGCGAGCTTCCGCAAATTCTTAGGTAGCATGGGCTCACCCGCCACATGAATCCTCCACATAATACCCTCGGGTCTTGGTGGCCCGTCCCGAAACCTGATCGGATTCGCAGTTGTTGACACCACCGGCTGGCTCGAGCTGCTAGATTTTCTTTTCCTGCCCTTTTTTCCTTTTGGAGAGCGGGCAGGCACCGCAATCTGAGCACTGGCCGCCCTATGTAGTGTGTCAGGGCTTAGAATAAAGGGCCGCTTGGTTGTATCAGCTGGCTCTGTAAAGGCACAAGCTGGAGGCGTCTCCTGAGAACCAAACAGACGCTTGGTGATAGTGGCTTTCTCTATGGGGCCACCAGCTAGGTCTTCTTCATTGCCAAACTGAGTGCTGAAGAAGTGATCATTCCAGTCTTCATCGTCCTCGGTCGGATCCTGCGCCATGTGCATATCATCAACATGATCATCCGACCCACCGCGTGGAGGTGACGGCGAGGGCGGTAAGGGGGCCTTGCCACCGCTTGTCGCTGGCACGACAGGCGGTGCTGTTGTCTGTGGCGTGATGGCCCCCGCCATCCCCAAACGGATCATGCTCTTTGGCCATAGCAAGAATAAGCCGAAGCAACTTTTGAGGATAGACGGCTCTTCTTCATCCGCTCCTGGGGGTTGAATGGGAGGTTCCAGGTCATCGCAGCCCCTTAGCACCCGACTAATTTTAACCCTGTGCACGCTACCTGGCATCGGCTTTGAGTGGAACGTGCGCTGCAAGGGTTGAACGATGGTACCCTTGGCAACATCCCTCAGCTCGTTGTTCACGTAGCATAAGAGAGTGCAAGGAACATCCGTCTGCGGAAAACATGTACGGCGTCGTCAGAGCGAGATGCCATAAGAGTAATAGATGGCATGAAAGGCGGTAATTAAAGCAATTTGTTTACCGTGATGGCATCGAGATCGGCTAATGTCGACGCACTTGTCTGGCGACAGGCGTGCAAGAGACGAGAAGGGCTTGATGGCGCGGTGCTGGCCGCGGTGTATTCTCCCTACCGACGGGTGCTTGGAGCTCGGTGCCGCGCTGACGATGGCGAGGGGCACCAACATGTACTCATGCGCCGAGGTGATGGCAGGGGGAGTCACCAACACTTGCGGCGCCGCGGTGCTAGCTGGCTGAGTCAAGAACACGTAGTTCGCCTGATTAAATGGCCGCGTTGTTCGAGTGGCTGCTGACCATGCTTGGAATCAGGCACGGCCCTACTCGACCACCCGCACTCCAGTTCGCTATTGACTCCACCAAGGTAGGCAGGAAGGACGTTAGGGTGATTGCCACGTTGTCTTGGACGATCTGCGGGATCCGCGCCACTTGTGCCTTAAGTTCTTGAACCTCTCGGTTTTCCTCCTCGCTCCTTCCCGACGGCGCCACATGCGTCCTCGGTGGACCAAAATGATCCACCCAATTCTTACCCCGAGGCCGCCGACGGCCAGCCAATGGCAACTTCTTCGTAATCGGCTCTATTTTCTTGGCCCGGTTCATCGCCATACAAAAGGTTATCCCACGGGTGGCCCGTCGACCACAGGATGAGGAACCCTGGGATCCATGACTAGCAACAAGTTCCTCCTCCTGTAGAAGAAGTAACAGTGAATCATTTAGATCATCGATTAGATTGCAATCATGTTGATCTGCGGTAATTAGATTATACTTACCACAATTTCCTCGAATTCCTTCACCGCAGGATCCGCGGTGAGTTGTTTGGTTTTGGGTCCACATGGTAGCGGGCCCTCGATGAAGTTCGAACCTGCCGGGTTGAATTTGTAAAGGGTTTTCTATCCCCTTGGATCTATACTCTTCGTCCTCCTTATTCCATTTGGCCTCCACGGTTCTGTATCCACCAGATCCGAGATGGTGATGACCTATATTCATCGCCTGCAGCGCCTTTCCCCGATTACTATTGGCCAGGGCTCTTTCGGATTCACACCTCTCCTTCAACTCCGGAACTGATCTTGGTGATCTGCGGGTCAATCTTCTGGATCTCCTCGAGACTTTTGCCTTCTTTATAGATCTTCTTCTTTATCCGGGTTCTCCAGCTGGCCAGGGCGGTGCTCATCTTTGTGAGGCGGATTTGTTTACTTTGTTACCATGATAATTTGTGTTCTGATACTGTGCGGGGAACTTGTATCTGGCGTGCAGCTTCTCGAAGAGGAGTGTGCGCAAGTGGCCGTTATCTTTATGCCAGAGATTCTCGGTGTTGATCGAGATGGTTGTCCGGGTGATCGCCGCCACTTGCCCACTGCCCTTTGACGACAAGGCAGGCTCCAAAGGAACCCCGATAGGCTCACTTGGTAATTCCTCCCCGACCGTGCCGACCGTGTTGGCGCCGGTCCTTCTTCTTCTTCTTCTTAGGAGGTTGCTACCACTCCCTGTGCCCTCGCCGCCATTAGTGGTTTCATCGCCTGCCGTTCCTTCGGCTTCTTCCTCCGCGTCTTCCATCTCATCATCCTCGCTCTCCGAAGGATGGTATTCTTCATCGTCTTCTAGCCGCTGGGCCGCCTCCCAGAATGTCAATTGTTTATTCGGAGGTCTGAGTTCTCCTTCAGCATGGATGTGCTTAGAACATCCAGCCTCGTCGTTGTCACACATCTTTGCACTAATAAAAAACAAATAATTGGTTAAATGCACGGAAAAATCCGTCATGACCTTTGCTAATTTTCTTAAACTAGGAGTGCCCGATTTCTGCCGAAACGGAAGTTAATCAACATTCCGGCAAAAATCGGGACTCATTTCATACAAGAACCTGCATACACGACATAATAAAGTGCCTCATACAAGCACAATCACAATTTCAAGTGCTAGAATTATATGACAACAAATATGGTCAGATTATGACATCAAATATGACAGCAAATATGGTCAGATTATATGACAGCAAGTTTTCACCATGTATTTTCAAACCAGGAGCATTTTAAACCAGGAGCATTTTAGATCAGCACTAGCAAATATGGTCAGATTATATGGTCACCATTTCAGCACTACTAGACCATCACTGTGAGCATTTAGATCAGCCACAAACTAGGATCATCATCAGCCTAACTAGGATCATATATCTCCTAGCCACAAACAACACTAAAATCCATGAGTGCAAAACCATATGCTAGGCAACTACTACAGCAACTACAATAAAATTTGCTAACACTAACCTACTACAGCAACTACAAGCTAACTGCAAGCTACTACATCCACTACAATGAATCAAGCTAAACAAATCCAGGAGAACTTGATGCTAGGAAACTAGATGCTAGGAAGAACTTGTATCAGCCACTACAGAACTTGTTGTGGCTGCTAGGCAGGGGGAAGCTAGGGGGTGCACCCAGGAGTGCAAAACCAGATACTAGGGGGTGAACCCTAGCTATCTTCTTGTACATAGACTGTCCATGAGATGATTTTATATTGTCTAATCATTTATATAAACAAGTAGCACTGACTTCTTGTGAAAGATAACAGTATGACATCTGCAAATAAGTCACAATAAAGATAATGATGGCCATCTAGTACATTGCTCACTCCCAAACCCTAACCATAATTCACAAGAACATAATTTGCTCACTGTCAAACCCTAACCATCTAGCACCTGTCATTGTATGACAGTATGGATCATCAGTAAATGTGTACACATTTTTTGTACACATTGTTTATGACAGCAAATATGACAGCAAGTATGGATTATATGTCAGCAAGTATATGACAGCAAATATGATAGAAAATAACAAGTTCATCAGTATATACACATTGTTTGTAGTTGCTGGATCAACCACAAACTAGGGGTGCACCAGAGTGCAAAACAAGATGCTAGGGGTGCACCTCATACAAGCTAAATTTGGATAAACCCGAAGCTAGGGGTGCACCTGTGAGTGTCCACCTAGGTGCAAAACCAGATGCTTTTTACCAAGCTAAATTTGCTAACCCTAGCTAGCTTCTTGTACATAGACTGTCCATGAGATGATTTTATCTTGTCTAATCATTTATATAAACAATCATTGCAAACTTTTGTAATATCTAAGCCAGAAATGGACATCTACTTGAAAGAAGGATCTTACTACCTTGCACATACGGTTTGAAAATCCTATTTGATAAAATAAATTATGTGATCTTACTACTAGATCAACTTGAGGACGATGGGGATTTCCACCTAAATTCAATTTCATTAAAATTGTTAAATTCCATCTAAAGAAATTGATGGGTAATCAGTACCAAAGTAGCATTGCACTATCAAATGGGTGAAATTAAATGGGGAAAACACAAAGGATTTTTATGCACGGGCCACAGAAAGGTACATGCATAATATTATTTCTCATATCCAAGATGAAAATGGGAATAATATGAGAGAGCATACTGAGAAAGATACATCCTTATGGAGATGTTACAAAAATAGGATGGGGGTTTCCTTTCCTACAAATAATAATATGGAGTTAATGGAGTTACTTCCTGAGGTGGACACTCTACAAAGTCTAGATTCCCAATCACCGAAGAGGAAATATATGGATTGGTTAAATTCTTAATACCATATAAAGCACCTAGACAGATGGTTTTAATGGTTTCTTTGTGAAAAATGCGCATATCATCAAGGAAGATTTCTTCAAGTTATGCTTTTGAGTGTCTTGGGTCCATGCCTTTTACATTTTGGATTTACCCATGGGCACTACTAAACCCTCTGTCAAGGATTTCTCAACAATTATTAACATAATTGGAAGAAGACTGAATGCCACTATATCTTTTTTGTCTTATGGAGACAGTCTCATTATAGTTAATTACATCTTGTCTTCATTGGCAATGTACTTCATGTGTCTGTGGTTATTCCACAGGGTTATTGAGATCATTGATAAAGCTAGAAGAAGATGCTTATGGAGGAAGGAAAAAACAAGGAAAGAGTAAATTCACTGGCTGCTTGGGATATGATTTGCAAGCCAAAAGAAAAAGGAGGATTGGGAATATTGGATCTCAGGATTCAGAACAAAGCATTACTGATTACACTTGGATAAATTCTATAATAATGCTGATTTTCCCTGAGTCAAATCGATAAGGGACACTTACTATCATGAGTCTGTTCCCCATATAGTTACACAATGTGGATCATTTTGATAGAGAGGGATATTTAGTCTTGATGATGAATGGAGAGCCATGACTATAGGAAAAGTAGGCAATGGTTTCAGTTTTATTTTCTGGAATGATCTATGGTGCAGCACATTGCTATCAACCAAGTTTCCCAGGCTTTTATCATATGCTAGAGAAAAATTGGCATCAGTACATGACATATGTTCTATACAGAATTTACATGAGGCTTTTCACTTTCCATTTTCTATAGAAGCTTTCATAGAGTAAAATCAGTTACAAACAATTCTGGATGGAGTATCCTTGAACTCTAGTTGGCCATTGCTGCACTTTTTTAAAGCTTTTCTGGTGAGATTGTTACATAGAATTGCTACTACTACTACTAGTAGTTGATGAATGCATGGACAACAATGATCGAGCCCATGATTGATGCAATCTCTACCAGTTTGCACATTCAGCGGGGAGAGAGGGAGAGAGGGGCCTGCAGAACCCTAACCATGGCCTGCAGAGAGAGGGGAGAGAGGGAGAGAGAGGGAGAGAGAGGGAGAGAGGGAGAGAGGGAGAGAGGGGAGAGGCGACGCTCACCTCTGACGGGCGGACAACGGGCGGACGACGACGGGCGGACGACGGCGGCCTCCACCTCCTGAGATGCGGCGGCTGCTCCTCCTCGGACACGGGCCTCCTCCTGAGACGCGGGCGGACCTCCTCCTCGGACACGTACGGGCGGACCTCCTCCTCCTCGGGCGCGGGCAGGCCTCCTCCTCCTCAGACGCAGCGGCAGCGGATCGAGAGCGGCGGCGGCGGTCCTTCGGCTTCAGGCTGAGAGAACTAGAGATGGGGATGAGAGAGGGGGTCGGGCGCCACGTGTGGATAAAGCCACTTAATCGTAGAGCACTGAGCCATAGTGCGCTACGGATATCTGTAGCGCACTATGGGATAGTGCGCTATGCCTATCGGCTTCTAACTACTGCACAAGAGAACTACAGCCCCACTAGCTAACAACTATACTAGCCTATCCCACTGGTTCTGCCCACTACTCTATTCTAAACCTGAGAGCACCCAGGTTCGAATCCTGGTGCCCCAATTTTTTGTTTTGATTTTAAAAATACTTTTAAAATATTCCAAAAATGCCCAAAAGTGGTGATATATGCCATAGAAGTTTTATTTTGATTTTAAAATACTTTTAAATATTCCAAAAGTAATAATATTCCAAAAATGCCCAAAAATATGATTTAAAGTATAACTAAATTTCATAATACTTTGTCCATGAATATTACAATCTTTTTTACCACATTTACAATATTTTTGAGCTAGCGTTTTACAATCTTTTTCCCTTCTTTGTCGCGGTTGAATAATTTAGCCCGGCACTTTAATGTTTCTTCTTTGAGCATTTACCTTTTTTGGGTAGGGTTGTCCTTTTCTTCTTGTGATGTATGTTCCTGCATCGTAGTCGTCATCTTCAATCTTTGGATCGCCGTCTGGTGAAGTCTTGCTCGTTGGCGACTCCATCCATTCCGATGATGTTTCTTTTCCTCTCCTCACGACAACACGGCTAGGCTTTGTCGGGTCGGTAATGAAAAACATTGGTCCACTTTGGTAGCCAGTACCCACGGTTCATTTTTCGCGTACGTTTGCCGTGGCCTTGGATTTGCTGCCGGGTATAACCATGGTTGTGAAATACCGGTCTTCTCTTTCGGCGCTCTTTGCCCATCGACACGGAACATCAGCACCTTTTCTCCCACGGAGTCGAGCTCCCGGATCTCCTCGATTCTTCCGTAGAATCTTTCCTTCACGTTGTCATCGGTGTAGAATTCCGACGTTACGCTGAGTTCGATAATCACACTTGTTGTCCTTTTCCTCCGTGTAGAATGTAGCGTTGATATCATCGCTGATAGGTCACCAGGTTTTGCATCGGTCCACGTGACAAGGTGAATATGATCTTTTCCGTGTCGGAAGAATGCGGCGCGGGGATTATCAAGGCGTCTGCCTAAACCAAGCGTGAAATCTGAGTTGTGCTCTTTGATTATTTCTCCTCGTCCTCTGTATGCCCGGTCCTTTGTACTTCTTCTCGATTAACCTTTTGTGCTTACATGCCCAAGGATCGACCAGTTCTAAATGTTGTAAGGGCGACGAGGTTTGCTCGATCAAAGTCTGGCGTCGAAAATCGAAATGCGCATGCAGATGCGACGACCCTCTTGGTGACCAGATCCGTCGAGCTTGCCAAGGTGTGTTGGGGGAAGACCGCGGGTTCTCGATGTCTAGATAATTAATGCGAAGAGATGCACTCTTGACGAGAAAGACCTTGGCTATGCTTCCATACGGGCCGGGACCTGTTGCGACGTATCCTTTGATGTGTCCGTTCATCCTTTGAGCGCCATCATGCTGCGGAGGAACATCGGCCCGAGTTATCGATGTCCTCCACGACATGGACCAGCGGATGCACCATAATGTCGAAGAATGCGGGTGGGAAGTAGACCTCAAGCTCACATAGTATCACCACGATCTCCTCATGTAGCCTTCCGAGCTGATTCAAGCCAATCGACTTCCTAGAGATGACATCGAAAAACTTGCATAGGCCAAATAACGTTTCACGGACATGCTCGTCCATTATCCCTCTTAGTGCGACGAAGTACTGCGTCATTAGCACGGCATCGTGAGACTTCATGCCACTGAACCTCGCTTCGCCTCGTCTAGGTATCTCGCTATCTTGCCCGCGTAGCCGTAAGGAAATTTGACTCTAGAAGGCACTTGAAAAACTGTTTGATCTCATCACGGCTTAGAGTGAAGCAAGAAGGAGGGCGTAATATTCATTCTTCTTGAACTTTTTACCCTTCCGCGACCTTGTGTCGTCTCCGACTCATGATCATCGTCATCTTCCTGATCATCGAGTAGTCGTCCTCCGTGAAGCTCCTTCCGGATACCCAAGCATATCAGGTCGTGCCTTGCTTTCGGACCATCTTCGTCCTATCGGCATGTTGATTATGGTGGCGACTCGCTCTACACGTTTTTCGTGATATGCATGATGTCGAGGCTATGAGGCGCGGTGAAACTTCCAAGATGGCAACTCCCGTAAAACAGACCTTGTTTTCCATACCTTCATCATCGGCTTGTCTTGTTGCCTCTTTCGCTTCTTTCCAGGCTTAGGACAATCTTTCCAGTTTTTCAGCAACTCTTCCACTTCTTCGCTGCTCCTACGCTCTGGGATTCCTCGGGTCTCTGATTTGCCATCGAATAGGTCTCCACGTTTTCTCCATGGGTCATTCTTGCCGATCCACCTCCAGTGCGCCATGAACACGGTTTTCGATGACCCTGGATCTTTCTCTAGTTGGAGATAGCTTGTGTTATCCATGCACCTAACGCATGCGCAGAATCCTTGGATAACCTGCCCCGAGATATACCTGCAACCTGGATAGTCTTGCACCGTAGTGACCAACGCGGCTCTCATAGTGAAATAATCTTGTGCGACGGCGTCGTAAGTATTGGCTCCAGATTCCCATAACGTGGCTAGCTCCTCTTTCAACAGCCCGAGATACAGATTGATGTCGGTACCAGGTTGTTTCGGCCCTTGAATTAGCATAGTCATTTGTATGTACTTCTTCTTCATGCACAACCATGGAGGGAGGTTGTACATCCATACAAACACGGGCCAAGTGTTGTGCATGCTGCTCTGGCTACCGAAAGGATTGAGTCCATCGGTGCTCGCACCAAGCCTGATGTTCCTCGAATCTCCACCGAATTCTGGGAATTCGAGGTCCAATGCTTTCCACTGGCTAGCATCTGAAGGGTGCGTCAGCAGCTCATCCTTTCGGGTCATCATCATCTCTGGCTTCTTCCTTTCCGCATGCCATCGCATGAGCTTCGCCTTAGGGTCCGCAAATAGCGCTGCGCAGACGAGGAGTGATAGGAAAGTACCATACCACTTTCGAGGTGCTTTCTTCCTTTCTTGTATCGACTCACGCCGCACACGGACATGTGGTTTTCTCCGCGTCCTCGCCCGATAAATGATGCAATCGTTGATGCATACGTGATATCTAACGGGCGGTAGATCGAGAGGATGATGATTTTGTTGGCATCCTCGATACTAGTTGGACATGTGTTCCCCTCCGGGAGACGATCGTGCCAGAATGCCTTCATATCGTCGAAGCTTGCGTCGCTCAATTTGTGCTTTGCCTTCATCTCCATAGCCTTGAGCGTTACATTCAACCGGGTATCATCGGGCCTGCATCCTTCATACAATGGAGTAACCGCGTCTTTCTCAAGTTGCGCAAGCTTGGCTTTTCTCTAGCGGCAGCCCGTGTTACTAAATGCGCTTGAGAAGCAGCTCTTGCACATAAGGGTCCCGCTTGACTGACGTTGTTCCATCGTAAATACGCTCCTCCGCATCTAGATCATCATCATCCCGGTCGCTCGCACCTTCACCATCTCCAGGAGACTCTTCATCATCTCGCCTGCTCGCCGTGATGATGATCATCGTCATGTTGGCCACCTTCTTCACCGTCTCCATCATCTACGCCATCGCTTATCCAACGAGTGTATCCATCCATGAAACCATGGCGAGCAGGTGCGCCTGCAGATTCCCGGAATCTGGGTCGATCACCGATTGAGTTTGCATCTTCGCACGGACATCTTATATCTGTCTTGTTATTTCGTATCATGTCGGCCGTCGCACATTTCAAAAATCTAGCCACAATGCCTTCGCTCATTATGCGGACCATTTTTGCCTGCACGATGTACATGGTACAATTTTGAAGTCTATTAGAACCACATAATAAATGCATGCATGCAATGGTCGATAGAAAATTTCGGCATGATCTATCCTAAAATTAGGACCTTTGTGAAATGCCAAAGTCTTGCCAAAATGGAAATGAATCAACATTTTGGCAAAACAAATGGCAACTTGTTCACATACAAACACAAGAGAGAGAGACCGATCCATACACACATGAACATATCATTATCCTCTCCATACACACATGCATGAGCATCATCGATACTCTCCATATACACACACATATGACCATCGATCCTCTCCACATACACACATCATGAGCATCGATCATCTACATACATATGAGCACAGCATCATCCATATACACATGAACACATCCTTACATGGACAACTTACCGAGATGAGAGACCGATCGTGAGAAAGATGGAAAGGAGAGGTGCGCGCGTCGACCGGAGAAGGATAGATGAGAGACCGGAGACCTCCTCTATTACTTATGTAACATCCAAAGCAAGTTTTACATGCTAAAAATGGTGAATGTGTGGAGAAATTGAGGTGGAAAGGAGAAGATCCCGACTAGATCTAAGGAGGAAGAAGAAGGGGAAAGTGAAGTGTGGGGGTGGTGGATGTGGTCACACATGTGCACATAAAGTGCTGTCCTAAAGAAATCGACACATCCGTGGCGCACACGGCCCTAGTGCGCCATAAGGAGTACAAACATCTGTGGCACACTATGCCATGTGCGCCACGGATGCTCCTACTCCCTGTGGCGCACTAGGTCGAGTGCGCCACAGAAGTTTGTGGCTGTTTCAGAGCAGAGGGGGGCATGCGCTTAGGCGTAGCGCACCACCCCCATGTGCGCCACAGATGACACTAACAACCGTGGCACACATGACTATAGTGCGCTACAGATGTTTGGCGTGCGGCCAACAGGGCCCTGTCCCACACACATCTGTGGCGCACTATAGTCATGTGCGCCACGGTTGTTCTAGTTATTAGTAGGGCACTGCCCACAGGTGAGCCACGCCTGTTTTAGCCGTGGGGCACTTCAACCATGTGAGCCACGGATGTACTGATTACCTATAGCCGTTTTCCTAGTAGTGTTGGAAGGCCGGCAGAGGGTGGTTGACCATGACCTTTACCTTTATTTCACCAAGACCATGAGTCACGCCCTAGGGAGATGCCGTCATAACAGGTAAAGTCCCGAAGCCGGTCCCTAGAGATGTGAGTAGGATTCAAGATTACAGAGGTCGTGCCTCTCCCGTTCCCTGCCACGCTTACCTACCTATCATGAATGCACCTCCTTCACCTCCTTCACCTCCTTCGAGAACAACCATAATGCATATGTCGAATGGAACGCTCGAACTATGTGATTCATGCAATCCACTAGGCAAGTTAGTTGGTTGAGGGGGTTTCCGGGGCCCCGTGTGGCTGTATGCTCGTCCTGGTTCAAGAGGCAAGAACTTAGGTCCTAATGGTGGCAAGTATGGTACTGCAAAAACCACAACCCAACATGGCCTCTCATACAAGCCTTAGCATGTTAATCTTACATCTTTGAGCATATCACGTTATCCTATCATACTAGGTTCATTTTTAGCTGTGATTCATCAACCGGATGCATCGGCGGTAACATCTAAGCATGGGTAAGCACAACAAATATAACAACTCTAGCATCGCTCACAAGCCAAACCCTAGTTATGCAAGGTGCAGTGGATTAGGGAATATAGCCTACAAAGGAAACATGCATCATATAGGATTACTCTATCTATCGACAAAAGACTTTAGAATCATATGCACATGGCAATAATTGAAATACTTGAAATCATGGGAATGTATCATGTGTGGGATATGCTTTCCTTTTCCTATTGATACCCAACTATCGTGGCAATGGCCACGGCAGTCGCTACTAGGGGTAGTGATTGATACTATTGGAGGAAGAGAAAGTCGCCATCCGAGAAGGAGATTGGGAGAAAACACAAGGGTTTACCTAGGTTCGGCCCCCATAGGGTAAAGTCCTACTTCCTGCTAGATTGTATTACTGGTGAGTGGATTAGAAGATCAGCAAGCTCGGCAGGTAGGGAGCCAGTCGCTTGGATGGGGTTTCTAATAGGACATAAGTACAATGAGAACCCTAGGGAGGTTTATAGAGAGTCACCTCGCTAGGGTTTACAAGATTACTACCGAATCAGATTAGGTTTCGGAGGATTTGACCTAATACGACTAGGCCTATCTAGAGTCTTGGGCCTCCATACTCAATCGTCGGGCTTCGTCTAAAGTCTTCTTCCAATCCTTGTTCATGCAGGCCCACTTGCCGTGATCCTTGGCTAGTCGAACCTTCTCTTTGGGCATACCCCAATCGGCATACCCCATCGCCAACTAAAGATCTTCAGAAGCATTTGTACTTGAATTTTTTATGGTTCATCAAGTATTGATCGTCGATCATCGATGGTGTTGATCTTCATCTTCGACCTTGATCTCGATATTGTTTTCTACTAGAAAGAATGAAACACCAAAAAGAATGGGAACAATCCACACATGGCATAGATGCAATGCTCAATCAAGAATGATGATATGTCAAGTTAAAGGACGCTCAAATATAACCCTAATCATGGTTATCACTTTAATTAGGGTCGAAACGCCCTAGAGATGGCCTTTCTAGAGGAACCCCAAATGCACCTACGGGGTTGGTATTGTTCTTAGTTGAAGTATTTTAACAAATGCAAGATTATTGAGTCTATTGTGTAGATCTCATTTTTCTGAACATTTTGATATATTATACATATTATTTTGACTTAAAATGAATTAGTTATGATTTTCCCATTTTGAAATATTATACATATTTTTCAGACTTAAAATAAATCATTTTAAAAACAATTAATTTTTGGGATATATTAAATTATTTTCCATCTGGCCCTATATGTTAGAATTTTATTCATAACCAAAAATAATTATGGAAATTGTTAAAATACTGACAACCGCGGCCCACCTATTAGTTATTTCCTATTTACAAAATAAATAAATACAAGAAAAAGAAAACAATATGATATTAGCGTGATGTCATGCTGACATCACCCAAGGACGATCCTCTCAGATTGTGGATCAATAGGTTGATCGGGAGCATGCGAGCGAGCAAGGAGGGTTGTGTTCGACTCAGCGCATCGCGCTGTGCCAGCTAGTAGTGGCACCACCAAAGTTTGGCGACCGGAGCATGGCCTATGATGACCTTCTGCGGCAGCGGGCGGTGGCTCGCTTCGGAGGGGCAGCACAGAGCAAGAGAGAGACAAAGGAGAGGATTCCGAGAAACGGTAGCTCACCGTGAGCATGATGGTGTGGTCGGGGAAGGCTCGAGAAGCCAATAACATTGACATGGATGATAGGGGAGCCTGTCAGAGGAGAGGAAGACGAGCTCAGCAGCGTGTGATTTACAGCACCCCCCGTGTCGATTCCTTTGACTAGGAGAATTAGGACAACAAGGCGGTGATGAAGGCATGCTCGGTGGTGCTTGGAGCGACGTTGAACTACGGGGCGGAGTGATGTGTGCAACTAGGGTTTTGGCCACGAGGAGGAGGAGGAAGAGGGGAAGTAGTGCCTGGCTAGGATTCTCTATGGCAGCTCATGGTGTCCTATAGATGGCTGGGAATAGCGGCACGCATCACAGCGGCTAGTAGAGCATCGGTCTGGGCCACGCTGGGCTGGATTCGGCCGCGATGGGCGGCATGGAGAAGGGGAGAAGATGGGTTGCGACCTGGATAGCCATTGTCTTTATTTTTTTTCCGCTGAAATATTTTGTTATTTGTATCTTGTTTTATCTCTTTTGTATTTGTATTTATTTTCTGTTTTGAGTACTTCCAAAATACAAAAAGGTTTATAAACTTTCTAAAGCACTGCAGGGTCCTTTATACAGACTAGGCTCCAAACTTTTTTAGTAGTTCTCCAAATATTTGAAACCTTTTGAAAGTGTTTACAAGAGAGGGAAAAATTAGGGTTTTGTGATTATTTCTTGCATGCATTTTAAGAAGATGCTCATGCAATGCTCAAACAAGCCCTAATTACTATTAGTAGAAATAGTGGTGTTAAAGTCTTCCTGTACCAGTGTCTAAAACCTAGCTGCAAACTCAGAAAAATGCCAGGAGCTGAAAAACGAAAGAAAAAACAATAAACCAGATACTACAATCACATAAGAGCAAGGTTAGGATTACCTTGGTTACCTAGTGGTCGTGAAGTTTGCTTTGGGAGCTGACATCCCTTCGGCTTTTGCATTATTTCCTTCTTCCCTTGGAATATGGTTGGTCGCAAGAAATTCCTATAACCATTGCAAAGAGAAACATAAAATTTTCATTCAGGATGAATAGCGCCTGGGGGTATGCATATTGATTACACTCCTTCTTGTGGTCTCATTTCTTCAATCGTCATTGATGTGTAAACTTGTTCCTCTTTTCTTTGCAAAATATGCAAGTCAAACTCTTGCAAAAGTTAAGTCGAACAGATCAACCTTGTCTTAATGTTAGTTCTTTCCAGAATTTCCTTTAAGATATTATAATTAGTATGCACTCCAACTTTCGAGTCAATTATATAAGATCTAAATTTATCACAAGAGAAGACCCAAGTGAAGAGTTACTTTTCTGCCATTAGGTAGTTATTTTGAGCACCTTTTAATATTTTCATAACCGGGGCATAGGGGGTGCCCTGGATCACCGAGGACTGGGCCGCTACACCGGTTGGTGGACCACCTCGCAAGGGCGTCGACAGGCCTTCTAGAGGGTGAAGCAGGATAGAAATATCTACATTGGAGAACCCGACAACCCGACATCAGCATTGGATGCTACCCTGGGCAATGATAAGGGCACACTTCAGTGAAAGGAGGGGCTAACAAGACTGTGACGACAAAAGCCGTGTCCTACCATTTTGGTTTAAGGAGCCAGAGGACGACGCGCCCGCACGAAGTATGTCAGCCATGACCGCTGTGACGCAAGGACTAGCGCCAATCGGAGGAAGAGGCCTAGTCCACCAAAAGTAGCCTTGTAGACCAAGGCTCTTTTGGGCAGCAATGTGGTGACCCTTCCCACCCAAAGATTGTGCGAAGAGGCCTAGCACCCCTATAAAATAAGGGAAACACATGCCTTAGAGGCGAATGATCCCAGAGATCTCAAATCATAGACACTCATCTACCACTTTACCCTCCAAAGCAGCGCGAGCAATACAACAAAGCAAGAGTAGGGGCTTTACCTCCTCATGAGGGTACCAAACCTGGGTAAAAAGCCCCGTGTCCCTCTATTGTGTGCGAGCTCCGTTGTCTCCTGCATCGCCGGCTAACCTAGAATGCCTGTTGAGCCCCCTCTTGAACTCAGAGCTCATCGGACCCCTTGTTCCTTCAGGGGACGCAAGTCTCTGAAATTTGGCGTGCTAGGTAGGGGGTTGAGGGTCGCTTCAAGGTTTTGTTCGACTTCGGTGACATGGCACCACAAGACGAAGCACCGGAATAATGGCGAGGCACGGGTGCTTATCCGACATGCCCTAGAGACTGCCAAAAGGGCTGCTTGGTACGCTTTCCTAGTCGAGCTCCTTGATGACTCGGGCCTCGCACCCATGCCCCTGTTCGGTGGCGGAACCCCAGGGCCACCAACGCGAGCAGGTAGGGAGCATGCTGGCGCCCCTTGCATGAGGACGGATGTCGTCACTTGTATCCTGGGAGGCTCTCAAGCCCCCGCCAACGCATGACACTTCAAGCAGCTCTCTCGTGAGATCGTGGCAGCAAGGCCTAGTGCTACCGCCACACGACTTAGGTGGTCACAACATCCGGTTTTGTTCGGCGCCGAAGACCACCTGAATCCACCCACATGGAGCCATTTCCACCGCATGTCATTCATCCAAACGGCTTTACCTCCGCAAAATCTTGGACAAGATACCTTATTAAATACTTACCAGTAACAAGCCCAAGATTTCATACTTCCAGGTATTTGGTTGTAAGTGTTTCTTTCTTATCAAAGGAGTTCGTTTATCTAAATTTGAGTCTAAGGCTTTAGAAGGAATTTTTGTTGGTTATAGTGCCAAATCCCACACGTACTCTCTAGGACTGTTGTAGAATCTTGTAGTGTGGTGTTCAAGGAAAATGATGGATCCTGTGCGGGGTAAGTTGATGTTTGTGATGCACATCTTGAAATACCCCAAGATGCCATAAGAAGAATGGGCGTGGGATTTTTCTGCCCCATTGAGGAACCCCTTGTGGCGGATCGAGAAGGACAATAATGCTCTACTCAAGTAGAGGCCTCATCGACACAAGCTCAACAAGCTCCACTCGCTAGAGAAACCACTGCACCAACACCTCAACCTGCTGAAGGCCATCCATCATGTGAAGTTTCTGGAAGCTCCCATCATAAACATCCAAGAAAGAACCATAATTGCCCCATCATAAACATCTCCTCCTTTATTTGGTTTAGATATGGGCATGGATATAGGGGGAGCGTGGTCCTAATTGATTGGGCTAACCCTACTCGCATAATGCCGAAAGCAAGAAAACACATTTCTCTTAATATCATTTTGTGATATGTGAACTTATTGATGAGTATTGGTCATGAACCCAAGATATATTTTCGCGATGTCATACCATGCACTCCAACATGGTGGCCTCGGCCACCGCCCTCTTCTATAAGAAGAGTTGGTTCCATGTGGATTTTTCTGGCTTTTATTTGATTTGGTTCTTGCAATTTTGGGTGTGTAGTACCATCTCAGTTTGGTTGTCTAAACCCAAGCCTTTTCTATCCCCAAGCCATCTATTCTTGCACACAAGTGCTTTGTTTCCCTTGTGGGGGTTTGTATAGGGGTGCGCAGGCCTGAATCTGTGTTCAACAAAATTTCAGAAATGGGCCGGATTATCCGTCCCAAGTGGGGGCCGGATAATCTGCCCCTGGCGGTTTCTGTGTACTAAGAGTTGGGCGATGGGGGGAAGAGCTCAAATAGAGCAGTTTTATCCCCCGGCCCCCTCTCACTCTCCAAGCCGCCGCCTGCCACCCCAACCCTCCCCGGAGCTGTTCCGGCCACCCGATTCTCCGGGCCTCCCCTGAATCTTCTTCCACATGCATCTGGATACCTTCTCCTCTATTATCTTCCTTCAATGAGTGAGGGTAACTCCCTATCTACCATCTTTTTTATAGATGTGTTGCTTGTTGGTGGAACTCTGACTAGGAGTCACATTGTGGTTCATATTCTTGTTAGAACTCATAGTCTTGAAATACATGTGGCTGATCTACTTTGATGTACTCAATCTGGGCCGATTCTGAAATTTTCGCCAGGGCTGGATTATCCACCCCTGGCAAGGCCGGATTATCCGGCCTGGCAGATTCACCTCTAATTGAGAATTTCTCATATTTTTTGCATAATGTATTTTTGAGCTGTGGATTGTTGGTCGTACATCCCTCCTGGACTTGTGTGTATACTCATCTCCTTGCTACCCATCTTATTCTCTTCATAGGTGGTTCCAATGCTCCTAATACATACAAGTGTCGTCCCCGTGGTCGTTATTTCAGGCTCGACAGAGAAGGTGGTCTCATGGATGAGGTTGAATTACGAAGACGGTAAAGATAAGGTGACCGAATGGCTAAACAAACATGGAAGGAATAGGATAGGAGGGGTGTCGCCAAGAGGAAGGGTAAGGCACCAAGGGTCAACTATAAGGAAATGGATCCCAACACTTATTCCTATATTTGTCATCGTGATCTATATGAGGAAACTGAGAGAGATGGATAGCTTGGGGATTCTCTCTTTTGTTGTGCTGACAAGAAGTTCATCTATGAGGACGTCTATTCATTCTGAAGATTCGTCCTATGCGTCCCTTGGTTATTGCTGAGGCTATGGAGAAGCCTCAACTTGCTGATGTCGTGGTTATGACTGATCGGATGGGGCTACATACTCTTATGGCCCTGTAGTGCTCCTGTGACTCCGAGGTGGTGAAGCAATTCTTCTCCACTCTGGTGATTTGTGGCAATGAAAACCGCACTATGAAGTGGATGACCCATGACACTACGATGCAATCTGACTTTTGGACTTTCGCTGGGGTGCTTGGCTATCCGTTTAATGGTCGGGATCATCCTTGTGGCCATCGTATCATCACTCAACTCAAGCCCAACAAGGATGCTGCTCTCTCTCACTACACTGCTACCGATGGTATTGTGGGTACGCTTGAAGGCCTCTCCACTCTTTAGGCTTGGTTGGTTGGTGTTTTCCATGACTCCATCATGCCTAGTGTGGCAACAATGAGAGTATTCGTGGCCAGTTGGTTCAGCTGCTCGCTTTTTCTTATGAGGTTGCCACCTGTGAGGATGCGATTGTTGACTACAAGCTGGATGTGATGGAATTCATCTATCATGAGTTGACTGATGCCATGTTTAAAGGCTCTCCATTCCTTATGACCCTTACATCATGATGTTAATCAAGTACTTGCTTCCCCATGAGGAATTCCACTATGATGTTGACCATAAGGTGAAGAAGATCTACAACAAGTCAAGGAAGACCGCTCATCCATCTTCTTCACAAGAGGGTTTTATGAGGGATGCTCGTACTAGTGATCATAGGCCCAAAGTGCCTCCTGTTGCTCGTGAGGTGAAGCAGCTGAATTGGTTTCAGCGGAACATTTTGTGCATGGGGGTGGATACTCAGAAGGGGAAGTATGAGGCGTACAAGCAGCGCCACGAGATGGCTCACACCCAGCAGCTCATTCTTCACCATGTGTCTGGGGCGTCAGGGAACCCCCCAGTCCCTGCTGCTCCCACTCCCAATGCTCAGTTGAACACCTCTAGAATCAAATATGGAGAGATCGAGCACCACCTGCTTCCTACCCAGCGAGGGAGCCCACTCCACCAGTTGATGAGGAAGAGGAATACGAGGAGGAGTATGATGATGAGGACGGGGACGAGGAAGATGATGAGGACTACAAGTGATATCATGGGGCGCTAGCATCACTCTTATTCCTTTTTGGCGTTTCGATGCCAAAGGGGGAGAACTAGTTCTATTAGGTTATCGTGGATTTGCATGGGTCGGGCTCAAGCATTTGCACTTTATCATTTCGGTTTTTTTCTCGCTTGTGTCCATCTGGCGTTGAACTTTTATTCGTGAGTTGATTTCTACGAGACTATGTTTGTGTGTGGCACTGGAATTATGTTATGGATTTATCTCTCGGTGATTATGGATCCATCTATCATGTTGGCTATATCTTCTATCATACTGGCTATCTATTTTTGTTATCTTTCTCATAGTGGAAGGCCTCAATAATGGTTATCATGTTAAGTATCCTTATATTATATTGAGGACTTCTCTCTCACAATGGTATGATGTTCTTGTTCCAATTTTTCATTTGTATGTAGATTCCATTCCAATGAAATAGCCTCGTACCTATTTGTGTGCATTTGTATTCCAATGCAAAAATTCTAATTATGCACAAATTTAGGGGGAGTCTCTTTCATCCTTGAAATGATGTTGTTAGGAGATCTCTATTGCAAATCCGAGTATTGTCATCTAACACCAATAAGGGGGAGATTGAAAGAACATTTCATGATCTCTAGTGTTTTGTGTGCTAGATAACAATACCATGGATCATCTCATGTGTACTAAGTGCTGCAGATGATTGTTCATATGAAAAGCAGCCAAAACAGTTGTTGGGGGGCAGATTATCCGCCCCTGCCAAGGGCCAGATAATCCGGCCTAGCCCAATCGACAAACGCAGGCAAGGTGTGTCATGCAGTAAGGGGGCGGATTACCTCTCGGATTGTCTGGCCAGGGCCAGAGTTTTTGCCTAGGCATGATAATCTGCCCCTATAGGGGGCCGAATAATCCACCCCCGAGAAGTTTTGCAAAGGCTGGCCAGGCGCATCTTGCAGTATGGGGGGCAAAGTATCTCTTGGATTGTCCGGCCAGGGCCGGAGGTTTTACCCTAGCCGGATAATCTGCCCCCAAAGGGGGCCGGATAATCCGCCTCCCAGGAAAGTTTACAAAGGGAGCCAAGGCGCGTCGTGCGGTATAGGGGGTGGATATTCCCCCGGAAAATCGACTCTGGGCAGAGGATTGCCCCAACCGGATAATCCGGCCACCAACTTCTCCAACTGACAAGTTTGGACAGGGGGTATAAATGCCCCAATCACTCCTCCTATCAGATCTCTTGATTCATTCGAAAGAGTACTGGCATGTTCTTCAAGCTCCTAATCGAGATCTCTCACTTCAACCACCTGAAGGCTCCGACCTTTGGGGAATCGAAGGAGGAGACTTCAATCATCAACATCATGAATCAAGTGCATCACTTTCCCTCCATTCACTTGGAGGATTCTTGATCTAGTATTACTTGCTAATATCTAGATCTTGTGTTTCGGTTTTAATAATATTTGTTCTTGTGGCAGCTTGTTGTCATTATGGGAGCCTCCAATTCAGTTGTGGATGTGTGCCCTGCTAGTTGTGTAAAGGCACCGGTTCCCACCTCGAAGGGTACCAATAGTGGAAAGGTGGATCAGGCCTTTGGTGGTGAGATCCATCGGAGAACAGGGTGAGGCCTATTGTGGCGTGGTGTTCTTAGTACGGCCCACCCCTCCAGCGCAGACGTAGTTCCCTTAACAAGGAAGGAACTACGGTAAAACAAATCATGTGTCTCCGCATTCTCCACTGCGGTTTCCTTGCTCCTCACTCTTACTTGCCTTTACTCGCTTAGTAGTTAGGTTTACATATAGGGAAATTCTCGAGCCTAAAATTTAAAAATTATTAAAATTAGGAGTAGCACCTATTCACCCCCCCTAGGTGCCCATACGATCCATTTCAAGCTATCGAACTACAACCTTTTGAGTCGGCCTATGATACGTCCCCTGCCATCAAGCGCTGGGCTCTAGCAGAGTTCGCCGCCGAGTGGACAAGCCCAGGCGAGGGGAGGCCGAAGAATAAATTACTCATCTTCCTAGGAAGATGTTTCCGGGCCAATGGTTGGTGAGCTTTGATGGATCATTCAACACCGACAGAGCAGGTGCATCCATGGTGCTCATGTCCCCAACCAGCGCAAGCTCTTCTACGTCATGCAACTACGCTTGAGAGACGAAGTCAAAAGATCCAACAACATAGCTGAATATGAGGGCCTCATTGCAGGCCTCAAGGCAGCCGTCACCCTCGGTATCAAGCACATCACCATCTAGAGAGACTCCCTGCTCCTCGTCAACTTCTCCAATAAGAGCTACAAGCCCAAGGACGAGCATATGGTGTCCTACTTGGAGGAGGTACACAAGCTGGAGAAGCATTTCTTAGGCATGGACCTACTCCACATCCCATGAGGGTTCAACCAAGAGGCCGATGAACCATCTACTGCCCCACCAAGAAGAGGAAAGGTTGTTCCCCAAAGGATCTGCCTCCGCCAGCTCCGACAGGCGCCCTGGACTGCAGACTGCCCTCTAGTGACCGGCTTGTCTTGGCACTCGCAGCCAAAGAGATGCACTAGATCACCGAGCTCAAAGCCTACCTGAAGGACGACACCCTTCCGGACAGTGAAGACATGGACGAGTGCCTCATTCACCACATCAAAAAGTACTTCTTGGTGGATGGCAACCTAATGGCGTCGCCTTATGATGCATCCTAGCCAAGAAGGGTTGTGAGTTGCTGGTTGACATCCACGATGGGGAATTCAGCCACCACACCTCTGCGTGTACCCTCGCGGGGAATGCCATCCACAACGGCTTTTAATGGTTCACAACACTCGACGAAGCCCCTGAGATAGTCATGTCCTGCGAGGCCTACCAGTTCCATGCGAAGCAGATTCACGAGCCAGCTCAACTGCTGCAAACCATCCCGCTCTCATGGCCTTTTGCGGTCTGGGGGCTGTATATCCTGGCTCCACCTCTATGTTGCCATCGACAAGTTCACCAAGTGGTTAGAGGTGGAGCCGACTGAACCATCCTGGTGAGGTCAGTGACCAAGTTTATACATGGGTTGGTATGCCATTTTGGTGTGCCTAACCGCATCATCACCGACTATGGCCGCCAGTTCACTAGTGGGATGTTAAGGTCCTACTACACTGATATTGGCACCAAAATCTTCTACGCCTTTGTTATGCATCCACGCATGAATGGGAAGGCTGAACAAGCCAACGCGGAGGTGTTAAGGGGCATCAAGACAAGGAGTTTCCGCCGCTAGCTTATGGAGTGTGGCTAGGGCTCGATCGACGCGTTCCCGGGCATACTATGGTCCATCCACACCACCGCGACGAAGCCAACTGTTGAAACCCCTTTCTTCCTCATGTATGGAGCTGAGGCTGTCTTCCCTGCAGAGCTCAAGCATGGTTCCCCACGAGTCATGGACTTCAATGGGATGGCGCAAGAGGAGCTCCGCCAGGAGGATTTCATCATACTAGAGGAAGCCCACCACAAGGTTAATGTCCGGGCTGCCATGTACCAACAGGCGCTACGCTGCTACCACTGCTGCAACGGGCATGCCTGCACCTTGGAGGTGGGAGACTTGGTCCTTCGATGAGTTCTCTCTCGCGAGGGCCTCCACAAGATCTCCCCTCTGTGGGACGAGCCTTCTAGGTTTGCCCACGTCTAGAGGCTCAGGGTGGTCTGGCTGGAGACGAAAGAAGGGGTTCTAATCCCCAATGCGTGGAACATCCAACACCTCCACAAATTCTACCCATGAGCCTACCTGTGTCGATAGCGGTAATGAACATGTCCTTCTTTTGTTATGTGAAGACTCGAGAATAGTTATCGTATTTCTGGTGTTTCTTCGATGCTGTTTTATTGTGTCTTCCTTTCTTCCGTGTCCTTCCCTTCCGTGCACCATGCAAGCAGGGGCTAGGCACGGTCTCCATCATGTAAGTGTCGAGCTCTGAACTTACAGACTAGCTCCGGTAATAAGTCACCTCACCCATGGTCCTTGGTTCTTGATAATCCTCACATGGTACACAAAGGGAAAACATTGCCCATATAGAACCTACGGCTGCCTCTCCGAGGGACTATACAAGGAAAGTACTAGTCCTACGACTACCTCGACATGGAGCTTATGGGACGGAACTGCACGTATAGAACCTACGGTTGCCTCTCCGAGGAACAATACAGGGAAAGTACTAGTCCTATGGCTACGTCCACGAGGAGCCCACAGGACTAAACCAATTGTATAGAGCCTACTAGTCTTATGGAACCTATAGGACAAGTACAAGCCCCGGGACCCTCTCGATGAGAGGCGACCAGGGCGGTCCATGAGGATATCCTCCTCAAGTGGCCAAAAACAATAGCCTAAGGCCACCTCCTCGAGGGGATGATAGGACACCACACAGTCACCTCCATGAGGGACCATGGTACAAAACTGATAGTGAAAAATGCAGCCAAAGGAGGTTTTACTCTAGGGCCAGTACTCTTCTAGTCCACAAGAGGTAACAAGTTTAAGGGCCCCACGGGCACCACATAAACAAAAATCAGGCCTCATCAACCAGAGCATCATCGTCAATGGCATCGGCATCTTGGGCATAAGCATCAATGTCATCAGTGGCGAAGCTCCCGGATCTGCTCTCCTCACCTTCCCTCTCATCATCTACCTTGCGAGAGAACTCCATGATTAGTGCTTCCATAAGCTTGGTGACCTTTCTCTTGAACTCGGCTACGACCTCCAGGGTGACACCCTGCAGACGCTCAACCCATCGCACGACACGACCATAATCAAGTTACAATTTTAGGAGGTTGGTGAAGAGGACCCTTCCTATGGTGCTAAGCATCTCCTGGTGCTTGCTAGCCATGACCTCGTTCAGGCCATGCACGACCTTACCCAGGAAGTAGAGGATTCTCCTAGTAAGCATTAGGAACGTCTCGGCTTCACGGTCATCGAGGATATTAGAGGCTTTGAAGCTTTCAGACCCAAAGGTGGGAAGAAGGACGGTGCTATGCTCCACAAGAGCGAGAAAGGACCTCCTTTGGCCATCCAACACCTCGCGCGCCAGCCGGTCACTCTTCACGTGGGCCTCGGTCGCAGCAACATCCTTCTTTAGCATGGTAACCTCGCTCTTGAGGGTCTCGATCTCGTGAGACGAACTATCGTGAGCCTCGATGGTGGCCTGGAGCTCCAGGAGGACACGAGTTCTCCTTCTGCTCATCATCAAGGGAACAATAGGTATAATCCATCTTGGCAGTGGCCTCACGAGCCTGGGAGTCGGCTTCCTCCTGGTGTTTGACCACCCCTGCCTTGAGGGAAGCAACCTCATCCTCACGAGAGGATAGAGCATTCTCCCAGTAAGAAAGCTAAGCTTGAGCATCAGCAACCTTCGCCGCCTCTTCCGAGGCTCCCTGAAGCATATTTGCAGCCTGTAGATCCGCCTTCTCTCGCTCCGCTGCCACCAACTGCTCGACATCGCGGAGCCCTGCCATGAGCTGATCCAGCTCATCGCAAATGCCAGCAACAAGCCTGCCTAGCCGCTTGACCCGAGTCGAACTAGCAGACGTCCCTGTCGCTAAGACCAGCGCCAAAGAATCATCAGGATCTCCCAGAAAGTCGGGGGCAGGGCAATGGGCTAGCTCTCAGACGGCCGCATCACCAGATGACCCCGCAAGGACCTTAAAAACAGAGAGGCATGGTGGGATAGCACCAGAGCTCACCCCGGTGGACACGAAGGGGCTAGGCTTGGCGGAAGTATTTGTTGCAGAGGTCACCCCTCTAACGGGTGGAACGACGGCGGCGGACATATCAACTACCACGTCGGGCGAGTCCGACGGAACAATGACGTTCTCTGCCTCAGGCACCCCTATCGCGGTGGCCTGATCTTCCCACTGGAGATGGGCTCCGTTCGAGCGCACCACCCTCCTCTTCTTTCGTGGAGGAACCTCACCGGGAAAAGTCAGACATATGAGCCATGGCTCGGGGGACCAGGAAGAAGGGAGACAAAGAACAAGCTTTACCTAGAATCTCTGAAGCACGGAAGCTGGATCCCTATTGCCCTTGCTTTGCTAGGAGGAACAAAGGTCACACCGGGGCGTTGGCCCCTGACTCCCTCAGTAGCATCCTTTGCAGAAGAACCTTCTCCCATTGCATGCTTCGCATGGGTCGATGCGTTGTGATACTCCTCGCTAGGCGCATCTGGGGGGTTTCTCTCGCCCATGTCGCTCCTCATCACCACAATGCCCCACAAGTGGCCCCTCGCTCTCTCCCCTAGAGAATGACATAAGGAGAGATGGGGCCCAGAGGGTTCGGACACTTCCCCTGCAGGCCGGGAGCAATAATCCCCTATTCGTCAAACTAAGGGAGCGATGGGAGAATGTCAGCCTTCTTGCGGTTCGAGCAGAGTGGCAGAACCCCATCAGGAAGCTATAGGGTGGTGGTCATGTGGAGAAGTTTGTGGAGGTACTTATCCATGATGTAGTCATCAATGATACCCTCTCCAAGGTTCACGTTGTCCTCCGCCTCCAGATCCTATAGATCTTCGATGTGCTTCTGCAGCTGCGCGATGCGACAACGAAGGAACTGCATGGACACCAGGGGACCGGTCAAACCGGCGACACTCATAAATGCGATGTGCTTGTTGAGGGTGCCGACCTTGTCAACCTCTAGGCTCGCTATGAACCACCGGCTCACAATATTCATGGCCAGCATGAAGGGAAGTTGGAGGAAGCAGTTCTCCTCCAAGGCATATAGCTAGAGACAACGCTTGCAGAAATCCTCCAGTCGCTTTATCCAACCCATGGGAAGCCACGACGCACCTTCCCTCATGAAGGAGACATAGTTGACACTATGCGTAGTGGAGGGGAGCCAAAGGGCGTACATCTGGTAGAACGGTACCACGAGGGCTTCACCCCGACAAACAACTCGCACTAGAAGGCGAAGATAGACAATGTGGTAATGGAGTTGGGTTGGAGGTGCATGGCCGAGATCTGGTAATTCTCCAAGATCGCCATGAGAAAAGGGGTAAGTGGAGCGACCAGTCCCGCGATAACGATGTGGTAGAATAAAGGGTAGCTTGAGTCGGTGAGGCTAGCCAGGTCACCAGATCCAAATGACAGTCGGGTCGCCCCCACTTGTTCTAGTTCGAGGCGAGTTGCGATTGTCATCTCTCGACCCTAGAGCTATCGTGAATGGTGGATGGCAGCAGCACTGCACCAGACTTAGCCTCTCCTTCCTCCTCGGAGGGAGGCTCTATGACAACCTATTTCTTTCTCGACACCGCTAGGGCCCCCTGGCGAGGCATCTCATTCAGCGCTGAGATGTGGGTGAAAGGAGGTAGGATAAAGGCAGACTTGGGGGACAAAAGTGTGAAGGTAAAACATAAACATCAGAGGTCGTGGCTTTTGAAGATGGGGTCCACATGAACGCGGCTCCAGGACCCGGGGTGTCTCATCCAACAGTTGCATGCCGCATTTGCCGACACGGCGTGAATCAACGCATCTCGTGCTTTGCACGACACCAACCGTCATTAGGTCCCTTTACCTTTCGTTCAGACTGGCAGAGCATATAGGACAAGCACCCGGGGGCTATTGTTGGACCCGGGGCATAGGGGGTGCCCTAGTCCACCGAGGGTTAGGCCCCTACACCGGTTGGTGGAACGCCTCGCGAGGGCGTCGGTAGGACATTCAGAGGGAACACACCAAAGGTCTCTCTGGGAGCCCTCACCCCAAATTCCCCTGGTACGGGGGATGAGCCCACACAAGCACTCCGGAGGGTGACGCAGGATTCAAATATCCATATGGGAGAAGACGAAAATCCGTGGAAACATTGGATGCTGCCCTGTGGCCACTACAAAGGCGCAAACCAAGACCACTGTGTAACACCCTTGAATCGGCCCTATGCAGATTTCAGCGATTCCCGCCAAACCCACATAGAAATGATTCAGAGATGCCCACTAGGCACTTGCGTGCGGGTGGAAA
Source organism: Avena insularis (assembly GCA_023614405.1). Lineage (NCBI taxonomy): Eukaryota > Viridiplantae > Streptophyta > Magnoliopsida > Poales > Poaceae > Avena > Avena insularis. Next base: position 273,800,563 of record CM042692.1, read on the forward strand.
AGGAAGTAATATCATAACACAATAGTCCATGATGGAACCCAGAGAAACATATACATACAACTATTGGGGGGATACCCCTAGGTAGGGTCACGCCGGGGTATAAAGGCCGAGTTAGCCAAGGTACGACACGGTCAAAGTGAATGCTTGCCAGGTCTCCTCAAGGCAATCCGACTTACGAGGTACCCCGGCCTGGTGGGTGTTCACCTAACATTAGCTCGGCCGACATAAAACATATGTCGGCTATGTTTGATTTACCATGTTTGCAGGTACCCTCATAACCCGGTTAACCAAGCGTTAGCCGAGTCATCACTTGGCTTCCAAGGGAAGAAAGGAATCCCTCAGTCTGCCCACTACAGCATGAGCGAAGCGGGTAGAGGGTAGGACTAGCAGGGCGTGGCCGACAAAGGTGACACAGCCAATGTCAACTGACGCTAGCGGTGTCTGGTGATGCAACACCACAGAGGGGCTCAGGGACGCTTACGCAGCGAGTCCGGACTAGCTGTTTAAAGTGAATAAAGAGTCATCTTGCTTTAACCAAAGAGCATATTCATGGAATACGCTTCAACAAAGAGCATATTCATGGACTAGATTTGTAACCTGGGCTGCCCTATATAAGGAGCACTAGGGCCTCCATAGAGGGGGATCGATCATTCTGTTAAGGAGGAACCCTAGAGTTTTGTAGTGGGGAATAAGAGAACTAGTCTCCTTCTCACGAATAGCTCGAGGAGCCCTTGTAATCCACATCCAACAAGAGAGAAACAAGAACATCTGTGTGTGGAATCACCACACTATCCCTCCAGGGATTCCTCTAGTGCACATTGGCACCATCTTTAGCCTATTTATGGCATCTGCCGTGCCACCACCATGGCAGTTGGCACCCACCGTGGGGCTAGCGGTGCTAGCAGGGGTGAAAATCCGGACAGGAAACATCTTCGGCACCGGCGAGCGCGTCATCTCCGGGCTTGTTCAACGCTTTGGAGCGCTAGACTATGTCAGCAACAACGTGGGGAGCTTCGGCAGGAATCATCCTCTACACAATGGCCTCTTCATCAAGATTGGCGCCCACAAGATCTACATCGGCATCAACAAGTCATGCGTACACCCGCAGCACGTCGTCGAGGGAGGTGAGATACCTCTCAGCGCGGCTCGTGGAACGTGAATCACTCACCCCGCAAGCTGCATTAAGGTCATGATGATGGTGCCAGATGCAGGAGCAAGCAAGGATCCGGCGCCAGAGCCAAAGGCAATGCCAAAGCAGGCAAGGTTTATATTCCCTCCATGAGAGAGGCCAGAGAATGTACTACAGCAGGCAATAGATAGCTTAGCAACACCCATAGCGCTAGTAGTAGATCCGGCCCAGCACATGCCGAGTTAGAAGAAACTAGGCCGAAAATGCTAGCTAGTGTGAAAAAAGTAGCTGAGTTACAGCAGCCACTGAATATTACTCTACGGGAATATGGAAAGGAAAATTGCATAGATGGAGTAAAAATCCGAGGTAGAAACCTGATTAAGGAGATTGACAAGGAGTATGTGCCTAGGCCAGGTCAGACAGATACGATAGTAATTGTAGGGCTGGAGACGTACAGTACCCTGGCAAAGACCCTCAGGGCTGCCAATTCAGCAGCTTCCGAGTTAGAAGGCTTAACCGGAGAAGCCCGAGAGAGGCAACATGAAAGAGTTAACCACTTGTTGAGGGTAGCATGTCAGCAGAATGAGGAAATGAACAAGGCAAACCCGACACAACCTGGAGCATCCCATGTAGTTTATTCGGCAAGAAATAACCCGACAAAATTTGCTAGAGCTGTGGCGTGCCCTGGTCACTATCCTAGGAGAGAGGAAGTGGTAACCTCGGGTAGAAGAGACAAACACATGGTCCCATATGACCCGGTAAAAGTAGGAAAAGGAAAAGCAGTGCAAGATGATGAGGGTCGTCACAGTGCCAGCCGAGCTGAAGCTAGCTGAGGTAACCGCGACCAAGGCAATGCCAGTCAGAGGAACGCTGCCAACAACAATGCCACACAGCGTGATCTGGTGGCAATTGGAAAAAATGCACCTCGGCAACAGCCGCAGTAGTACGTACCTCGGTAGGAGAGAAGCGCTGGTCCGGCAATGCAGCAGCAAAATGCTCGTTCGGGTCAGGACAGGTACAATGATGGTTACTCGATAATCGTTGATGTCGGATTTCCTAGACTAGAGCACCATGTGGTTGGATCAAGATTGGGGAACAGGAACTTGCAACCGGATGACCCTAGACTAAAGTTGGACCAAATCTATAGGTCGGAAATGATCGAGGTGCAAGGTCCCCTAGGTCCAGCGTGCTTCGAACCGCGGATCATGAGGGAACCACGAGTACCGAACTTTCAGCTGGCCAGAGGAACAAAGACATATGAGGTAGCACAAAGTCGGATGACTGGCTCATTGACTATGCAACAGTAGTTAACATAGCCGGAGGAAATTTGAGATGGGCGGTAAGGTATGTGCCACAAATGTTGGAGGGACCAGCAAGGGTTTGGTTGAAGAACTTGCCGCCAGGGAGTATCAACAGCTGGATAGATTTCGAGGATATGTTCGTGAGTAACTTCTTGAGTACCTTCCAGAGGCCAAATAGGCCACAGACATTGGCGTTATGCAGGCAAAGACCGAATGAGCCAGACCGAGAGTTCTTGACTCGGTGGTGCAATGTGCGCAATTCATACGAAGGGGTAATTGAATCACAAGCAAATGCGTGGTTTGCCCAAGGCCGTAGGTATGGGAGTATGTTGTGGGAAATGTTGCAACGAGATATGCCAACCACCCTGGCTGAGATGATCTGGATCGCAGATTCGTATGCTATGGGAGATCCAACGCAACCTCGGTAATGTCAAGTGAGTCGAATGAGGAGTACTACAATAGACATGGTTCCGGATCATCCAGTAGGATTGATTTCCGAGGTAAAAGAAGGGATGATTGTCTGGATTACAGGTACAGCTCGCATCAAGTGGCAGTAGTAGACCGGGATCAGCCCTATGCCAGCGTTAGCCAGCGCCAGAAAACTGGAGGGCAACATTGGCAACAAAAGGGTGAAGGCAAGAAGCCTTAGATGCCAGAGCAGAAGAAACAGTGGCAGGCAAGAAAGGACCGCCCGAGATACACATTCGAGGCTATGTTGGATCATCCATGCAAATCCCATACGCCAAGTCCAAATAGTCCGGCGAATCATAAGAACTGGCAATGTGAGTGGATGAGGAAATTGGAGCAGGGTAGCTCGGGGAATGCTCAGGCACCTCGGCACGATGCACCTCAGCAGCAACTGCTCACTGGGGGGAATGGACAGTAGCTGATGTTGCCAACACCCCCATCTAGGTATGAGAATCAAGAAAGGAGGGATGCAGTGCACCAAGTGAATAACCAGCAATAATAGGACCAAGGGTATCACGGCAATGAGGGGATAAATGAATACCGAGAGCATCATCAAAATTTATTATGTGTTTACCACTGAAGAAACTAATAGAAGGAGCTTGCAGCACCGACATATGGAGGTGAAATGCAGTAATGCCGGCTGTAATGAGGTATATGCCTTGGTCGGATTAGGAGATTACTTGGAGTATCAAGGATCACCTGAAGCTTATGCCAAGTCCTGGGATCTACGTGTTGGTGCTAGATCCGACGTTCATTGGGCCGAGTATCAATGTGAGGTTCTCCAAGGTGTTGATAGACAACGAGAGTAGCATTAACATCATGTACAAGGATACCATGCACAAGTTGGGAATATAGGAGAACATGCTCCAAGCAACAAAGACAACTTTTCATGGCATTGTTTCAGGTATCTCCTCTGAGCCCATTGGCAAGGTCTAGGTTGACGTGTTATTTGGCACAAGGGACAACTGCCAGACTGAGAACTTGGAGTTTGAGGTGGTGAACTTGGAAAGCGCATATCACGCGTTACTCAGCAGGCCCGCTCTAAGCAAGTTCATGGCCAGTACACACATCAGTTACTTGAAGATGAAATTGGCTGGACCAAGGGGAGTGATTACCATAGCTGGGGACTTCAGGCGTTCTATTGAGTGTGCTTCCGCCGGATCTAACCTAGCCGAGTAACTTGTGATTGCTCAAGAGAAGAGGAAAATTCTGGAAGTGGCGGCATTTACTCAGTCTGCGCAGCATCATATGCCAGCTCTGACTAACCTGCATGGCAGTGTTTCATTTAAAGCGATGAAAGATAGAAAGAAAGTGCCTATTGATGATCAGTTCCTAGAGCGCACTATAACTATTGGTGTCGGGTTAAGTGACAAATAGGAAAGCGTACTTGTTAACTTCCTCCGTGAGAGTCGGGATATCTTTGCTTGGTCTACACACGACCTACAAGGTGCGCCGAGGGAGTTGTCCGAGCACTCTTTGAATGTAAGACCCGGAGCAAAGCCGGTGAAGCAACCTCTCCACCGCTTCGCCGAAGATAGGAGAAAGCCATTGGAGATGAGATAGCTCGGCTCCTTCCAGCCAGATTTATCATAGAGGTACTTTACCCGGATTGGCTCTCTAATCTGGTGCTCATGGAAAAGAAGAAGGATGATCCGAATGTGGTAGTGGTATGGCACATATGTATCGATTACACGAACCTGAATAAGGCGTGTCCAAAAGATCCATTTCCGCTGCCAAGGATAGATCAGGTCATAGATTCAACTGCTAGGTGTGAGTTGTTGTCATTCATAGATGCATATTATGGTTTCCACTAGATACCTGTAAATCCGGATGATCAAATAAAGACTGCGTTTATCACCCCGTACAGGGCTTATTGCCATCGCACTATGCCGTTTGGTTTATGTAATGCTGGAGCAACATATTAGCGATGCATGCAAAAATGTTTGCATGATCAAATTGGTCGAGATGTGCAAGTTTATGTGGATGATATGGTGATAAAAACTAAGGGAAGAAAAATGCTCCTTGATGATATCCGGCAAACATTCACGAACCTAAGGAGGTTCCGGATGAAGCATAACCTGGAAAAATGTACCTTTGGTGTGCCGGAGGGAAAATTAATAGGTTTCCTTGTATCCAGTTGAGGTATCGAGACCAACCCCACAAAAATCTGAGCCATAGAGAGAATGGAACTGCCAAAATTCCTTAACAATATGCAAAAGTTTATGGGTTGCCTGGCATCATTAAGTCGGTTTGTAAGTCGACTGGCAGAGAAGGCATTTCCCCTCTACCAGTTAATGAAAAAGGCAGATAAATTTACATGGACACCGCAAGCAGATAGCGCGTTCCAAGAGTTAAAAAAGATGCTGGCCTCGGCAGCAATAGTAGCCACGCCACTACCCAAGGAGACAATGTTGCTCTATATAGCCACGACCAACCGAGTCGTAAGTGCAGTAATAGTGGTGGAACACGATGAGGAAGGCAAGTCAGTGCAAAGACTGGTGTATTACCTGAGCAAAGTATTATCAGCTTCAAAACAGAATTACCCTCACTACCAAAAGATGGCATATGGTGTATATATGGTGGCTAAAAAACTTAAGCATTACTTTGAGGAGCACCCCATCAAAGTGGTATGTGAGGCACCCATATCCGAGATTATGGGCAACAAAGATGCTAGCGGCCGAATTACAAAATGGGCAATCGAGATAACAGTGGCAGATTTCTTTGTGGACTGGGCTAAGATGCAAAACGAGCCACCCCTGCCGGTCTCAAATTATTGGCGAATGCACTTCGATGGATCAAAGCTAAAGGAAGGACTAGGGGCTAGGGTAGTACTTACTTCTCCCAAGAAGGATCAGCTGAAATATGTCCTCCAGATCCATTTTAGCGCATCAAACACTGTTGTTGAATATGAAACACTTACACATGGACTTAAGGTAGCAAATGAGGTAGGTATACGTCGGATACAGTGCTTCGGAGACTCGGATTTGGTGGTGTAGCAAGTGTTTGGAAATTGGGATGCTCTTGATGCATATATGGCACTTTATAGATTTCATGTCCAGAAGATAAGTGGTTTCTTCGAGGGGTGTGAATTCCATCACGTACCTCAGATCGAAAATGAAGTTGTCGACGTATTATCCAAGTTGGGATCATCTCGGCAGCCAATCCCGCTAGGCATTGCTTTGGAACATTTGAGGAAACCATCCATTACACTATTACAAGAATCCGACTCAATTTATGTCCCGGCTATCTCCGGATCAGAAGCTACTCCTGTGGATATAGACTGGGGAAGCACCTCAGCAAACCCGGGGACTCTTCGACAAACCTAGGGACTGTCGCGCAGAACCCGGGGACTGTTCGGCCTGATCCGACTGGAGTTATGTCAGTAGATGTAATGGAAATAAACCAAGAGCTTTTCCTCGTTCGAGCTATACCTGCATGGGCAAAGCCAATATTTGAATTCCTAAAAGAGGGAACCTTGCCAGATCACGAGATACTCTCAAGGAAAATCCAGAGAAGAGCAAAGGCATACACGATTATCAATGTCGAATTATACAAAAGAAGTGTCACCAGTGTGCTGCAGAGATGCGTAGACCCGGAAGAAGGGCTCGATATCCTCCGAGATATCCATCAAGGAGAATGTGGTCTTCATACATCTTCTAGAGCATTAGTGGCAAAGGTTTCCGGCATGGGTTTTATTGGCCAAATGCCTTGGAGCAAGTAGAGGATCTTGTGAGAAAATGCAATGGTTGCCAGAGGTACGCCACAAAGGCGCATATGCCAATGTTGGAACTAAAAACTATACCTATCACTTGGCCATTTGCGGTATGGTGTTTGGATATGGTCGGACCATTTAAGCCGACAAAGGGAAACATGACTCATATCTTGGTGATGGTGGACAAATTCACCAAGTGGATTGAAGTGAAGCCAATCAGGAAATGTGATGGGGCAATAGCTGTGATATTCCTCAAAGATATAATCATGAGATATGGCTATCCCCATAGTATCGTAACTAATAATGGCACAAACTTTGCTGAAGGAGAATTTGCGAGGTTCTGCCGAGAAAAAAAGATCCGGCTAGATGTTGCCTCAGTAGCCCACCCCGCTTCAAACGGACAAGTGGAAAGATCCAACGGACTAGTTTTGTCCGGGATAAAAACCCGGCTCATAGAGCCACTGCAAAGATCAGCGGGGTGCTGGATAGAAGAACTACCATTAGTACAATGGAGTTTAAGAACAACTCTAAATCGATCAACAGGATATACGCCATTCTTTCTGGTATATGGGATAGAAGCTGTACTACCAGCTGACATAGAGCATGATTCGCCAAGGGTCACCCAATACACATAAGTCGAAGTGCGCGAAGACCGGCAAAATGATGTTGATCTGCTGGAAGAAGCGAGAGAACTGGCCTTGTCTAGATCTGCCATATATCAGCAAAATCTCCGACGCTACCATAGCCAGAAAGTAAACCCCCGAGTCTTCCGGGAAGGCGATCTAGTACTTCGGCTTGTGCAGCGCACTGCTGGCATGCATAAGTTATCCCTTCCATGGGAAGAACCTTTCATTGTAAGCAAAGCTCTGCACAATGATTCCTACTACCTTATCGATGCACAGCCATAGGAAAATAACAAGGTGGACAGGTCCGGTGAGGAATCTAAGCGTCCATGGAATGTAGCCCTACTTCGTCCATTTTACACCTAGCAAAGAGGTGAATGTATCTGAGTCACTCATATGTTGGTATGTATGTCGGCAATGAGCATATCAACGAAACTTCAGCACCCCTAGTAGAAACTAGGGGACTGCCTCAATAATTGTCTTTTCTGTATTTACTTTCTATATGTCGGTTGGATTAAACTACTTACACCTTAGGCGGATTAGTAGTGTGTAGGCAACAAAAATCTAACTCTTTGACTTTGCTACTGTCCAACAAGAATTGGCTTCATGGCAAGCAAGAGCACAAGTTTGGAATTGCAAAGCACATGAAAAAGGAACGTAGTCGAGCCGACATCTGTTATTCGAACTAACCATGTATTTACTTTATTTATATTACGTTGAATTATTCTGAGCTAATCCCGGAATTTCAAGTATTGTTAAGCCGATTTTTTGAACCTCAGACTTGTAAGTAAAAAATGTAGGGTAACGGGTAGGCTACACTAGTGTAAAATCAAAATATTCTACCGCGTTAACCAGGAATACTATTGTCATAGATCACGGGATTACCACTAGACGTGCAGTTGCGGAACTCGATGAAGCACATCGGGGCAGTGTAGTTGTTCTACGTCTCCTCCTTGTCCTCGTCCCACGAGAAGATCCCCTTTGCACGGCTTGTCCAAGTGCTACAGCTGCAGCACCTCCGAGGTATCCACACGTCCGGGGTGGAGCGTCACACGACGGACTGCTAGGTCTGCACGTGCAACACAGGCGGAAGAGGAGTGGCGGCTAGGTGGAATGCTCAACCCTATTCAACTCGTCTCACTCTCTCTTGTATAGACATCCTTGGTGGGCTTCTACATTAGCATCCCATTAGCAGCCTAAGCCTGGTATAATTCGGATCCAATCCTCATTAGGTGTTGGGGGGATACCCCGGGTAGGGTTACACTGGGGTATAAAGGCCGAGTTAGCCGCGGTACGGCACAGTCAAAGTAGGTGTTGGGAGGGTCTCCTCTTGGCAGGATGACATACGGGGTAACCCGGCCTGGTGAGTATCCACTTAGCACTAACCCAACCGATATAAAATGTAAGTCGGCCAAACTTGATTTGCCATGTATGTAGGTACCCTTGTAGACGGGTTTGCCAAACGCTAGTCGGGCTACCACTTGGCTTCGAAGAGAAGGAAGGAATCTCCCGCTGGTAGAGGGTTACGTCCATAGTCCGGACGGACCGTTAAATTGAATAAATAAGCATCTAGCTGATGTCTATGCACGCTTCTATTCTTGTAGACAGTGTTGGGCCTCCAAGTGCAGAGGTTTGTAGAACGGCAGCAAGTTTACCTTAAGTGGATCACCCAAGGTTTATCGAACTCAGGGAGGAAGTGGTCAAAGGTATCCGTCTCAAGCAACCCTGCAATAAAGATATAAGAAGTCTCTTGTGTCCCCAACACACCCAATACACTTGTCAGGTGTATAGGTGCAATAGTTCGGCAAAGAGATAGTGAAATACAAGTAATATAGATGATTATAAGTGGTAATTGCAATCTGAAATAAGAGTGGCAGCAAGCAAACATGTAACAGGACTGATTGTAAATGGTGTTTCAATGCTTTTAACACCTGACAAAGAGGTGAATGTATCCGAGTTACTCGTATGTTGGTATGTATGTCAGCAATGAGCTTATTAATGAAACTTCAGCACCCCTAGCAGAAACTCGGGGACTGCCTTAATAATTGTCTTTATTATCTTTATGTTTAATATACATCGCTTGGTTTCGGTTTCTTATAAATTAGCCGGATTAGTAGTGTGTAAGCACCAAAAACCCAACTCTTCGACTTTGCTGCTGTCCAACAAGAATTGGCTTCATGGCAAGCAAGAGAACACGTTTGGAATCGCAAAGCACATGAAGAACGACTAAGGAAGGAAAGTAATCAAGCCGACGTTTGTTATTTGGACTAACCCTGTATTTACTTCATTTATTTTTTGTCAGATTATCTTGAGCTAATCTCAAAGTTTCAAGTATTGTTAAGTCAAATTTTTGAACCTCGCACTCGTAAGTCAAAAAACCGAATCAAGGTAGACGCGAGCCGAGACAAAAAATTGGAGGAACAACAAAAGGAAACTCGGGGACTTCGCCCACATTAATTTGACATTAAGAACTTAGTAGCAAATGAAATTGATCGTAGCAAACCAAATCATTGTGCATAAAAACAACTTCACCTAGCATACTGGGGATCTGATGAATATTGTTAAGTGTTTTTCAAGCTAAAGGAGCAACAGCAGGAGCCGAATCATCGGTCGAGGGAGGAGGTACTTAGGCATCTGTAAGCGGGGCACTAGCCTCGGCCTCATCTTCAGGATTGGCCTCTTCATCCTCTGGGTCTTCGGCAGCGTCGCCAATCTCGGAGGCTTCCTCCTCATCCTCTTCACCCTCAGCACCATCGGAGACATAGGCATCATCAAACGCGTCAAGGTAGCTTGGACCCTCATTCCAACTATGGCAGAAGGCATATTGGATGAGCTTGTTGGCACAGGCTTTGCGCTGAGCGATGCACTCCGGGTCATTGGACCATTTCGATTCGGTGCGCATACGGTCAAGCAAACCCAAATCCAGCTCTTCATACCAAGATAGAACAAAGTGAAGCGCGGTATCATCTCTGGCTCGTGCAGCATATTCCCGCCACAGGTTCACCTGAGTTTCGCACTCCATCAATTTTGCTATAAAAGAAGCACTTCCCTTGGGAGTGGGCTCGATGGGCCAGAGAGAATTGAACATACGCATCGCTACCGGCATAATGTCTACCCCATAGTTCTTCACCAGTTCCATGCGGGTAGCGAGGCTAACAAGCAAACCCTCCACCTCATAAGGGATTGACCCAGAGGCAGGACCTATTGAAATACCCCGCTGCTGCGAGACCTAGCCACAACACCAAAAGCAATAGTGTCACCCTCTAGGAACTTGCCTGTGAACATAACGAAGGATGTCAGTGAGCAAGAACACTTAATCCGGAGAGATAAGAATTGCAAAGAGGAAGAGAACTCACGTGAAATTTGGAAAAGGATACGAGTAAGCTCGGCATACACATTTGCATTGCTGGCCCAGAGTTTCTCAAATTCGGAGGTCACCGACTTAAGTTTTATGCCGGCCTCCTGCAGCAAGTCATTATCCTTGGATATTTGAGTTGTCAAGCGTTTTTTTTCCTCGGCGAACTCCTGATCAACCTTATCCAGCTCGTATTTGTGGAGGTCCTTGAGCCTTTGGATTTCGGTGTTCAGACGAGTAATCTCTGAGTCCTTGAGGCATAGCTCAGCAATTTCGTCGTCCTTTTTCTTTAACTCGGCCTGGTGCTTCCCTGCTTTTTTGAGAAAATGAGTCATCATATCAGGGATGGGCATGCTATATTCAAGTATAACTGCAATAGTGAGTTGACCCAGTAGAACCGAGGTATGAATATCTACTGAGTCAAGAAAAGAGCACGCAATGACTAAGTGAACAAGACAAATTACCTTAGATTTCAGCTAGATTTTTGCGGATAATGACATTTTCAGCCTCAACCTCGGCTGTATAATTTGGACAACAAGTTAATACGGATATCGAGTAACTCGAAGGAATGAGAAGGAAAAGGTCTTAAGCAAAGAAAGTTACCATTCTTCTAGTGGTCAACCAACAACTTGCCATATCTAGCACGAAGATTTTTGTATGAGTCCAGCAAGCGCTGGAACTCAGCATTTCGGTGGTTGGTGGTGATCTAAAAAATGAGCCAATGTTAGTTCATAGATAAAAATAAAGTTATTCAAAGTCTATAAGATCCAGGCCAAGTGGAACTTAACCCGACTCTAGGTGTCTGGATATTCGATGTCTACAAGATCCAGGCCAAGTGGAACTTAACCTGGCTCTAGGTGTGTGGATATTCGAAATGTAGAAGATCCGGGCCAACTGGAACTTAACCTGGCTCTAGGTGTGTGGATATTCAAAGTCTACAAGATCCGGGCCAAGTCAAACTTAACCCGGCTCTAGGTATGTGGATATTCGAAGTCTACAAGATCCGGGCCAAGTGGAACTTAACCCGGCTCTAGGTGTGTGGATATTCGAAGTCTACAAGATCCGGGCCAAGTGGAACTTAACCTGGCTCTAGGTTTGTGGATATTCGATGTCTACAAGATCCGGGCCAAGTGTAAGTTAACCCGACTCTTGGTGTGTGGATATTCGAAGTCTACAAGATCCGGGCCAAGTGGAACTTAACTCGGCTCTAGGTCTGTGGATATTCGAAGTCTACAAGATCCGGGCCAAGTGGAACTTAACTCGGCTCTAGGTGTGTGGTTATTTGAAAATGCTAAGGACTTGCGCTAATTCTCTAAGAGCATCCGAACGAGTAATAACTTACTCCCTCGGAGGCTCGGGGACTAGTGGGTATAGCTATAAGTGTTTGCATACATAAAAGAGCATAGCAAAAAAAGGGATTACCTCCATCATCCGGCCAGCAAGGGAGATGGCCTTGGTACCAGAATTCATCTGAGCGCTAAACTCCGCTGGACCAAACTTCTCCGGCAAATCATCTTGCGGGTTATAAACTCGGTGTCATTCCAGTTATGGACATATTCTATGAGCACCGGACTATAGCTTTCACCGCTGAGTGAATGGCTCATCACCAAGCCCTTGGCATGGGCCTCTCGCCTTGCGGACTGAGTAGCAACGGGACTAGTATGCAGGGTCAATTGCTTATTGCTCTCAGATCCGAAGGCAGGAGACCCGCAAGTAGAATCCTTAGCTAGCTTAGCGGCTTTCTTGCTCTTGCCGGATGATGCTGAGCGCTGAAGAAGAGCCGAGGCTGCAGAGCCGGACTGAGATTGGGAGGCTGGCTGAAAAATGTCTTTAATAGACATAGTGGATCCGGAGGCAGCAGACTAAGACTTCTTGGAAGATGACTTGGCTATGGCCGTGGCTCTTGCTATTGTTGTTGCTGGCGCCGGTGCTGCTAGTACTGGTGCTACAGGTACTGGTGCTACTAGTGCTGTTGGTGCTGCTGCTGTTGGTGGTACTGCTGATGCTGCTGGTGCTATTGGTGTTGTTGGCGTTGTTGGTGCTGGTACTGCTGATGCTGCTGGTGCTGATACTGGTAATGCTGGAGAGACTGGAACTAAGGAAGAAACTGTTTGGGGCGGTGCCGATGAAGCTAGCACCTCAGAACTGGACGGTTGCGACAGAGTAGAGAAACTAGGGAGATCTGGCATCACCATATCCTCGGCCGCCCCACTGCCCCCCGCATCGACGTTGCCCTCCTCATGACGAGGTGGGATCTGATCTGGTGCTGCCGCGGAGTCCTCTTGGATAGGACTCAACGGACGAACGTTGTCGTCACGGGGGGGAGAAGGGTCGCTCCGGATCGGAGAGGAAATGCTAGGGCCACTCAGGGGAATAATCCTAGGAGCGCTGAAGAAACGAAAAACAGCAAGTCAAAAGGAGAAAGAAAGGCAAATAAAGGGAAAAGGCAAAAGGAGCAAGACTCAGAGATGAGCGAGAAAGGAAAAACGACTTACTCGTTCGAGGTAGGAGGCTCCCGAGGTTTCGACATCCTCCAGACGGTGCTCTTGCTAGCAGGCTTGGCCGGAGCATTCACCCCGGACATCTTCTGCCTCTTCTTGGGCGATGGCGCCTCTGAAGCTGCGGCCAAGGTAGCCGCGTGCTTCTGGGAAGGGACATGAGCCGGATCATCCGTGGAAAGAGGGGGAACCTCGAGGACCTGACCGGCCGGATTAGCTGAAGATTCGGACATAACTGGGAACGCATAAGAGATAGGCACCGGATCAAGTACCACCATAACCTCAACATCCGAGTCATCGTCATCCGGCCAACCCCTTAGAGAAGAGGCCTTACTAGAGGGTCGTTAGGTTCCGTATGGAGTAGGCAAGAACCTCTCCGAGTCAGGCTCCACCTCATCCGTTTTTGCAAGGTGTACAACCCATTTGAGGGCCAACTCCTTGCCATCCTCAATTGACTGCTGGAGAAACAGCTGAGAGCAAAAATACTAAATGGTTAAGTTAGGAAGCTATCCGACATACCGGAAGACCCGAGAAAAATACCAAGAGAAGAGTTTACCTTAGGAGGCGGGTTGGCCCGTGTAAAGGGTGCAAGCCCCCATTTCCAAGCCTCGGAGAACTCCTTATCCACCTTGAAGATGGCCTTGACCCGGCGGAACACCTTGGAATTGTTAAGCTCGAAGGAGGAGGTCTGGTGGGGGTCAAGGGGGCCGCTTAGATAGCAAATATTGTGGGAGCGTTTCTGCAGGGGGGAGACCTGGCTACAGACGAAAGTGATCATAACATCCTCGCCCCGTAACCCCATCTTGACCAGCTCCTTTATATGGCGATCAACCTGATTCGCCAAGGCTGTGGGCCGCTTCGGGATCTTCTCCCATAGAGAGGAGTCCGGGCCACCCATCTTGAAGGGGTAGAGATGGATCAAGTCTATGTCCAAAGTATTCCGGACATAGAAGAAGGTCCGGGCCTAGCCCTTGCAGGATTCAAGGCCGGTAACCCGATGGAAAGTGAAGTTCTTGCGGGGAGAAATGGAGGCTCCACCACACTAGGTAAGGTGTTTATCAGCAGGCAAGAGCTCAGGATCCAGGATAACATTCTTGTAGAGACCAAAAAACTTGATCCACATTTCCTTGGTGGGCCAGAGGCCGAGGTACCCCTCTATGCCGGAGGCAAAAGAGGAAAAAGAAGTGATTGCGTTGGCAGGAAGGTGGTGAGGCTGTAGCTGGTAGATGGAGATGAAATCATGGAAAAATCGGAAACAGGCAAGCCGAAGCCGCACTAAAAATGGGAGAGGAAGACGACCTACTCACCTAGGTTTGGCGAAAGTGAAATTTCCTCGGCGGCGAGGTGGCAGGCGATGCTCGCGGGTATGCGGCGGGTCGCATAGAGCCAGTCCAGATCGTCCTGGCAGACAAAAGCGCCCGCCCAAGAGCCATGCTCGTGGGCTTCGTCCTCTTCCTCCTCCTAAGCAGCAATGGCAGCCTCCTCTTCTGTGATGGCTAAGTCAAGATCCTCAAGAAGGTAATCAGTGAAATAGTAGTCGGCTGTGGGGAATTTGGAAGTGCAGGTCCCCATGGCAAAAGGCTCGAGCGGAAGCAGTGGCACGGTCGCAAGGAGCAGCTGGCTACGGCAGCAGCAGCGTAGCACTAACGCAGAAGCGATGGCGATGGTGGCGTCACTATGGAGAAGAAGGGGCAGGGCGGGCGTGCGAGTGGGGAACTTCCCAAGAGCTGCCCCTATTTAATCAGCGTCACACAGTGTAGTGGGATCGGTTGCTGCTACCCAACTGCATGTTGTGGCCGTGTATCCCCCAAATTGGCCAATCAGGCTCGTGCCACAGAGAGGGATACAAGGAGCAGGGGATCCCATGATGTGATGCTATGATACAGTTAACGAGGGGCTGCCGCAATAGCAGAGCGGTTATTCTTGACATTTACTACAGTAACCAGCGCAGTAAACTGGCGTGGCCCTTAAAATGAGGCAAAGTGATGATTACCCTCCACGTAGGACGTGGGGAAGCGTATGAGAGAAGGAAAAGTAACCCGGATACATGGGCAAAAACCCGGCCAACAAGAAGTAACTCGGATTGATCCAAGGGAGCATCGAGGCAGAGGGTCCGGGTTATGGAATAACTCGGCTGAAGAAGCGTAGATTCGGCTAAGAGGAACCTGATGTGGCCTTAAGAGCTGAAGTTGCTAAGACCGCACTAGCTTCAGGGACTAATGTTGGTGGGATACCCCCGGGTAGGGTCACGTCGGGGTATAAAGGCCGAGTTAGCTGAGGTACGGCATGGTCAAAGTAGGTGCTGGTTAGGTCTCCTCATGGCAGGCCAACATACCGGGTAACTCAGCCTGGTGAGTATCCACTTAGTACTAACCCGGCCGACATAAAATGTAAGTCGGCCAAACTTGATTTGCCATGTATGCAGGCACCCTCATATACGGGTTAGCCAAACGCTAGCCGAGCTACCACTTGGCTTCCAAGAAAAAGAAGGAATCTCCCGCTGGTCAAAAGGTGGCCTCTGCCCACTATAGCATGAGCGAAGCGAGCAGAGGAAAGGACCAGCGAGGCGTGGCCGACAAAGATGAAGCGGGCGATGTCGGTTGACGTAGTCCATGTCAGGTGATGCCTAAAGTCAAGGGGCTTGCAGAGGGTAACGTCCATAGTCTGGACAGACCGTTAAAGTGAATAAAGAAGCATCTAGCTTTAACCAAGGGGCATATTTGGGGAATATGCATCCACGCATGCCCTAACTTTGTAACCTGGGCTTCCCTATATAAGGAGCACTAGGGCCTCCATAATGGGGGATCGATCATTCTGTCTTGGAAGAACTCTAGAGCATTGTAGTGGGGGTAAGAGAACTAGTCTCCTTCTCACGAACAGCTCGAGGAGCCCTTGTAATCCACCATTGATAGAGTGAAATACAAACATATGTGTGTGGAATCACCACACTATCCCTCCTTGGATTCCTCTAGTGCTCATTGGCCCCATCTTTAGCCTATCCATGGCATCTGCCGTGCCACCACCACGACATTAGGCTTCCAGCCCCTAATGTGTGTGACCCTATAAGTTCATACACGTATAGACATGACACGAGTACACTTACTCCATCAATAGTTGGTAGCGGCCTCTAGCAAGACGTGCCAACTCCTAAACGCATATAAAGATCATTCGGACAAACCATCACAAGGTTGAGTACATGTCTTTCCCTTTGCCCTACCATATTTGGTCTAAATCCAAGCTGACCTCTCTTTATCGATATTGTGATTCAGAATCCATTTACTAGGTTAACTCTTAACCATATGTAGCACGACCATGCATTTCTGGATCCGATCACTCGAGGGGCCTATAGATATCTCTCTCAAGTAGAGAGGGGAAATCCCATCTTGATTGACCAATGCCTTGTAGCATGTATCAGGACAACACCGAAACCTACCTTTGTAACTACCCGGTTACAGAGTAGTGTTTGATAGCCCCAAAGTATGTTGATCCACATCTCAAGTACATGCAACAATCTCAGGTCTAAGGATAAAACGTACACGATGTGTAGAGAGAGCTACAAGTATTATTGGCAGTCTCAAGTTGGGTCAGTCCAACCCCATGTTCATAACATGTGTCCACATCATTGGTTTGACATCTCCATGTCTATGACTTGCGAAACATAGTCATCAACCAATCGGTGTGCTAGTCTAATATTCATGTGTGTCCTCACATGAACTCCGACTAGGCAGAACTATTAGATAACCATACAAGTAAAGAGTTTCACAAATAATTCACATAATTGCCAATTAATACAAGTTGCCTGGTATATGGATATTCAAGGAACATTATAATAACTCATGGCATACATATGAAATACAATCATCTCTGTGATTGTCTCTAGGGCATATTTCCTTTAAAAACCGAATCAAGGTAGACGCGAGCCGAATCATAAAATTGGGGGAAAAATAAAAGGAAACTTGTGGACTCCGCCAATGTTAATCTGACATTAATAAATTAGTAGCATAACACAAGCAAATATAGCAAAACAAACCATTGTGCTTAATACAACTACACCCGACATACCGGGGATCTAATAATTATCAAAGTGTTTTTCAATCATGGAGCAGTAGCAGGAGCCGAATCATCGGTCGAAGGAGCCAGATCGTCGGACGAAGGAGGGGGTAATTCGGTGTCAGCAGCAAGAGCGCTGGTCCCGGCGTCATCTTTTGGGTTAGCGTCCTCGCCCTTCGGATCTTCCGCATCCTCGTCGAGCTCAGAAGCTTCTTCTTCATCTTCATCGCCCTCCCCATCCGAGACATAAGCATCGTCAGCAGCCTCGAGGAATCTTGGACCCTTATTCCAGCTATGGCAAAAGGTGTACTGAATAAGATTGTTGGCACAGGCTTTGCTTTGGGCAATGCACTCCAGATCATTGGACCACTTAGATCCGGTGCGCATACGATCAAGCAACTCCAGGTCCAGCTCCTCGTACCATGACAATACAAAGTTCAATGCTTTATCAGCCTCGACACGTGCAGCGGATTCTCGCTACAGGTTCAGCTAGGTCTCACACTCCATTAGTTTTGCTATAAAAGCGGTGCTACCTTTGGGAGTGGGATCAGTGGGCCAGAGAGCATTAAACATCCGGATTGATGCTGTCATAATGTCCATGCCATAATTTTTCATAACTTCAACGTGGGCAGCGAGGCTCACCAGCAAGTCCTTCGTGTCATAAGGAACAAACCCGGAGGTAGGGATAGTTAGAATACCCCGCTGCAGGCAGGACTTAGCCACGGCAGCATAAGCAAGGGGTTCACTCTCTGGGAACTTGCCTATGAACAAAACAGAAAATATCAGTGAGTAAAGGCACATGACCCAGTGAAACAAGTGTCGTAAGAAGGAAAAGAACTCACGAGCGATGTGGCTGAGAATCTAAGTCAGCTCATTATGTTCATCAGCATTCCTTGACGTGAGGTTCTCATACTCGGAGGTCACCGAGCTGAGTTTGACGTCGGTTTCCTTCAGCAAATCATTGTCCTTCTCGAGTTGAGTTTTTAAGCGGTCTTTCTCCTCGAAGAACTCCTGGTCAACTTTGTCCAGCTTTGATTTCTGGAGGTCCTTGAGCTTCTAGATTTCGGTGTTCAGCCGAGTAATCTCATTGTCCTTGAGACGAAGCTAGGATATTTCATCATCTTTCTTTTTCAATTCATACTAGTGCTTTCCTGCTTGTTCAAGTAAGTGAAGCATCATGTCAGGAATAGGCACACTATCTTGAAGTGCAACTACAATATTGGGTTGACCTGGCAGAGCCGAGGTATAAATATCTGCCGAGTCAAGGAAAGAGCATGCAAAGGCTAAATGATCAAGATGAGTTACCTTGGATCTCAGCCAAGTTCTTGCGCATGATGACATTGTCAGCCTTGGCCTCGGCAGCATAATCCGAATGATAAGTTAACACGGATAGCAAGTAACTCAAAGACACGGAAGTGAAAGATTTTAAGCAAAATAACTTACCCTTCTTTTGGTGATCAGCAAGTAACTCAAAGCCAAGGAATTGCGCTAGTTCTCTAAGAGAATCTGGCCGAGTAATAAATTACTCCCCTGGAGGATCGGGGACTAGTGGATATATCTCTAAGTGTTCGTGCATATAAAAGGCATGACGGAGAAAAGATTACCTCCATCATCCGGTCGGCGAAGGTAATAGCCTGGGTGGGTGTGTTCATCTGTGCGCTGAACTCAGCCAGACCAAACTTCTCCGGGAGGTCATCCTTAGGGTTTATGAACTTGGCGTCATTCCAGTTATTTACATATTCGATGAGCGTCGGACTATAATTCTCACCGCTAAGTGCCTGGCTCATCACTAGACCTAAGCACGGGCTTCCCCCTCGCGGCCTGGGTAGCAGACGGGCTAGTATGCAAAGTTAATTGCTTACTACCCTCTGATTCGGAGGCGGAAGACCCAGAGGCAGCTCCATCCTTCTTGGACACGGACACGAGCGTGCGCTGTCCGGATTCTATGTTGATGTCCTTGGAGGCAGGTCCATTGGCTACCTTAGCTGTTTTCTTGCTCTTGCTGGCAGATTTGGGCTGCTGTAGAAGAGCCGAAGCTTGTGCTCCGGATTGAGCCTCAGAAGCTGGCTAGAATATATCCTTGATGGACATGGTTGATCTAGATGCAGTTGCCTGAGGCTTCTTCTTAGACGCTAGTGCTGGTGTTGGTGTTGTTGTTGCTGGTGCTGATGCTGCCACTGCTGGTACTGGTGATGTTGGTGCTGTTACTGCTAGTGCTACTACTGGTACTGGAGCTGGAGGTGGTACTTGTACAAATGCTGGTGATGATGTTGTTGGCAAAACTGGAACAGAATAAGAAGAAGAAGAGGTCCGGGGCGGTGCCGATGAAACCGGCACCTCTGAAGCTCTTGGTTGCGGCTGAGCCGAAGAATTGGGCAGATCTGGCATAGCCGTATCCTCGGCAGTCCCACTATGCCCCGCACCGATGTTACCATCCTCATGATGAGGTGGGCTCAGATCCGGCGCAGCCGCTAAACTCTCTTGGATAGGGCTCAGTGGGCGAACGTCGTCGTCATGGGGGGAGATGGAGCACTTCACATGGGAGAGGAGATGCTGGGACCACTCTGGGGGATCACCCTGGAGCGCTACCAAATCAGTCAACAAATGAAAATTTAAGAGGAGAAAGTGAAACAAGTAAAATGCAAAGAAAAAAAGGCAAGACCGGAAATAAGCAAGGAAGGAAAAATGACTTACTCAGCCGAGCTTGGAGGTTCCCGAGGCTCGGGCGCTCTCCGGACAGTAGCCTTGTGCACTGTCTTGCCTGCTCTCTTAACACCAGATCTCTTCTGCCCCTTCTTTGGAGGAGGCACCTCAGAAGCAGCGGCCGAGGTTGTCGGATGCTTCTAGAAGGGGCAGGAGCCAGATCATCGGTGGCAAGAGGGGGAAACTCATGGACCTGACCGGCTGGGTTAGCTGAAGATTCATAGGTAACCGGAAACGCGTAAGAGATGGGCACCGGATCAAGTACCTCCATAACCTCAACATTGGAGTCATCATCATCCGGCCAATCCCTTAGAGAAGAGGCCTTACCAAAGGTTCGCTTGGTGCTGTCC
Organism: Avena insularis; assembly: GCA_023614405.1. NCBI lineage: Eukaryota > Viridiplantae > Streptophyta > Magnoliopsida > Poales > Poaceae > Avena > Avena insularis. Next base: position 273,820,752 of record CM042692.1, read on the forward strand.
AGAGTAGGCAAGAATCTCTCCGGGTCAGGATCAACCATGTCTGTCTCTGAATGGTCCTTCGCCCATTTGAGGGCTGGCTCCTTGCCATCCTCCATCGTCTGCTGGAGAAACAACTGAGAGAGAAAATACTAAGGGATCAAATAAGGTTGCAGTCCGACATACTGCAAAACTCGGAATGAGACTAAGAAAGAGAACTTACCAGAGGAGGCAAGTTACCCCGGGAGAAGGTCTCTAGCCCCCACTTCCACGCCTCGGTGAACTCCTTGTCTATCTTAAAGATAGCTTTAACCCGGCGGAATATGTCGGATTTGCTAAGATCGAAGGAGGAGGTGCAATTGGGGTCAAGAGAACCACTCAAATGGCCAAGCTTATGCGAGCATTTCTAGAGAGGGGAGATCTGGCTGCGCACGAAGGTGATCATCACGTCCTCACTGCGCAGCCCTTGCTTAGCAAGCTCCTTGATCCTCCTATCTACCTGACTCGCCAGTGTAGTTGGCCTCTTCGGGATCTGCTCCCACAAGGAGGTGTTCGGAACACTGATTTTGAAGGGGAGCAGCCGGATGAGGTCCTCGTCCGTGTTGTTATTCATATGGAAGAAAGTCCGGGCCCAGCCCTTGCAAGATTCAAGGCCGATAACCGGGGAAGGCGGAGTTTTTGCAGGGAGAGATGGAGGCTCCACCGCATTGGGTCAAGAGTTTATCAGCCGGGGCAAGATAAGGATCTGGAATGATATTCTTGCGGAGACCAAAGAACTTGATCCAAAGTTCTTTGGTGGGCTAGAGGCCGATATATGCTTCTATGTCGGATGCAAAATAAGAAAGGGAGGTGATAGTATTGGCTAGAAGATGGTGTGGCTGAAGTTGGTAGGTGTTGAGGAAATCGTGAAAGAAATCACTCACAGGAAGGCCAAAGGCGCGCTGAAAGTGGGACAAGAACACTACAAACTCGCCTGGGTTAGGAGAAGGTGCAATCTCCTGGCAGCGAGGCGACACATGAGGCCAGCGGGGCTGTGGCGGGTTGTGTAGAGCCAGTCAATGTCATCCTGGCAGACCCACGCGCCCGCCTAGGCGCCACGCTCATGAGCTTCTTCTTCCTCCTCCTCCTGCTCAGCGGCAATGATCTCCTCCTCAGTCATGTCCAGATCGAGGTCTTCGTAAGGGTAGTCTGCGGTGGAGAGCTGCGGTTTGGAACTACAAGGCCCCGTAGCAGAAGGCTCGGGCGGGAACGGCGGTGTGGATGCGGAAAAACGGCGGCGCTACGCTATGCAGGAGAAGCAGCGGCGGTGCGACTGTGGAGAATAAGAAGTAGAGGATAGGGGTGCGTGCGAAGTGGGGGAAACCCCCAAGGGACACCCCTGTCCCCTATTTAACTGCGCCCATGGGAGCCGTAGTGGGATCAACCGCTATGGCGTGGCCACACGATGTGCTCGTGTATCCGCGGAGCCAGCCAATCATGCGCGAGCCACACCAAGGACCACATGGAGCAGGGAGTTCCATAACGCGACGTGATGATACAGTTAACGAGGGGGTTGCCACAATGTGACGTGCGTAGCAGTTATTCCTGACAATCAATACATTAACCGGCACAGTAATTGGCCCGGCCCTTAAAAGAGGCAACATGATGATTACCCTCCACGTGGGACGTGGGAAGCGTATGGGAGAAGTAAACATAACCCGGATACATGGATAATGACCCGGCCCATGAGAATTAACTTGGATTGTGCCAGGGGAATGACAAACCGAATAGACCGGGTTACAAGATAACTCAGCGAAGAATATATGTCTTGATAAATGGAACCTGTTGTGGCCTTATCATCTGAAGTTCCTAAGACCGCACCAGCTTCAGGGACTAATATTGGCGGGATACCCCCGGGTAGGATCACGCCGGGGTATAAAGGCCGAGTTAGCTGAGGTACGGCATGGTCAAAGCGAATGTTGGCCGGGTCTCCTCAAGGCAGGCCGACTTACGGGTAACCCAGCCTGGTGGCTGTTCACCTAACATTAGCTCGGCCGACATAAAACATATGTCGGCTATGTTTGATTTACCATTTTTGTAGGTACCCTCGTAGTCGGGTTAACCAAGCTTTGGCCGGGTCATCACTTGGCTTCCAAGGGAAGAAAGTAATCCCTCGGTGGTCAAAAGGTGGCCTCTGCCCACTGCAGCGTGAGCGAAGCGATAGAGGGAAGGACCAGCAGGGTGTGGCCGACAAAGGTGACGCAGCTAGTGTCGGCCGATGCTAGCGGTGTCTAGTAATGCAACGCCACAGAGGGGCTCAGGGACGCTTACGCATCGAGTCTGGACTAGCCATTTAAAGTGAATAAAGAGGCATCTTGCTTTAACCACCGAGCATATTTGTGGAATATGCTTCCACGAATGCCCTAGATTTGTAACCTGGGATCCCCTATATAAGGAGCACCAGGGCCTCCATAGAGGGGGATCGATCATTCTGTTAAGGAGGAACCCTAGAGTTTTGTAGTGGGGAGTAAGAGAATTAGTCTCCTTCTCACAAACAGCTCGAGGAGCCCTTGTAATCCACATCCAACAACAGAGAAATCAGAACATTTGTGTGTGGAATCACCACACTATCCCTCCCTGGATTCCTCTAGTGCACACTAGCCCCATCTTTAGCCTATTCATGGCATCTGTCGTGCCACCACCACGACAACAACAACGACTCAACGAGTCAAGAATACATATATACAATACGAAGATCCAAATCACACTGAAAACGATACAACATCCGCGTACGGATAAGAAGCAAATAGAGCTAAGAGCCCTGAAGAATAACCAATGGCATCCATAACCCTGCCCAGTCCAAGCAGGAAGGGTAACCCTTCTAACGACATCGATCTCAAACCTACTAAAACAAAAGGGGCGCTGACAAAGGGCAAAGGAAAAACATAGCGGTCAGTACTAAGGCCAGTACATAGCGAGACTAGAATTCGGCGACTCTTGCCTACATAGGTATGGTGGACTGATGCGGCAGCGAAGCATGCACTAAACAACCTATAGAGACTCGATACAACTGTCGGCTATTAGAGAGGGATAATAAAGACATGTTCGGAACCAACCTGATACTAACACCAAACATACCCATCCTGGTAATTACCCCTCGATACGAAACGAGGAAGTCATGCCGAGGAAACCCACACGGTTGCAGTTTTATTCATTCATTCCATGGTGGTTGTCCAACTTACTAGTCATATCATTTACAAGTCATATTATAACATAAGTTCTTTAGTTTTAGTTGTTTATGATCGAGAATTGTGCTCCAAGTTGTCCATACCCGTGGACATGGCTTTTCAAAAAGATTTAACCCTGCAGGGGTGCACCAAAGTATCCACACGCACTTCAACCCTTGTTGTCAGATCCGAATATGAGCAAGATCCTAAACATACACCCAACGGTATGCGACGGGGCCTTGGACACGATGTTTCCTAGACCCAAAGCAAGTACATGGGGTCCACCCCCCTAAGCTACCCGCAATGAAGTCGGTCGTCTCCGATACGGACCGAGGGTATGTGGCGATGGCTATAAATGATTAGGAACCCAAAAGTGTGATTGGACTTGTCGATACAGCGGAAACGTGCACGGGGTTCCCAAACAGTACAGGAGCTCCACGCGCAATCGCAAATAAAGCAGTAAAGCATGGCATAAGTACATGATAGTAATAAAGTCCCAAACTACTTCGTGGCCCCCAAAATAGTACTTTGAAATCAGGTAGTAAGTCGATGGGGTTCCCACACACCCACCTTTGGTTCGTGTGCTCGATCTCGGAACGGGTGCCATGAACTCGAGTCCTAGGTGGACACAAGTGGGTGGTTAAAAACCAAATATTGACTATTACCCACCGGTGCCTCTACATTATATCTATTTCTAGCATTTTAGTTAACAAGTTATAATGAAAGCCATGATCATCTCCACCATTAAGCATGTGCCAACCTTCCATCAATGGTGGAATGACAACGACGCGAAGCACCACCTGAGCAAGCAACTACGACTCGCAAGGAAAATTGTCTATCAAACAATAGGTAGTAGGATGTGTCCAAGGAAATATAGAGGCTACAAGGAATATAAATGATGCACAGAAACTAAAGCATCACAACACAGATAGCAATAGATCATGAGGAGGAAATAAAGACTATAAAAGCAAAATAGGTAGAAAGGGGGAGAATGCTTTCCTAGGAACACTACCGAAGATACATATTCAAAGGACTTGTCAATACTCGCATCCACTCAACAGCATATTCCGTGAAGAAGCAAACCACTAAAAGAAACACCGGATGCACTATCTAATACTACGGAATAAGATTGAGCATGATGCATGTATGATGTATGACATGGCAATGATGCGATGTGACTAGGCAATATTAAGCGGAACCGGAATCCCGAAAATCAATTATATGGTGCAAGTTATTTAGATGCCCCCAATTTAAATGTTGGCTTAACATGGCAAAACATAGCATCGGTTCACTACAAAACTTTAAATGGAGCCAATATAAGACTAGAAAAGCCCGCATATAGTCTCCATACTTAATTAAATTGGCATAATGCCCCAAACAATTGAATATGTACGCAATCATGAGAAATTTAATCTGTATCAAGCGATAATATCATATTATAAAAATAGGGGTCTTGGAAAGGGTCACACGTTGGAGTTCAGAACCGAGGGTCTCGGGGTTCATTGGATCTATCTTCGGATCCACGACCGGAGTTCTTCGAGCTCATGAGGAAGAACTCGATGTCCGTGAAGGAGAACATGGCATGCCATGATGGAGAAGTTAATGTTCTGTGTTGGAGTTCTCAGAGTTCGGCACTAATGGTCTTGTGTGGATCTTCAGGCTCTCATCTCGTGTCGGCCTTGGTCTCTCGAACGGCCCCAGAAATCTTGACGTGTCATGGCGTCTTGGTAAGTACTTATCCATCTTTATATACTTACATCGGGAGGTAGTTAGAGGCACGTAGGTGCGCTACAAAGATGCATTTGCTAGGCAGCCATATGGTTGAGCACCATCTGGTCATGCTGCAGCGAGAAAAAACAGCTAGGGTGAGGACCTGCAGCAAGCAACATCGACGAGGTGAGAAAAAACGTCTGGGCATCATCCACGCGCTGAAGGTTGAGCTAGTTCTCTATGCATGTGGAGGCAAGCAGGGACATCCAGCATGCTTCCTTGGACAGAGGGGGAGCGGCTTTCGTTGGTAGCAAGGAGGGGAGATCGCGGGGAAGCTCACCAGGATGGAGGCAGTGCGTGAACGATGCGAGAGGCCAGCTCCAGGAGGCCAAGGGCGGCGCAGGCGGCCGGTGACGAGCTCGCTGGCGGAACGGGCGGTGTGCAGAGGAAGAGTGAGGTGGCGCTCGTGGAGCTCGCAGGGACGGTGAGGTCATGGCGGTCGCGCTGGCTGCAGAGGGAGGCCAGCAACAAAGTGCTGCTGGGCAGAGGGGCGGCCTAAGGCAGCAGCTCATAGAGGTTGAGGAGAAGGGCCGGCCTGGCCGGAGAGCAGCAGTGTGCACTCGCGGCAGAGCGGATTGTGGTGGTGGCAGTAGCAACATGGTGACGTGAGACCTGGCGTGAGGTCGACATAAGGGACCAGGAGGAGCTTGGCGACAGGGATCTAAAAAGGGAGGTGTGGGGCGAGCGAGGCGAAGCAGGGTCGCGAGGGAGCGAGGTGCCGTGTGAGTTGCAAAACGGGGTAGGGCCAGGGGAATCGTGCTACGACACTAGGGTGTGAGTGTGCGTGCCATGCGTGGGTAGGCGAGCAGGCATGTCGAGGACAACAGGAGCGACGCGGTTGGGGTGCTGGGTGCGGGCGTGTCGGTGCACTGCGATACATGCGAGGAGTGCGACACGAACGGGTCGCGAGGCAGGTAGGTCAGGGTTGCAACATGGTGGCCTGGCTGCAGCGATGTTGCTTGCACTCATTGCAAGCATGACAGGGTGGGCGCATGCGACGCATTCGCGGGCGGGCTTGGTCAACCCCAGGCGAGTGTCGGTCGGTTGACTAGGTGGTTGGTGTGAGTGGGGTGAGGTATGGTAGCGTGCGAGTGTGGCGTGTTCTGCCGCGGCCGCGACTAGGGGGTTTAGGGTTAGGCGCCAGTAGGCTAGGGTTTGGTCAGGAAAACTCTAGGGTTTGGTCTAGTGGGGTAGTAGGTGGCCTGTTGGTTCGGCCTTCGGGCCTAGCTGATTAGGCTGCCTCCCCTACTAATAAAATGTTTTACTTGATTTCTTTAAAACAAATCAATTTGTAAATATCATTTGGTCAAACAAAATATCCGAAAGAGACACGGGGTTACTGTTGAAATAAGGATGGGAGATATTTAGAAAAAACTAGGATTTTGGAGAAATAGTTTTTAGTAAAATTATATGCATGCAAACATGAAGATGTTCAAAATGCAATGTGGCATGATGATATGAGCATGCAGCCATGATGATGCACAAAACAAAAACACAGCAGGTTTTACCCGGGGTGCTACAATTCGACACGACTAATGGTACGGGAAAGAAAGCTGATGGACGGACTGTTCTCGCTTCATGTAGATCCTCACGACACCACTAACAAGATGCTTGATCCATCTTGAAATTGTCGACACCACCAACAAGGAGTTGTAGCTCACGTTCATTGAGCGAACACTCTAGGAAACAAAGACGAAGGTAGAGGTCTCAAAAGATGCGGCCACCTCTAACTTCTCTAGGAGGAGTAAAATTGCTTGATCCACCAATTCAATGTACAAGAGCGAATGATAAGAGTAGTGGTATGGTAGCTACTCCATCATGTACCCAAAACATTACTCCGTATATGGATAGGAGAATTTTACAACCACTCTTCGAATTTAGACTAAAGATCCTCACAAGAGGTGTTCGGGAAACAAATTATTGGTGCAAGCTCTTCATAGATGATGTCGTCATGTTGGAAAATGTTGGAAAATACAAAAGAAATCTTATGAAAAGACACAATGATTAGGCTCCACGATGGTTCCATTGGCATGAAAGACACATGCTCAAGGTATACTCTGACTTCACCAATGCTCATCCTTCTCATATGTTTTTCCCAACGATATGGATATCCGTCAAGGTGAAGATACAGATAAAGAGTACAAGGACCAAAAAGATTGGATGAAGGGTACAACAAGCGAGATGCAGACTTGATGATTGTATCATCACTGTTATAAAATGGAGGAAGCAAAACCCTAAAGATACAATAGAAACGCAACCACCAGAAATCCTGGACCCAAAGAAAAGATAAGAGTAGGTTCAAAACACGTAGAGGGAAGAGGAGACTATCATAGGGGTAAGGAGTAAAAACAGACCTACTCAGATCTATCTAACCAATTTTGCAAAAATAGTTTTGACACACGACATCGGCCGTTTGCTAGGTTACTGATGAGTGCATAATTGCATCATGTTTTATATTATTATTTTGCATTGTAGTTGTAGGATCTTGGTATTTTACGGCGTTCGCACGCACATTTTATGTCTATTTTCACCAAGATCAGGACAGATGATGGATACAATGGACACAATTCTTGGAGCAGTTGTACTAGGGAGAAAAGGAGTCAAAACAACGTAAATCACTTATTTGGGAAATATCAATAACACCAGAAGAAAACCGGAAGCGATCGAGGCGTCTAGAGGGTTTGACGACCAACTATACGGCGGGAATAATTTTCTGGCCGTATAATTCCCGTCATATATTTGGCGTCGCCACCGCCTCCTCAAATAGTTTCACCCTGTGCAACTGGATCGGAGAGATGATATACAGAATAACCAGAAATTGCCAAAACCTCATCTCCGGAAGGCATCTAGAGGGCGAACTTGTACACCAAGGATCCATCTTTGCCCTGCGCAGATCCGGGAGGCTAAGGCATCGATCTTCATCATCAACCGCTGCATCACCACCATCTCCATCCATCCCATCTACATCTTGTCTAGATCTTGTTGTAATTTCTGTACTCATTGTGGATTTATACAAGTACTATTCATCTATGATAGATTCCATTGTTATTTCCATGATCTTGATTGCCTCCATGTCTGAGTAGATCATTAGTTCTTGGGGAGATAGAGAAATCCTAGTATGAGATTGAAATAAGATAAAGTTTATTATGATATTCATCGTTGTGACCATGTGTTAGATTGTGTTCATATTAATGTTGGGAGAAGTCGACCTCTCAATATTTGCCTCTTATGGGGTCTTGATGGAGGGAACTACTAGTTGGTAGACGGAGGTATGTTAGCACTTACAGTGACTATAAAGCTGTTGGAACCCCTTACGTATCAACTTGGGAACCAAGTAAACTCACAGAACACTATCCATGTCATGGGATATGTCCTACGGGATTAAGTCCCTTAATAGCGCAGTAATTCGATTGATGTCGATTGCTGACTGATTTGGTTATGAGGATCAGAATATAAAGTTGGGGTGGCCAGGCAACGCGGTACCCAAGTTTCTTACAATCAGCTGTGTTGCCCAAAGTTGGCGTGCCAAATACTCAGAGGGTCTTTTTCGGCATGAATTCAACTTTACGTTTCAATACAAAATATCAGGCTAACAGCCGTCAAGTTGGGGGCCCCTGTCAGCTTTTGCTGTTATGTCACTGCTGTCGTGGCTGCCATGTAGGCTTGCAGCGTTGGCACATGCATCCTTTGCGCGTCTTCTTCTTCCTCCGAGGCGGCAATCTGTGGTCGCGGCCATGGCGCGGAGCTAGGACTTGGACGAACCTGCTCGGCCCCGCACCCATGGCACGGCGCGGGGACGGGAATTCATTCCTGGGTGAGATCTGTCACCATGCCGACCATGCTCGGTCCTGTTGGCCTCCTCTAGAATCCGAGCTCGCCGTCGCCGTGGTCGCATACGCACCAGCCATGGCGCCTTCCTCTCCGAACCCCAAAGCCACATCCACCCAGTTCGGCACAACGCCAACAAGGTGAAAATACATCAAGTTTTCTTCTTGTGATTGTAGAAAAACATGTAAGTATTATGGATGTAGCATACTCTAACAATGTACACATATGTTGTTTACTAGATTTTCATTTGAAATTAGTAGCTCCGTGATGACGAAACATAGAGAACCTAAATGGAATGACGATGATGACCATGTTCTGTACTTTGCATTGCATCAAGAAGTGCTCGCTGACGAAGCAAGTTACCAAGAGAGTGGAGTTCATCAGCCATTGCCAAAAAACATGTGAACAAATCAATGAGCGATTCAATGCTAATACGCACAGAAAATCAAGATCCATATCATCAATCATCAATAGGTGGCACATTCTAGTGATGCATTCAAATGCGTACACCATGTATCATTTACTTGAAGTGGTTGTTATCCTGAGCAAAAATGCCTAGTATGAACATTACCTTTGTATGTTCTATGCTGCAATTCTGTTGTTATGGGCGTGGAAAGAAAAGCTAGGCTTCACTGAATATTATGCAGTTAGGCCTAACTTAGTCTTACACAAATAAGCACAGCTTAGTCTTTACACAAATAAGCGTAACTAATGATAAAGATAAACACAAAGGGTTCATCGGATCTGCCAGTATGAGCACTAGGTCCCTGGAGCTGGTGGTATCCTAGGAACGAACCAGAATGCTGCGTTTGGCCGTCTAGCATTCTCCATCAAATCATATGACCCCACTGATGAGCCAATTGTAGGCCCCCTCCCCCCGACGTGGATTCAGCTCCACGTCGGATCTGGAGTGTCAACATGATAGACGCGTGAGTGTGCAGCAAACACAAAGTCTTCTATAAACACTGGAAGTGCTGGCACCTCAGCAACAACACTAGCATGTTCTTCCTGGACTCTGACAGCAGCCTCAGCAGGTATTTCTTCAACTTCACCAGCAGCAGCCTCAGCAGGTATTTCGTCAGCTTCACCAGCAGCAGCATTAGCAAGTATTTCGTCAGCTTCACCAGCAACAGTATCACCAAGTATTTCGTCAGCTTCACTAGGAGCAGCAGCAGCTAGTTCTTCGTCAGCTCCACCACCACCAACACCAGCAGCAGCAGTAGCATCAGGAGCCAGGGCTGCCTGAGCAATTACAGGTTCAACAACTCGAGGGGCTCCGACAAAGAAAGGGTAGTTGATCCCAAGAAACACAGATTGTCCCTTCAGATTTTCGACTCTACTCCAGACTTGCTCTACTGGGTCTTTGGATGGGCATGCGGACCTCGAGAAAACGTGATACCGCAGCGATGGGTATGAAGAAAGTTGTGTCCCCATATGTTCTATTGTATCACCAACGATGTTTAGTGCTCCCCTGATATGAATCCACATGAGTTCATCATCCTGTTTCGTGTCGCCTCCGAGAGGTGCCAGGAACCAGCGCCGTGTCCCAAGTTCAGCATCTGCTACTGCATCTTTGATGACCGGAGCTGGAGTGATGCGCGGGGCTGCGTGGGTACCTGCGTGTTACTTACAGTCAGTAAGAAGAATTTTGAATGGGATTTTACATGCTATATGACACCATGACTCACCCCAAATGGACGGCTCCAAAACATGCACGTCGCCGCTAGGTTTAGTGACCGCATAAATGCGTTGCGGTTTGTACGAATAATAGTTGTAGGTGAAGACGGCATCGACATACTTCTCCGGCCACAGGAAGTCATCGCGCAAGACTGTCCATTTCTTGTCTTCTGGGCATCTAATGAATGTGATTGCCTTGTCGAACACCGCTAAGAGGTCGTATTCCCAGGTCTTACGTGCCCCCTCCCGCGGTCTATGTGGGAGTTATACCTTCAGAAGCTCAAGTTCTGCCATGTTGAACCTGTAAGCGAATTCGGAAATGGGCAGCGGCCACCTGTTGTTGAATGCAGTAATGCCGACACCCTCCAAAGATGGCAATGTAAGTATCAACGATCTGTAGCCATTTTTTAGAGTCCAAGTACTCCCATCCTGCGATAAAAGGACCAGCCACTCGCCGTTGCCACCCACCCAGTTCTGGTCCTCATCCATTTCTGTCTCTTCTTCTTCCTTGATATTCACCACTACTGATTCGGAACACTTATCCAGCAGCATCAGTTTTGCATGAATATTCTGCAGAGTTTGTTGTCAGTTGGTACAATCACCAAGCATGGATTCCATTGCAAATACAATTTGACAACTGGACCTTCAGATTAAAGTACACAAAATATCGCCTAAATACGAGTGTCTCCTCATATATTGCCTAAATTGTGCCTATGTCACTACGAAGATACCCAATATATGGAGTAGGATCAGAGCCCCCAGAACAAACTCCCGATGATGATCATAAACAGCTCGGGGCATAACAGCCTTAAATCGTCTAATCTATTTGTTGTTATTTTAGGAAACAGATATCACCTAGTAGGCATTCCATTGCAAATCGAAATTGACAACTCGTCTATCACCTAAAGTAAGACTGTGTCACTATGAAAATACCAGAATATCAGTGCAGCAGCTTCCGCATGTACAGAATAGTCTTAAATGGTTTAATTTGTTCAAACCGCGTGCACACAACACGCTCGATTTAAAGGAACATAGGATTCGGCGAGAGCTCAAAGACATATGAATCAACTATATGACTGAACCAATAAGCAAGATACTGGAACTTACGTGGCCATCGCGGTCGTTTGGCCATTTGCTGTTATCAGGGTAAAGAAGGCCTGGCGTGCCGAATAGTTGTTCGTCCATGTCTCGCATCGTGAAGCGGTAGCCAGGGATGCAGCGAGCGAGGCGGCCGGTCGAGATGATGTCCAACCCCGTGGCGATCATGTGCACGTTCGCAGCGCTAAGGTTCGACCATCCCCAATCCTCGCGGTGGCGGTCGCTCTGGCTATCCGTGTCATCATCGCATGCCTTTCGCTTTAGCATGCTGCTACCCCAAGCTCTACCCATAGCGGCCAATGCAGTTTGGAATCCGGTAGATTAATGGAGGCGTTTTAATAAGGAGGCGGATGGATTCGAGAGGGGACGGGATCAGGGATGGGGGCAGTAGTTCGAGTAGGGAGTGGCCCGGTGAGGAACCGCCGCCACCGCCGGTTCTCGTCTGCATGGAAGACAAGGAAGGGGGGCATAATTATTGAGGGCGGGCACCGGAACCGTCTAGAGGAAGTGAAAAAATAAATCATAAGAGAGAGAAATGTGCGGCCCGCCTGTCAGTGAGTGAAGGTCGGCATGCGCAAACGTGACTATGTTTGACTTGGATCGTGCATGGTAGACCTCGATTCCACCACATGCAAGTGGCGTAGAAAAAAATTTAGGAAGTGCTAGAGTCAACGTGTAAAACTGCCGTTTTTCTCCACCTTCACCCTACTACGAACGGTCGTGCACCATTCCAGATATTGGTAAGGGCGGTTCCAATCTTTCACTTCTCCGTGTCATTTCCTCCTCCACGGCCTCATCGTCTTTCTCCTCCATGGCCTCATCCATTTTCTCCACCACGGCATCACCCTCTTCCTCCGTATCCTTTCCCTCTACCCTATAGTCATGGACTCTTCGGACGTTCGAAACGATGGCAGGCAAGCAGCTACGCACTTCGACATAGAAGTACATGGCGGGAAGAAGATTGATGTCGTCTACACCACCAACCCTTGGACGGTGAGGAACACTCTAAATAATTACACGAGTTGATTGTGGTTCGAAGAAAACAGGTTCGTAGGTCTCGACCTCGAGTACAGCCGCGATCACCGTAGGATCGCCATGGTGCAACTCTCCATGAAGGGGCACGTCCTCGTATAACATCCTTTTTTCAAGAAGGGGGTTGACGTGATCTAGTAGACTTTGTTGTCTTTTTGTTCCTGAATCGTATGTTTGCAAAAGTTATTGCTATATTATTTGTCTGAATTCATTTTCATGCAGGTGGGGCGAAAGCATTAGGGATCTGTTTCATGACTTTCTCGTGAACCAACACATAACATTTACTAGTGTTGACATCACGAATGACACTAAACTGCTTGAAAGCCCGACTATCAACATTAGAATCCCAAAGGAGTGCATAGTGGACATCCAGGAAATTTACTGGATCCTAGGGACGAAGGGCGGCAAGACCGGGATGGCCGCTCTTGCCTCCGAACTCATCGACCCGTGGTACGCTGACATGAAGGGCAAATTGCCGAGATGTTCGTGGAGGCGTTTAGGGCACGATTACTGGGAGGATAAGCCACTTTCTGAACCTAATCTGAAGTACGCTGCAATTGACGGGTATGTTAGCCATGAGCTATACCGCCAGATTGTAAAATCTCGTTCCAGGCATCGCATCATTGAACCACTACCAAGGCAGGTTGTTTGCCCTAGATGCCGGGGTATAGATGAATCTACAAGCCGGGGCAAGCGATCGAAGGCATCCTGAGATTGGTTGCCTTCTCCAACAGGCTGGGATGTAGAATTTTAGTGCATGATTGTTGTGTTTCTAAAAACATGTTATTTCAGAAGTACACTATGTGAGCAATTACGAACTGCTGTATATTACCTTTGTCGAACTATAATCTGGGTTTGGTTATGACTGTATCCTTCGCTATAATCTGGGTTTGGTTATGACTTATGACTGTATCACACCTTATGCATGTCAGTCCTGGATATTGCCGCATGCAAATGGCACAGATAGAATTTGTAAGAATGAATGTTGAGCATACAAAAGGGGAGAATGTAATTCATACAGGTTAAGTAGCTAATAGCACAGGGATCATATGATCTTGGTTCTTACACACAGAATGCTTAGAAAATACATGCGAGATAAAATACAGGCGAGATAGAACTAGGAACAAAATGCGAAACTAGTAGTGGTAAACAGCACACTCACCCACCCACCAGATCCTGTTGAGCATCTCGTAGCAGACATACGCGTCCCTGGCTGCGTACTTGATCGCGTCGTAATCCAGGTGCCTCCACTCCCATCGCTCGTGTAGGTGCTTCGGGAACTCGACTTTCATGCCGGCGTACACGTGGTCGATGATGTCGGCAGCGAGTCTAGCCATGCTAGCTTTCCCCGTACCGCCATCCGGGTACCTCCACAAATGTTGTAGATCGACGTGATTGACGACATGAACGAGGAGATCCCGCTCTAGCTTCGGAGTGTTGTTCTAGATGTCGACACTGGCGAAGTAGATCTCCCTCCTGTGTAGGAACTCGCGAAGCTTCGGGCATACAGATTTGGCCCTACATACGTGGTATAGGAGGCAGTGGTTGCGCATGGACAGTTGCAAAAGCGTCGTCCTCTTCCTATATCCGGTATACTCGAGGTCAAGCCCGACGATTTTGTACCTGTCCATCGGCTCCTGTAGCCACCTCTCGTACATTGCGATGACCTTGGCGACCTCTGCTGACGCATTTGTGTGGACGACCGTCAGCTTGGTGGTGCCATGGGCAGTGACAGTGTACTCGTCAGTGAAGTCGCTCCCGTCGCCGAACACACTGTACTCTGTGTCCATGGCAACAGCTAATGCGGCGGCGGTGGCTGGGACTGGGCGTGGCGGTGGAGTGATATGTTGCGGTGGTATGGCACAGCGGAGGCGGTGCCTGCGGCAGCGTCGATGGTTCTTGCAGTGGCTACGATGGTGGCGGAGGGCGACGGAAGGAATGAGTTGGGGATTTTTGCACAGTGATGTGTTGAGGAGACGGAAGGCGATGCTTAAATTCTGTTTACCAATATTCCGATCATACCCATGTGGAAGCAAGTTTCACCGGGCGAGCACAGTTGGTTTCCAATCCTAGCGATTAAATTCGGTGTCCGTCCCGGTAGGCGATGGGACGGGTGTGCGACGTGGCTTTGGCATGGAAGAGACTGGTCACGTAGACCACCGTCCCGTTGCCGATCCACAGCGGGTGCATGGTGCTGACACGACGTAACGTGACAGGACAGAAGGAAGTGTACAGCTATTATTCCTAACAAGTTTAAAGAGTGTAAGCATAGACATGGACCAAATTAAGCTTTTTGTAAGATTTAGCTATAACAACATTGTGTCTCATTTGTCCTCACTTTTTCCCTCCCGATATTTTGAAGCCCTCACATGCGCTCAGAGGGGGGTGCCATCTGGTCAAAGGCTTGGCCGTTACATGCGCCCTAACTCCTAAATTGGAAGTTTTTTTGTTATTTGTCCTTTTTAAGAGCGTCTTTTCCCCTCTCTCGCTAAGAGTTGTGTTTTTTTGCCCAAAAAGGTAGGGAATCTAGAGCAGCTTCTCTCTTCATTCATTGTTCCTTTTGCCCTTGTTTTTCCCCAATTTGGTAGCAAATCTAGAGCAGCAAAACAAACCAGCACCATAAATAAATTCAGCAAAACAGAGCAGATGTAGATAAAGCAAATAATATAGGTTATATAGTATGGTACTTAACGAGGTTCGACAATTAGGCTGCTCAGCAGCAGCAGCAGCTGACAGGTTCAACACAAACAAGACAAAAGAAGCTGCTTGACAGCAGCAGCAACAATAGCAGCTGATCAGTGGCCACTCGTGGCCTCTGTCAGAAGGGCATCCGCCTCCTCCCTCTGGTGCCTCCTCCACTTCTTGCTGCCCAGCCCCTTGACCTTGGGTGCCTTGGGTCTGATCAGGGGCATGCGACCCTCCTCGATAGCCACCTTCTGGAGGTTGCAGAGGTGACGACCGAGCGCCTGGTGCTTGACCATGAATCCGTGGATGTTCACGGACTCACTGCAGGTCCTCACGTCCTTGGCATGCTTCATGAGGGAGTTGAAGTCCGTGGCGCGGAGCCTCCTTGTGGGGCAGAAGGGGCACCTGTACAGTCGCCGGCGAAGAAGTTGTTATACTGGCTGGACTTTAGCCTCCTCAGCACATGACGAGTCTTCGTGTCCTTGGACTCGTCGTCGCTACGGACGTCGCTGCTATCCTCCTATTGGAAAAAAATAGTAGAGTGCAATAAGGACATGATTGAGATAGTTTGATTATCGGGATTGATTATTTGCATAGATTGACCGATTGAGATCTCCCGATTATTCCCCGAATCTCAAACCAAATCGAATACTGATCCCAACTATGAACAGGGGATTCGTCAAAAATCGAGATCTAACACAAGAGGATTAGCTACTGTAAAAATACGAACAGCCGAGCCCTAATAACATACGATCTAGCATCCAATGATGGGAACAGGGGAAGAACAAGGGAAGGGGAGAAAACCCTGGTTACCTCCGACCATGGGTCGGTGATGCTGGTGTCGTAGAGGTTCTCCGGACTTATGTAGACAACCTCCTCGTAGGGGTCCCAGCCGAGCGGCATCTGTCCGAGACCGACGGGGGCCTCCTCACCGACGGCTACGGCGGATGCGGGGACGGGGACGGGGTCTGTATGGGGACGGGGTGCTCCTCGCCGGTGGCCTTGGAGGCGTCGATGGCCACCACGCCATTCTTCTCCATCGCCAGCGTGGTTGGGGTTTTGTTGGGCGTTTGCAGAAGGTGATGGGACAGTCGAGACGGTTGAGTGAGCGAGTGCGTGATGAGTGGGAGTGGGGAGGCCTCTATTAAAGGAGAAGATAAGCGACGTTTTGTTGCACTACCATGCACCACGTACACTAATGCACCGTGCAGGGCCACACGTGTCCGCTACCGCCCCGTGCACCGTACACGCGTACCGTGAGTCACGTTTTTTCCCTCGTGTCTAACCATGGCGATTCAGTTGTACTCAGTTTTTCCCTCGAGCGTAACACTAGCGGTTTGGTTCCATTTTTAAATCATTTTCTATTTTCTATTTGAATCCCTTTGTCACTCTTGCCCTTGATTTTTAAGTTCTACTCAGTTTTTCCCTTGGTTTTTAATTTCTACTCAGTTTTGCCCTTGGTTCTTAAGCGTTACTCGGTTTTCCCCTCTCTTTGTATCCATCTCTCGCACCTGTGCTTATCTTCGCTGCTACGCTCTGATTGGTCGAGACAGTTGTCGCACGGATTGTGTCCACCAACCGTTGATCCTCTGTGATCTAGCGGACAGGATAACCCTTATATCTGTCGGGGGCACCCCTCTATCCATGCAAAATAACGAGTATGCCACCGGAACTTTAACTCCATAAACAGATGAACTTGAATATATTTTGAAGGGTACGAAAATAGAAATCCCCATAGTTTAAGGGTCTAGATACGGTAAGAAAACTAAATATTATTAGTGGCCGAGCAAAGTGATGGGTTGGTCGGCTAGAAATTGTTGATTCCTACGTAAGGGGACACTAGGCCGGTCTTGACATACTCCCTCAGGAATTTGCCATAAGCAGCGTGCTTAGCCTTGGTCGCCGACTTGTGTTTACTAGTCGGGCTTTTACCGATGCCAACCGCATGCGGAATCAAGCTGGCAATCCTCGGGTTGACTCCTTTCTTACAAAAAGGGCATCTGAGCTCCCCAAGTATAGTGCAGAAAGGGATTATCCCGCTCTTGAGCTTCTTCATGACATGGCGGCTCTTGTTGTCCCTGGTCTCCTTGTCAGAGTCCATCTCACTTGAATCCAATTGTAATGTATGGAATACAAACCGAAATGAGAAAAATAATAAATATATATTCCTTCCACCATTCCGAGTTACTTTCGATGCAATAACATGTCTATACAGGTTCAGCAGTTCATTACGACCGTCTCCCCAGCTCGCTCCTAAATTAATGTGGTTTGTGTTCTTGATAACTTATTAATAAATAAATAATGTGGATTCATTCAGAACAGACTAGATCTCTCCATGTACCGGTTCGTACGTTGCATCTAATCATTACGACTAGATTTTTTTATGTCGCCAGGATAGATTAAGCTCGAGCAAAAAATATGAAACATGTAGAAATAGATGTACCTCCGGGTACACGAGCGGAGCGTGTTTGTCGAACTCCACGCCCTCATCGGGGCCTCCGAAGTCGTCAGCACCCGCGAGCACATGGTCCCCCAAGGGGTTGAACTGCATGTCCTCCTCGCCTTCTGCTGCGTAATCCTCCTCCAGATTTGCCGCGTGAAGCACCACCCCGGCGGCGATGCCCAGACACTCACCCGCACTCATTGGTTTCATGGAGAAGGTTCGTGCAAGTACGTTCAAGATTGTGGGGTTTTGCTAGATAGGGAAGAGAGAGTAGTGGATGAGTGCGAATGGAGGACCCGATAGGCTGGGTTTTTAATGCGGGGACGTTTAGGCCTCCTCGAGGGCCCCGGTAGGCAGCTCTTCCAGCTGTGGCTGCTGTGTGGAAGGTTCATGTGGTGGGGGCCTGTCGGAAGTGAGAGTGCAGGTGCGCTGCATAGTAAAAATGGTATAGCCCGTGGGCCGTGGATGACCAGTTGCCGTGCAGTAGACTTGTATCCTTTGTAGACTAGATTAAACATGACATGACCACTCGACGACTTTTTCCATGGACGGTATTGTATTCCTCCTTGTAGAAGTCTCGTTGAGGGAGACGTCCGTGTTGTCTCGCTATCCTGTGAAGGGCATGACGTGTGCAACGAGCCTCGTTGGATCACATAGGATCAACGGTTGGTGCGCACGATCCGCATGACAACTGTGATAACCAATCAGGGCGTAGCAGATAGAGTGGGCATAGGTTTGGGTTTCTACGAAAGAGAGAGAGGTGGCAAAACTGGGTAGTATCAAAAAACAAAGGGCAAAGCTAAGTAGTATAAAAATGGAAAGTGAGTGTCTTTTACAATGAAATACATCATGGCATACATCAAATTATGCCAAGATAGATCCACTAGAGTTCATTGCATGTGTGTTCTTTCCACAAACCACATATGTATCCACTAGAGTCATTGCATGTGTGTTCCTGTTGAAGGAAATATGCCCGAGAGGCAATAATAAAGTGATTATTATATTATTCCATGTTTATGATAAATGTTTATTTGCATGCTATAATTGTATTGATTGGAAAAGTCAATACATGTGTGTTTAATAAACAAATAAAAGTTTCCTAGTTATGCCTCTCTTATAGACTAACTTGTTGATTAACAAGATGATCAAGGTTTCCTGATCATGGACATTGGATGTTGTTAATAACGAGGTCGTAGCATTTATGGAATGATGTGATGAACATTCATCCGAAGTATAGCATTACAATCAAAATCACTGTATTTATAATGCTACAACATCATACGAAGTAATCCTAGTCCTTAGACCATGAGATCATGTCAATCACTAACACTAGAAGAGTATCTTGATAACATTAAACGTCACACCGTGAAAGGGTGATTATAAAGGTGGGTTCAATGCTACGAAAGTGTTATGTAGAAGCTCATGGATCAAGAGTGCGATTTGTCCATCCCGATAATGGATAGATATACTCTGGGCCCTCTCGGTGATATCACATTCTTAGCTTGCAAGCAAGTGATGATATCACTAGAATGTTATATCGCGGGAACGAGAAAAGGGTACATGTCGGTAACGAGATAAAACTAGGTATGGAGATACCGATGATCGAATCTCGGACATGTAATATATCACGAGACAAAGGGATTTAGTTACTAGCGTTAAAGGTTCTCACGATCACATAAGTCATCGTTGAATGTGTAGGAGTCAGTATGGATCTCCAGGTCCCGCTTCTGATTATTGATCTAAGAGGGGTCTCAATCATGTCTGCATTATTCGCGAACCGTAGGGTGACACACTTAAGGGATACCGACACCATTCGGAGCAAATATGTTTCAGATAAAGATTTAAGAAAGCGCTGGAATTATTTCAATAGACAACGAAACTGTTTTGGGTGAAATTGCAGAAATTGGTCCTGCATGTAATATTGAAATGTTGTAGGGGGTTTTATGTGAATGTTTGTTAATTAAAGTAATTAATAAAATTCTGAATAAAATTAATAAAATAGTTTTATTAAATGAGAGAGCATTAAATTTGGAGAAATTTAATGCATTTAAAGTGGAGACTTCAAAAGAGAATGTGAAGGGGCATTTTAATGTGGAGGGGTTACCACCACATGAATGGGGGAGGTGAGGGGTCACCTCCATGAGGCGCCGGCCATGGGGAGGGGCACCCCCCCCTCTTCCTATAAAAGGCCCCCCTCACACCCCTTCTTCCACACACCTCCTCATGAAAGATCTCTCTCCCCATCTAGTTATTCCCCATGGTCTCGGATTAGCGAGATACATGTTCCCGGTGGCTTTATCTAGAAAGGAGTTGCTGCTTCCGCTGCTTTGCTAGAGCGAGGGATGGAGGTTGTCGGGGCACCGGACGTGTGTGCGATCACGGATGCACCACTACTTTGCGGTGCTGGACTTGGTGGTGCTGGACTTGCTGGAGCTGTATCTCACGATGTGCTGGAGCCGGACCTGCTGGACTTCATCACGATCTTGAGATCGGCAAGTGTATGACTACATCATCCACGAGTTCCATCTCGTTAACAAAGCTTTGTTGTCTTCGAGGGTAAGTTCTCTATGGATGTATATCCACCCGTTGCTTGTATCTAGTAGATAGATCTTGGCGTATAGTTCCCATCGTAGGAAAAAATTTGTTTTCTATGCTGCGAGCCCAACAGTGGTATCAAAGCCTGATCTATGCGTAGGTGCTTTGCACGGGTAGTACACATATGTTTGTATGTGGGCGATGATGATCATGTTATTGCTTCTTTCATGTATTTTGGATATTGGTGGCATAGTCAGATGAAGCGGCCCGGACCAACCTTACATGTCATCGCACATGAGACCGGTTCCACGACTGACATGCAACTAGTTTTGCATAAGTGGCTGGCGGGTGTCTGTCTCTCCTACTATAGTCAATATCTAATTTAAAACGAGTTGCTAATAACTTAGTTATCATCGTTGTGATTCCATGTTCGTAGGTAAGACTGGTTCTATCTCCGAAAGCCCTAAGCCATGTAAAACTTGCAATGGATAAATTAGAGGCGTCTAGTTTAGATTGTTGCTGGGCTAGTGTCATGATATGGTAATGTTGTAAGTTGATGTATGGTAGATACCCTTACAACACACCTAACGTGTAAGTTCCATAGACCTTGGCCTTACACACAAAGGAATGATAGAGATCATACGACGATGCACATGATGATGATCAAATGCATGGACCATATCATTCCACATTACACATATGATGTTTGCATCTTACATTGCTAGTTTGGCGTTTTAGTAGCATTATAAGATGATCCCTCATTTAAATATCAAGATAAAATGTGTTCTTCCTTAAGTATGCACCGTTCTATGGATCGTGTTTTGAGACATCACGTGATGATCGGGTGTACTTGACTCTACGCTTTCATACAACGGGTGTAAGATAGTTTTACACATGCGAATACTAAGGTTCTTACTTGGCGAGCCTAGCATGTACAGACATGGCCTCGGAACACGGACCGAAAGGTTAAGCATGAGTCATATAGTTGATGTGATGCCCATATTGATGCTCGCCTTTGAAGCTACACCGACTCACATGATGATCAGACTTGGTGTAGTGGATTTGGTTCATGTAATCACCAAAAAGGCACGAGGGATGTCATTTTTGAGCGGGAGTTCATTTCTAATTTAGATTAGTCGAACTCAATTTGTCATAAACTAAATCGAAGTGAATTTGCATAATTTGTTGTAGTCATTGGCATCTGTTCACTACCTTATGCTTAGTTTTCATTGAGATAATAGAACTATAGAATTATGGATATTTACTTTACGAACTGGTATCGTATTGTCTTGAATGTCAATTTAAAGTTTAGAACTCCTATTGCAAACTTTCATCAAACTCTATTTACTCCATGAAGTTTAATAAGTAGTATTAAATCAAGAGTAAGAATTCCAATGTTAGTATCTAAAGTATCATGTTTGCCTCCATGATTATTGATATTCAAAAGTTGTTTTAATATCAAGATTATCTAGGAGCTGAAATTTTGTTTCAAAAACCATCATGTGTGGAAGATATTGTGATATCTGAAACAATGTTTTTGGTTGCATTATGATAGAGTATAATTTAGAAAAATACATGTTCTCATATTGTATGAGAATTTGTGAAGAATGGAGATACTAGGCATCCGGATCTCCCAAAAAGGTTTTGGGAACTAACATTATACTCATGATTATTCCTTATAGGTTATAGTAGTTTGATCATGAAAGTTGTCATGATAAGGATGAATAGAAGATGTAGGTAAAATGTTTACTACACTAATAGATTACTAAAGAATGGATTTGAAAGAACACCAAACATTTGATGATGGTGATCCACTTCAAAGTGCAAGTCCAAAGGTATTAGTATTTGAATATATACACTTTGTACTATGTGTCATGTGAATGACACCACTATTGATGTTGATAGATTCTTTTAAAAGAAAAGGAAATTTTGAAAGAGAATCTATAAAATATTTGGCAAAAAAGAAAAGGTTGGAGATGTCCAACTTGGTATATAGAAGATATACATGTTATGGCTGTATTCCTTGCTTGTTAAACAATGTGGTTCTAAGGTATTGGATATCGGTATTGGATACCGAATTGGTTGGTGTGAAGTGTCATACAGAACACCACAATTCATGAACTACAATGGCCTAAGTAACTGGCAAGAGAATAAGTGATGATGTTCATCGGAAACAAATAAAGTGTTATTGCGTTTTGATTTTCATCAAACTAGCCTTCAAGATTCGTTTTAATAATTGTTATTTTGTTTCGGTATTACGAGAACAATGGTTGTTCAAATAATTACCGCATTCCATAAAGGATGGATCAACTTTTACAAGTCTAGTTGAAGAAATCACATCCATAAACATTATTGCTAAAATGTCGTAAGACAAATGATTGGAAGATCACTTATGAAGTGACATCGCTATTTGAATTATATTGGAAAGTAAACATGAAGAAACTCCATGTTGATGGATTTTTGGAGTCTTTTGATTTTGATCAATTGATGCTTGTGAAACTTTCCACGACATAATTAAAACTCCGTCCATAGGCCAAAGAGGAATGGATGACTAACTTATTGGATATTATGCATGTTGATGTATATAGTCCATTATGTGTAGCCATATGCGATGGATCTTTTTGCTTCATATGCTTTCTCCAGAAATTTGAATGAATATATCTATATATTTACTTAATAAGGAAGAAGTATGAAACATTTGAAAATTGTTCAAAGACTTTCAAGATGAAGTGAAAAATCATTGTAACAAGAAAATAAAAGAGTATATGATTTGATCATAGAGGAAGATATTTGAGTTGCAGGTTTAGCAAAACACCTAAGATTTCAGGAATTGTTCCATGAATTTGCATTTCCCGATAAACCACAGGAGTATGGTATGTTCGAGAGATCAAATCAAACCTTGTTTGACATGGTAAGATCAAAGGTGTCATTTATAAAACTGCCATTATGTTTTAAGGATTAAAGCTTTAGAGACTACCGCTTTTACACTGAAAAGAGCACTATCGTGATCCGTTGAAATGACACCATATGAGTTATGGTTTGGGATAAAACCCGAATTGTTTTTTCTTAAATTTTGGTATTCTATGCCTAAGTAAAATATTTACAACCAAAGTCGGATAAGCATGTCTTTGTAGGTTATCCCAAAGAATTTGTTGGGAATTCCTCCATAAGACCAAAGACAAAAGAGTTTGTCACTTGGAACGTCAAGTTTTTTGAGAAGGAATTTTTCGTGAAAAGTTAAGTGGGAGTATAATAGAACTTTGATAAGGTTGTTGAACCTTAGCTATATGTGCTAAGTACCGCAGCGCCGGAAAGTGTCCCGGTGGCGGCCACAATGTTCATGGCTCCTGTGATTACAAAGGGTGTGATCTTGGAGATTAGAGTTCTTATTGAACCATGTGGGTCGGTAAGAATCAAATAGTAAGATTTGAAACAGAAGTCATTATTGTTTTGACAATGATGAACCTACTGTATGCAAAGAAGCGATGTTGGGCCCTGACTCCATAAAATGACTAAGAAGTCATAGAATCTGTGATAGTATCCATACACGAGAAATCAAGTTTCTGAACTTGGAAGACCCTCCGAAAGGCATGCAGCCTATTGGTTGTGTTTAGATCTATAAAGAAATAGACATGGATGTTTAACATCCATGAAATAGTCGACATGTCGGAAAGAAGTTTACGGCAATGTTCAAGGAGTTGACTATGACAAGATTTGATCTTTCATAGCGATATTTAGTCTTGACGGATTAATGTAGCAACCACCACATATAATTTGGTATATGGTAGTTGAATAAACGAAACAAGGTTCTTCTAATAAAATGGTTACCTAGGATGTGTACATGACACGGTCCGAAGGGTTTTGTGAATTCAAAGGGTGTTAAAAGGGCATGCAAACTTCAATAGTTGAAGTGAGCATAGCGGAGTTGCAGTCTTCACCATGATGAAAATGTTAAAGGAGTTTAATTTCATCGGAGATGATGAAGATGCTTGCATTTGCAAGAAATTATGTGGGAGCGCTGAGACAAATTTCCAATACATTATGTAGAGTACATATTGTTGATTGGAAATGATGTATCTTTTATTGACAGAAGTTAAAAATTTCATTAAAATAGGATTTCGATGAAATACTTGGGCAAAACCGGAATATTTGGCATCAATTTCTATATGGATAGATTGAGGCGCTGATATGGTTATGCCAGACGTACATATATGAGATATTAAAAGGGTTCAATATGGAAACAACAAGAAAGGTTCTTGATGCATGGAAAGGATTGTATCAAGATTCAAGTGTTTCAACACTTGGTGAGTAAAATCACATGAATATTTTGATCGATTATACCGTGATATGTATATATCCAGATATTTCATATGCTCTAAATGTTATGAGCACATACCAGAATGATTCATAAGATGATCATTGGACGATAGTAAAGACATTCTTATGAGCTTTGGAAGAACTAAGATTATATCATGTATAAGTGACAAATAGTTAAAGGTAGTTCATTATAAAGTGTTACATTGATACTAGTTTTGTCATAAGATACAAATTAAATTTATCTCGATTTAGACTATGGGTGGCACAATGTAATGAAAAGGATGTTCCATGATGGATTTGGATGAGTTCCAAAGTTGAGATATTGTGACGGATACTACAACAAAAGGCTAAGTATATGACTGCTATAGTAGCAGCAAAGGAGGGCATTTGTGTTAAGTAGTTTGTTATGAAACTAGGTGTGGTTCAAAGTGGGCTAATACTATGAAGATATATTGTATGACAATAATATCAACATATTTTAACCAGAACGAACTAAAGGTCTCACGAAAGGACCAAATTTATACAATGCCATCTCATTTGAGAATGAGTGATGCGTAGAGACGCAAAGACATGCAAATACACATGGACCTGAAACTGTCAGATCCGGAGATTATGTTAACCACTAGCAATCGTGTATATGCAACACCAGAAAGCCATAGGTGTTCAATACGCAAAGTTTTTCAAACTAGATTATTGACTCTAGTGCAAGTGGGAGACTGAAGGGAATATGCCCGAGAGGCAATAAAAAGTGGTTATTATCTTATTCCATGTTTATGATAAATGTTTATTTTGCATGCTATAATTGTATTGATTAGAAACGTCAATACATGTGTGTTTAATAAACAAATAAAAGGTTCCTAGTTATGCCTCTCTTATAGACTAGCTCGTTGATTGACAAGATGATCAAGGTTTCCTGATCATGGACACTAGATGTTGTTAATAGCAAGGTCGCAGCATTTATGGAATGATGTGATGAACATTCATCCGAAGTATAGCATTACGATCAAAGTCATTGTGTTTATATTGCTATGACATCATACGAAGTAATCCTAGTCCTTATACCATGAGATCATGTCAATCACTAACACTAGAAGAGTATCTTGATAACATCAAACGTCACACCGTGAAAGGGTGATTATAAAGGTGGGTTCAGTGCTACGAAAGTGTTATGTAGAGGCTCATGGATCAAGAGTGGGCTTTGTCCATCCCGATGACGGATAGATATACTCTGGGCCCTCTCAGTGATATCACATTGGTTAGCTTGCAAGCAAGTGATGAGATCACTGGAATTTTATATCACGGGAACGAGAAAATAGTACATGTCGGTAACGAGATCAAACTAGGTATGGAGATACCGATGATCGAATCTCGGACATGTAATATATCGCGATACAAAGGGATTTAGTTACTAGCGTTAAAGGTTCTCACGATCACATAAGTCATCGTTGAATATGTAGGAATCAGTATGGATCTCCAGGTCCCGCTTCTAATTATTGATCTGAGAGGGGTCTCGATAATGTATGCATTATTCGCGAACCGTTGGGTGACACACTTAAGGCATATCGACACCATTCGTAGCAAATATATTTCAGATAAAGATTTAAGAAAGCGTTGGAATTATTTCAATAGACACCGAAACTGTTTCGGGTGAAATTGCAGAAATTGGTTCTGCATGTAATATTGAAATGTTGCAGGGGTTTTATGTGAATGTTTGTTAATTAAAGTAATTAACAAAATTCTGAATAAAATTAATAAAATAGTTTTATTAAATGAGAGAGCATTATATTTGGAGAAATTTAATGCATTTAAAGTGGAGACTTTAAAAGAGAATGTGAAGGGGCATTTTAATGTGGAGGGGGTTACCACCACATGAACGGGGGAGGTGAGGGGTCACCTCCATGAGGCGCCGGCCATGGGGAGGGGAACCCCCCTCCTCCTATAAAAGGCCCCCCTCACACCCCTTCTCCCACACACCTCCTCGCGAAGGATATGTCTCCCCCTCTAGTTATTCCCCATGGTCTCGGATTAGCGAGATACATGTTCCCGGTGGCTTTATCTGGAAAGGAGTTGCTGCTTTCGCTACTTTGCTCGAGCGAGGGATGGAGGTTGTCGGGGACGTGTGTGCGATCACGGATGCAATGCTACTTTGCAGTGCTGGATTTGCTAGAGCTGGATCTGATGGACGTGCTGGAGCCGGACCTGCTGGACTTCATCACGATTTTGAGATCAGCAAGTGTATGACTACATCATCCACGAGTTCCATCTCGTTAACAAAGCTTTGTTGTCTTCGAGGGTAAGTTCTCTATGGATGTAACTCCACCCGTTGCTTGTATCTAGTAGATAGATCTTGGCGTATAGTTTCCATCCTAGGATTTTTTTGTTTTCTATGATGCGAGCCCAACACCCATCATGAACCACATTTGGATCCATTAGTGTTCATTGCATGTGTGTTCTTTCCAGAAACCGCATAAGTGCCCACTAGCGTAATTGCATGTGCGTTCTATTCACAAACCACACATGGATCAACCAATGTCATTGCATGTGTGTTCTTTCCACAAACCACATATGGATCCACCAATGTCATTGCATGTGTGTTCTTTTCCACAAACCACATGGATCAATAATGGCATTGCATGTGTGTTCTTTCCACAAACCACATATGGATCCACCAATTTCATTGCATGTGTGTTCTTTTCCACAAACCACATGGATCAACCAATGGCATTGCATGTGTGTTCTTTTCACAAACCACACATGGATCAACCAATGGCATTGCATGTGTGTTCTTTTCACAAACCACACATGGATCCACCAGAGTCATTGCATGTGTGTTCCTTCCACAAACCACACATGGATCAACCAGTGTCATTGCATGTGTGTTCTTTCCACAAACCACATATGAATCCACTAGCGTAATTGCATGTGTGTTCTTTTCACAAACCACACATGGATCAACCAATGTCATTGCATGTGTGTTCTTTCCACAAACCACATAAGGATCCACCAATGTCATTGCATCTGCATTCTTTTCCACAAACCACATGGATCAACCAATGGCATTGCATGTGTGTTCTTTCCACAAACCACATATGGATCCACTAATGTCATTGCATGTGTGTTCTTTTCAACAAACCACATGGATCAACTAATGGCATTGCATGTGTGTTCTTTTCACAAACCACACATGGATCAACCAATGGCATTGGATGTGTGTTCTTTTCACAAAACACACATGGATCCACCAGAGTCATTGCATGTGTGTTCTTTCCACAAACTACACATGGATCAACCAGTGTCATTGTATGTGTGTTCTTTCCATAAACCACATGTGGATCAACCAGTGGTCATTGCATGTGTGTTCTTTCCACAAACCACATATGGATCCACTAGATTCATTGCATGTGTGTTCTTTCCACAAACCACATATGGATCCACCAATGTCATTGCATGTGTGTTCATTTCACAAACCACACATGGATCCACCATAGTCATTGCATGTGTGTTCTTTCCACAAACCACATATGGATCAACCAATGTCATTGCATGTGTCTTCTTTCCACAAACCACATATGGATCAACCAGTGGTTATTGCATGTGTGTTCTTTCCACAAACCACATATGGATCCACTAGAGTCATTGCACGTGTGTTCTTTTCACAAACCACATATGGACCCACTAGAGTATTGCATGCGTGTTCTCATACTAAAACCAGCACTAGTGTCATTGCATGTGTGTTCTTTTCACAAACCACACATGGATCAACCAATGGCATTGCATGTGTGTTCTTTTCACAAACCACACATGGATCCACCAGAGTCATTGCATGTGTGTTCCTTCCACAAACCACACATGGATCAACCAGTGTCATTGCATGTGTGTTCTTTCCACAATCCACATATGGATCCACTAGCGTAATTGCATGTGTGTTCTTTTCACAAACCACACATGGATCAACCAATGTCATTGCATGTGTGTTCTTTCCACAAACCACATAAGGATCCACCAATGTCATTGCATCTGCGTTCTTTTCCACAAACCACATGGATCAACCAATGGCATTGCATGTGTGTTCTTTCCACAAACGACATATGGATCCACTAATGTCATTGCATGTGTGTTCTTTTCAACAAACCACATGGATCAACTAATGGCATTGCATGTGTGTTCTTTTCACAAACCACACATGGATCAACCAATGGCATTGGATGTGTGTTCTTTTCACAAAACACACATGGATCCACCAGAGTCATTGCATGTGTGTTCTTTCCACAAACTACACATGGATCAACCAGTGTCATTGTATGTGTGTTCTTTCCATAAACCACATGTGGATCAACCAGTGGTCATTGCATGTGTGTTCTTTCCACAAACCACATATGGATCCACTAGATTCATTGCATGTGTGTTCTTTCCACAAACCACATATGGATCCACCAATGTCATTGCATGTGTGTTCATTTCACAAACCACACATGGATCCACCATAGTCATTGCATGTGTGTTCTTTCCACAAACCACATATGGATCAACCAATGTCATTGCATGTGTCTTCTTTCCACAAACCACATATGGATCAACCAGTGGTTATTGCATGTGTGTTCTTTCCACAAACCACATATGGATCCACTAGAGTCATTGCACGTGTGTTCTTTTCACAAACCACATATGGACCCACTAGAGTATTGCATGTGTGTTCTTATACTAAAACCAGCACTAGTGTCACTGCATGTGTGTTCTTTTCACAAACCACACATGGATCAACCAATGGCATTGCATGTGTGTTCTTTTCACAAACCACACATGGATCCACCAGAGTCATTGCATGTGTGTTCCTTCCTCAAACCACACATGGATTAACCAATGGCATTGCATGTGTCTTATTGTCACAAACCACATATGGATCAACCAATGTCATTGCATGTGTGTTCCTGTCATGAACCACATATGGACCCACTAGAGTCATTGCATGTGTGTTCTTTCCACAAACTACACATGGATCCACCAGAGTCATTGCATGTGTGTTCTTTCCACAGACCACACATGGATCAACCAGTGTTATTGCATGTGTGTTCTTTCCACATACCACATATGGATCAACCAGTGATCATTGCATGTGTGTTACTGTCATGAACCACACATGGATCACCCAGTGGTCATTGCATGTGTGTTCTTTGCACAAACCACATATGGATCAACCAATGGCATTGCATGTGTGTTCTTTTCACAAACCACATATGGATCAACCAATGGCATTGCATGTGTGTTCTTCTCACAAATCACATATGGATCAATCAGTGTTCACTACATGTGTGTTCTTTCCACAAACCACTTATGGATCCACTAGTGTTCATTGCATGTGTGTTCTTTTCCACAAACCACATATGGATCCACTAGAGTCATTGCATGTGTGTTATTTTCACAAACCACATATGGACCCACTAGAGTCTTTGCATGTGTGTTCTTATACTAAAAACCACCTGGAGTCATTGCATGTGTGTTCTTTTGAAAAACCACATATGGATCCACCAGTGTCATTGCCTATGTGTTCTTTCCACAAACCACATATGGATCAACCAGTGGTTATTTCATGTGTTTTCTTTCCACAAACCACAGATGGATCCACTAGAGTCATTGCATGTGTGTTCTTTCCACAAACCACACATGGATCCACCAGAGTCATTGCATGTGTGTACTTTCCACAAACCACATATGGATCCACCAGTGTTCATTGCATGTGTGTTCTTTCCACAAACCACATATGGATCCACTAGAGTCATTCCATGTGTGTTCTTTTCACAAACCACATATGGATCAACCGGTGGCATTGCATGTGTGTTCCTGTCTAGATCACATATGGATCAACCAGTGTTCGCTGCATGTGTGTTCCTGTCACAAACCACACATGGATCAACCAGTGGTTATTGCATGTGTGTTCTTTCCATAGACCACACATGGATCAACCAGTGTCAATGCATGTGTGTTCTTTCCACAAACCACACATGGATCAATCAGTGGTTATTGCATGTGTGTTCTTTCCACAGACCACATATGGATCCACTAGAGTCATTGCATGTGTGTTCTTTTCACAAACCACATATGGATCAACCAATGGCATTGCATGTGTGTTCTTCTCACAAATCACATATGGATCCACCAGTGTTCACTGCATGTGTGTTCTTTCCACCAACCACTTATGGATCCACCAGTGTTCATTGCATGTGTATTCTTTTCCACAAACCACATATGGATCCACTAGAGTCATTGCATGTGTGTTCTTTTCACAAACCACATATGGATCCACTAGAGTCATTGCATGTGTGTTCTTTTCACAAACCACATATGGATCGACCAGTGTCATTGCATGTGTGTTCTTTCCACAAACCACATATGGATCAACCAGTGGTTATTGCATGTGTGTTATTTCCACAAACAACATATGGATCCACTAGAGTCATTGCATGTGTGTTCTTTTCACAAACCACATATGGATCCACTAGAGTCATTCCATGTGTGTTCTTTTCACAAACCACATATGGATCAACCGGTGGCATTGCATGTGTGTTCCTGTCTGGATCACATATGGATCAACCAGTGTTCACTGCATGTGTGTTCCTGTCACAAACCACACATGGATCAACCAGTGGTTATTGCATGTGCGTTCTTTCCATAGACCACACATGGATCAACCAGTGGCAATGCATGTGTGTTCTTTCCACAAACCACACATGGATCAATCAGTGGTTATTGCATGTGTGTTCTTTCCACAGACCACATATGGATCGACTAGAGTCACTACATGTGTGTTCTTTTCACAAACCACATATGGACCCACTAGAGTCATTGCATGTGTGTTCTTTTACTAAAACCAGGACTAGAGTCATTGCATGTGTGTTCATTCACAAACCACATATGGATCCACCACTGTCATTGCATGTGTATTCTTTCCACAAACCACATATGGATCAACCAGTGGTTATTGCATGTGTGTTCTTTCCACATACAACATATGGATCCACTAGAGTCATTGCATGTGTGTTATTTTCACAAACCACATATGGACCTACTAGAGTCATTGCATGTATGTTCTTTCCACAAACCACACATGCATTAACCAATGGCATTTTATGTGTGTTATTGTCACAAACCACATATGGATCAACCAATGTCATTGCATGTGTGTTCCTGTCATGAACTTCATATGGACCCACCAGATTCATTGCATGTGTGTTCTTTCCAAAAACCACATATGGATCCACTAGAGTCATTGCATGTGTGTTCTTTTCACAAACCACATATGGATCAACCAATGGCATTGCATGTGTGTTCTTCTCATAAATCACATATGGATCCACCAGTGTTCACTGCATGTGTGTTCTTTCCACTAACCACTTATGGATCCACCAGTGTTCATTGCATGTGTATTCTTTTCCACAAACCACATATGGATCCACTAGAGTCATTGCATGTGTGTTCTTTTCACAAACCACATATGGATCCACTAGAGTCATTGCAAGTGTGTTCTTTCCACAAACCACATATGGATCCACTAGAGTCATTGCATGTGTGTTGTTTTCACAAACCACACATGGATCCACTAGAGTCATTGCATGTGTGTTCTTTCCACAAACCACACATGGATCCACCAGAGTCATTGCATGTGTGTTCTGTCCACAAACCACATATGGATCCACCAGTGTTCATTGCATGTGTGTTCTTTCCACAAACCACATATGGAGCCACTAGAGTCATTGCATGTGTGTTCTTTTCACAAACCACATATGGATCAACCAGTGGCATTGCATGTGTGTTCCTATCATGAATCACATATGGATCAACCAGTGTTCACTGCATGTGTGTTCCTGTCATGAACCACACATGGATGAACCAGTGGTTATTGCATGTGTGTTCTTTCCACAGACCACATATGGATCCACTAGAGTCATTGCACGTGTGTTCTTTTCACAAACCATATATGGACCCACTAGAATCATTGCATGTGTGTTCTTATACTAAAACCAGCACTAGAGTCATTGCATGTGTGTTCTTTTCACAAACCACATATGGATCGACCAGTGTCATTGCATGTGTGTTCTTTCCACAAACCACATATGGATCAACCAGTGGTTATTGCATGTGTGTTATTTCCACAAACAACATATGGATCCACTAGAGTCATTGCATGTGTGTTCTTTCCACAAACCACACATGGATTAACCAATGGCATTGCATGTGTCTTATTGTCACAAACCACACATGGATCAACCAATGTCATTGCATGTGTGTTCCTGTCATGAACCACATATGGACCCACTAGAGTCATTGCATGTGTGTTCTTTCCACAAACCACACATGGATCCACCAGAGTCATTGCATGTGTGTTCTTTCCACAGACCACACATGGATCAACCAGCGTTATTGCATGTGTGTTCTTTCCACACACCACATATGGATCAACCAGTGGTCATTGCATGTGTGTTCCTGTCATGAACCACACATGGATCACCCAGTGGTCATTGCATGTGTGTTCTTTGCACAAACCACATATGGATCCACTAGATTCATTGCATGTGTGTTCTTTTCACAAACCACATATGGATCAACCAATGGCATTGCATGTGTGTTCTTCTCACAAATCACATATGGATCAATCAGTGTTCACTACATGTGTGTTCTTTCCACAAACCACTTATGGATCCACTAGTGTTCATTGCATGTGTGTTCTTTTCCACAAACCACATATGGATCCACTAGAGTCATTGCATGTGTGTTATTTTCACAAACCACATATGGACCCACTAGAGTCTTGGCATGTGTGTTCTTATACTAAAAGCCACCTAGAGTCATTGCATGTGTGTTCTTTTGAAAAACCACATATGGATCCACCAGTGTCATTGCATATGTGTTCTTTCCACAAACCACATATGGATCAACCAGTGGTTATTTCATGTGTTTTCTTTCCACAAACCACAGATGGATCCACTAGAGTCATTGCATGTGTGTTCTTTCCACAAACCACACATGGATCCACCAGAGTCATTGCATGTGTGTACTTTCCACAAACCACATATGGATCCACCAGTGTTCATTGCATGTGTGTTCTTTCCACAAACCACATATGGATCCACTAGAGTCATTGCATGTGTGTTCTTTTCACAAACCACATATGGATCAACCGGTGGCATTGCATGTGTGTTCCTGTCTGGATCACATATGGATCAACCAGTGTTCACTGCATGTGTGTTCCTGTCACAAACCCCACATGGATCAACCAGTGGTTATTGTATGTGTGTTCTTTCCACGGACCACACATGGATCAACCAGTGTCAATGCATGTGTGTTCTTTCCACAAACCACACATGGATCAATCAGTGGTTATTGCATGTGTGTTCTTTCCACAGACCACATATGGATCCACTAGAGTCACTACACGTGTGTTCTTTTCACAAACCACATATGGACCCACTAGAGTCATTGCATGTGTGTTCTTATACTAAAACCAGGACTAGAGTCATTGCATGTGTGTTCTTTCACAAACCACATATGGATCCACCACTGTCATGGCATGTGTGTTCTTTCCACAAACCACATATGGATAGACTAGTGGTTATTGCATGTGTGTTCTTTCCACAAACAACATATGGATCCACTAGAGTCATTGCATGTGTGTTATTTTCACAAACCACATATGGACCCACTAGAGTCATTGCATGTATGTTCTTTCCACAAACCACACATGCATTAACCAATGGCATTTTACGTGTGTTATTGTCACAAACCACATATGGATCAACCAATGTCATTGCATGTGTGTTCCTGTCATGAACTTCATATGGACCCACCAGATTCATTGCATGTGTGTTCTTTCAAAAAACCACATATGGATCCACTAGAGTCATTGCATGTGTGTTCTTTTTACAAACCACATATGGATCAACCAATGGCATTGCATGTGTGTTCTTCTCACAAATCACATATGGATCCACCAGTGTTCACTGCATGTGTGTTCTTTCCACTAACCACTTATGGATCCACCAGTGTTCATTGCATGTGTATTCTTTTCCACAAACCACATATGGATCCACTAGAGTCATTGCATGTGTGTTGTTTTCACAAACTACATATGCACCCACTAGAGTCATTGCATGTGTGTTCTTATACTAAAGCCAGCACTAGAGTCATTGCATGTGTGTTCTTTTCACAAACCACATATGGATCCACCAGTGTCATTGCATGTGTGTTCTTTCCACAAACCACATATGGATCAACCAGTGGTCATTACATGTGTGTTCTTTCCACAAACCACACATGGATCTCCTTGAGTCATTCCTTGTGTGTTCTTTTCACAAACCACATGTGGACCCACTTGAGTCGTTGCATGTGTATTCTTTCCACAAACCACGCATGGATTAACCAATGGCATTGCATGTGTGCTATTGTCACAAACCACATATGGATCAACCAATGTCATTGCATGTGTGTTCCTGTCATGAACTTCATATGGACCCACCAGATTCATTGCATGTGTGTTCTTTCAAAAAACCACATATGGATCCACTAGAGTCATTGCATGTGTGTTCTTTTTACAAACCACATATGGATCAACCAATGGCATTGCATGTGTGTTCTTCTCACAAATCACATATGGATCCACCAGTGTTCACTGCATGTGTGTTCTTTCCACTAACCACTTATGGATCCACCAGTGTTCATTGCATGTGTATTCTTTTCCACAAACCACATATGGATCCACTAGAGTCATTGCATTCGTGTTCTTTTCACAAACCACATATGGACCCACTAGAATCATTGCATGTGTGTTCTTATACTAAAGCAGAATTAGAGTCATTGCATGTGTGTTCTTTTCACAAACCACATATGGATCCACCAGTGTCATTGCATGTGTGTTCATTCCACAAACCACATATGGATCCACCAGTGTTCATTGCATGTGTGTTCTTTCCACAAACCACACATGGATCTCCTTGAGTCATTCCATGTGTGTTCTTTTCACAAACCACATGTGGACCCACTTGAGTCGTTGCATGTGTATTCTTTCCACAAACCACGCATGGATTAACCAATGGCATTGCATGTGTGCTATTGTCACAAACCACATATGGATCAACCAATGTCATACAACGGGTGTAAGATAGTTTTACACGTGCGAATACTAAGGTTCTTACTTGGCGAGCCTAGCATGTACAGACATGGCCTCGGAACACGGACCGAAAGGTTAAGCATGAGTCATATAGTTGATGTGATGCCCATATTGATGCTCTCCTTTGAAGCTACACCGACTCACATGATGATCGGACTTGGTGTAGTGGATTTGGTTCATGTAATCACCAAAAAGGCACGAGGGATGTCATTTTTGAGTGGGAGTTCATTTGTAATTTGGATTAGTCGAACTCAATTTGTCATAAACTAAATCAAAGTGAATTTGCATAATTTGTTGTAGTCATCGGCATATGTTCACTACCTTATGCTTAGTTTTAATTGAGATAATAGAACTATATAATTATGGATATTTACTTTACGAACTGGTATCATATTGTTTTGAATGTCAATTTAAAGTTTAGAAGTCCTATTGCAAACTTTCAGCAAACTCTATTTACTCCATGAAGTTTAATAAGTAGTATTAAATCAAGAGTAAGAATTCCAATGTTAGTATCTAAAGTATCATGTTTGCCTCCATGATTATTGATATTCAAAAGTTGTTTTAATATCAAGATTATCTAGGATCTGAAATTTTGTTTCAAAAACCATCATGTGTGGAAGATATTGTGATATCTGAAACAATGTTTTTGGTTGCATTATGATAGAGTATAATTTAGCACAATACATGTTCTCATATTGTATGAGAATTTGTGAAGAATGGAGATACTAGGCATCCGGATCTCCCAAAAAGGTTTTGGTAACTAACATTATACTCGTGATTCTTCCTTACAGGCTATAGTAGTTTGATCATGAAAGTTGTCATGATTAGGATGAATAGAAGATGTAGGTAAAATGTTTACTACACTAATAGATTACTAAAGAATGGGTTTTTGAAAGAACATCAAACATTTGATGATGGTGATCCACTTCAAAGTGCAAGTCCAATGGTATTAGTATTTGAATATATACACTTTGTACTATGTGTCATGTGAATGACACCACTATTGATGTTGATAGATTCTTTTAAAAGAAAAGGAATTTTTGAAAGAGAATCTATAAAATATTTGGCAGAAAATAAAAGGTTGGAGATGTCCAACTTGGTATATAGAAGATATACATGTTATGGCTATATTCCTTGCTTGTTAAACAATGTGGTTCTAAGGTATTGGATATCGGTATTGGATACCGAATTGGTTGGTGTGAAGTGTCATACTGAACACCACAATTCATGGACTACAATGGCCTAAGTAACTAGCAAGAGAATAAGTGAGGATGTTCATCGGAAACAAATCAAGTGTTGTTGCGTTTTCATTTTCTTCAAACCAAACCTTCAAGATTTGTTTTAATAATTGTTATTTTGTTCTGGTATTATGAGAACAATGGTTGTTCAAATAATTACCGCATTCCATAAAGGATGGATCAACTTTTACATGTCTAGTTGAAGAAATCACATCCATAAACATTATTGCTAAAATGCCGTAAGACAAATGATTGGAAGATTACTTATGAACGACATTGCTGTTTGAATTATATTGGAAAGTAAACATGAAGAAACTCCATGTTGATGGATTTTTGGAGTCTTTTGATTTTGATCAATTGATGCTTGTGAAACTTTCCTCGAGATAATTGAAACTCCATCCATAGGGCAAAGAGGAATGGATGACTAACTTATTGGATATTATGCATGTTGATGTATATAGTCCATTTTGTGTAGCCATATGCGATGGATCTTTTTGCTTCATATGCTTTCTCTAGAAATTTGAGTGAATATATCTATATATTTACTTAATAAGGAAGAAGTATGAAACATTTGAAAATTGTTCAAAGACTTTCAAGATGAAGTGAAAAATCATTGTAACAAGAAAATAAAAGAGTTTATGATTTGATCATAAAGGAAGATATTTGAGTTATAGGTTTAGCAAAACACCTAAGATTTCAGGAATTGTTCCATGAATTTGCATTTCCCGATAAACCACGGGAGTATGGTATGTTCGAGAGATCAAATCAAACCTTGTTTGACATGGTAAGATCAAAGGTGTCATTTATAAAACTGCCATTATGTTTTAAGGATTAAAGCTTTAGATACTACCGCTTTTACACTGAAAAGAGCACTGTCGTGATCCGTTGAAATGACACCATATGAGTTATGGTTTGGGATAAAACCCGAATTGTTTTTTCTTAAATTTTGGTATTCTATGCATAAGTAAAATGTTTACAACCAAAGTCGGATAAGCATGTCTTTGTAGGTTATCCCAAAGAATTTGTTGGGAATTCCTCCATAACACGAAAGACAAAAGAGTTTGTCGCTTGGAACGTCAAGTTTTTTGAGAAGGAATTTTTCGTGAAAAGTTAAGTGGGAGTACAATAGAACTTTGATAAGGTTGTTGAACCTTAGCTATATGTGCTAAGTACCACAGCGCCGGAAAGTGTCCCGGTGGCGGCCACAATGTTCATGGCTCCCGTGATTACAAAGGGTGTGATCTTGGAGATTAGAGTTCTTATTGAACCATGTGGGTCAGTAAGAATCAAATAGTAAGATTTGAAACAGAAGTCGTTATTGTTTTGATAGTGATTAACCTACTGCATGCAAAGAAGCGATGATGGGCCCTGACTCCATAAAATGACTAAGAAGTCATAGAATCCGTGATAGTATCCATACACGAGAAATCAAGTTTCTGAACTTGGAAGACCCTCCGAAAGGCATGAAGCCTATTGGTTGTGTTTGGATCTATAAAGAAATAGACATGGATGTTTAACATCTATGAAATAGTCGACATGTCGGAAAGAAGTTTACGGCAATTTTCAAGGAGTTGACTATGACAAGATTTGATCTTTCATAGTGATATTTAGTCTTGACAGATTAATGTAGCAACCACCACATATAATTTGGTATATGGTAGTTGAATAAACAAAACAAGGTTCTTCTAATAAAATGGTTACCTAGGATGTGTACATGACACGGTCCGAAGGGTTTTGTGAATTCAAAGGGTGCTAAAAGGGCATGCAAACTTCAATAGTTGAAGTGAGCATAGCGGAGTTGCAATCTTCACCATGATGAAAATGTTAAAGGAGTTTAATTTCATCGAAGATGATGAAGATGCTTGCATTTGCAAGAAATTAAGTGGGAGCGCTGAGACAAATTTCCAATACATTATGTAGAGTACATATTGTTGATTGGAAATTATGTATCTTTTATTGACACAAGTTAAAAATTTCATTAAAATAGGATTTCGATGAAAGACTTGGGCAAAACCGGAATATTTGGCATCAATTTCTATATGGATAGATTGAGGTTCTAATATGGTTATGCCAGACGTACATATATGAGATATTGAAAGGGTTCAATATTGAAAACAACAAGAAAGGTTCTTGCTGCATGGAAAGGATTGTATCAAGATTCAAGTGTTTCAACACTTGGTGAGTAAAATCACATGAATATTTTGATCGATTATACTGTGATATGTATATATCCAGATATGTCCTATTCTCTAAATGTTATGATGTAACTACCTCGGTGAATTACGCTCCTAGTTACAAGCCTGGATGTGCAGAAATGGTTGAAATAGTACGGTGGGGCCCAAATGCCACTCACAGGTAGACCTTGCGGCCGTCCCAACCATTTCCAAACATCGGGACAAGAACGGGCGGCGTAATCAAAGCGAAGGATCAACTACATACACAAATGAGTATGTATGCAAGCCACCATACAATAGTACATCAGAGCCATTCCATCTAAAAAGAAAGGAAATATAGCAACGCCATACGGCAAGATCCAAATATCCTAGATAGATATAATAGTTTAGGATATCTCCTCATACATCAAACAACAGAGTATCAGGCGGAAGCGGAAGACACCATCCGAGTACGGATAAGAAGCAAATCGGCATAAGATGCCCCATAAATAAGCAGATCCCGCCCACAGATCTCACGGATCCCCGTTCCCGGAATCTCTACACCGAATGATTGTTGCCCACATCGTCCGTCTCTTCCACCCAGTATCCATCTTGCGAGTGTACCTGTTCATCTGAACCAATAATTTATCGTGTGAGACCCTAGGGGTACTCAGCAAGTCTTTATGCCGCTAAAGGGGACACAACCTGGGTGACGCAATTGCAGCAAAAGATAAACCCTAGCAATTCTATAGATAACTCGCTAACCATTCGCCTAACCAGAGATAGTCGGATGTCCGTGAATGAATAACAACAGCTTATAATGCTTATAACGGTAATCTTAACAGATCCATCCTCCTCCTCGCCATCGACGGAAGCGGACGAACAACCCCCATCCGCTGGCGGTTTTATTATCCGTTCCGTGAGTGTTGCACTATTTACTAGTCAGGTACCTAGTCTAGTCAAATTAAAAGCGGTACTTTAGTTATGCTTGTCTATGATCGAGAAACTGTGCTCCAAGTCATCCATAACCGCGGACACGGCTTTCAGAAAGTTTTACCATAGGGTGCACAAATAACAACACTCGATATGCCTCGGAAAAACCAAATCAAAACCCAACGAGGCGATCACGACAAAGCGATCACAGATTCAGAAATATTTCAGGCCACCCCATTAAGCTACCCGCAAGTTGGCTGGCTCGAGACGGACTCAAGGTTTGTGTGGCCGTAGAAACGATCGGGAACCGAAAGTGTGACTGGGCTTGTCGATACAAATAAAATGGGTCATGGACCTAATGCACGATGTAAAGATCTGCACAATTTAAATAAAGCAAGAAAGCATGGCATAAGTACAGGATAGTAAATAAAACCTCAAACTAGTTTGTGGCCCCAAGAAATAAGAATGAATCAAGCTCGCTCGGGGTTCATAAGCCTCCCGGATGTGGATAGCGAATATTCAAGGAACAGAATCAAGTACTGGGTCCCACGGGACACAAGTGAGCTGAAAACCAAATAGCGAATATGGCTCACCGATGCCACTTTCATTAGTTATCCCATTACTACTCAGGTTAAGTTGTTTAGGTACCTTGTTATCCATCGACACTCACATACCCTACACATGTTGTTCTCGACTCGCATGGCTCAAACAACTCTGTAGTAATGGCTCATGGGATGGAGGAACAAGCTTCGGTGGGGTTTAAATGTAAAGGCTATGCAATACTTGGGATTCAATTTAATGCAATCGCGACTCAATGATGCAAGAATAAGAAAGAGGCAATAGGTACTATATGTATGCAAGCATGTGGTAATTCTTGCCTGGCAGCTCAGTTGAAGCAAGGGATGGATCTGGGTAGTGCTCCTGGGTATCCTGATATATCCCCTGCTCAGCGTCTATTCGAAGAAGAACCAAACAAACAAGGCCAACATAAATAAAGTGCGCAAGCATATGAATAAAAATGCATCAAGCAAACAATCATGCCATGATGAATGATGCCCAATTTGCATGGCAATAATGTAGCATGGCATGGGTGAGGTGTGGAATACAAGAATAAATCATTTTATTGAGTTTGGCCCCATTTTATCCTCATATTAGTTGCTGTTCACTTTATATTTATATGATGCATGCTGCAACACAGAACATGGAATGCATAAACAGAAAGGTCTCGTCGAGCTAATCATTTTAGACATATTATTTGTTAAATTTGGAATTATAAAACAAAAGTTATTAATTAATTAAGGGAAAAGGGCATTTTATTGTAATTTTACTTAACTTGGAAAATAAAGTGTTCAAAATATTATTTGAAGGGCATATTTGAATTCCTCACATTTTTCTGATTTGAAAACATATATTATTTGTATTATTTGGATTTATATTTTAAAATATATTTAAAAACAGAAATAAATTTGAATTT
The DNA here is from genome assembly GCA_023614405.1 of Avena insularis. NCBI lineage: Eukaryota > Viridiplantae > Streptophyta > Magnoliopsida > Poales > Poaceae > Avena > Avena insularis. The sequence continues at coordinate 273,862,275 of CM042692.1, forward strand.
GAAATAAATTTGAAAAGATTTGAATTAAAAACAGAAATAAGCAGAGACTTTTTGCACTCAGGCAGAGCTAACCCAAGTCACCGACGGGTGGGACCCGTCTTGGACTGGCGACTCGAGCTGCTGGGCTTTTCTCATCACAGAGATAGCTAGCCAGAGGCGCACAGTGGGACCAACGGCTCAGAGGCCCAATGCGTGGCCGGGCGAAGGCAGCACAGATGGGGTCAAGATGGAGTGCGGGTTGAGACTACTAGAGGGCAGGGGGTTCTCTGCAAAACGCTGGCGCGGCTGACTAGTGGGACCGCTAGGATCGCGGGTTGATGCAAACAAAACGAGGGGGGGTATTTGCAAAAACAGCGGCGGCTACTGTTGTTCTTCTCTGAATCTGTCTGTCGACCGATCGGTGCGCAGCAGGGCGCAGGGCACGGCGCGCGGGGCTCGATCCTAGGACCTAGCGTGCGCGCGCGGAGGCGGCAGCCAGCGTGGCCTGGGGTTGGCTGGGTATGCATGGCTAGATGAGGGCGGCGATGCTAGCGCGAGCGAAAAAGAGTGGCGGCGAGCGAGGCTGCCTGAACCATCGGCGCAGAGAGCGACACCGAGTGGACTTGTCTGTGGTGGTCGAGGCTCACCGAGAGTGCGTCGGTGTAGGTGGATCGGTCGAGGCGCGCAGGCGCATTTGCGATGTAGAGGCCGAGCGGACTAGGGTTTCGTCGGCGTCGATGGTGTGCATGCAGCTCCTCCTCCTCGACGTCGTGCTCGCGGCCATCAGAGAGGACCTCCTCGGTCTACCAGGCCTCCTCCATGACGTGCTTGCGAGCCGGAACGACGAGGGGCAGAGGGTAGACGATGGCCGGCGAGAGGGAGGGTGGCGTCGGTGGAGAGGAAGGGAGGAGAGCCAGGGCGCCTCGGCCAGATCTAGAGGAGGCAGAGGAGAGCCGAGAGGGAGAAAAGAAGGGGGAGGAAGGTGCCGTGGGGAGCAGGTAGAGGGAAAAGGTGGCTCGGCCACTTTTCTCCCTCCTTCCTCACGTGCTCGTCTGGGCGGGGCAGGGCAGCTGGCAGGAGGGTGGCTTCCAGGTGGGACCAGAGGGTGAGGCCAAGGAGGCAGGGGGAGGCTCGGCTGGTGGGGCACGCAGGCAGAGAGAGGGAGAGAGGGGTAGCCTCGGGTAGATGCTAGGGTTGGAGCTAGGGTAGGAGGGAGAGGGGGTATGGCTCGGGTAGGGTTTGGTTTGGGTGGCAGCTAGGTGGGCCAGGGTGGCCAGGTGGGGCCAGCAAGGAGGGGAGAGGAGAGAGGCCGAGAGAGGGTAGGGTGGCTTAGGGTTTATGCATGATCCACATGATCATGCAAGGATGGAGATGAAAAGAGAGGGGAGATGAGGAGTAGAGAGATGTGGTGTGATGATGGATCTTTGCAAGACAACTAGATCAAGCCAAAGAGAAAGAGAGAGAGAGAGAGAGAGAGAGAGAGAGAGAGAGAGAGAGGTAAAACACTCAAGGATTTAAATAAAACCAAAAACTAGAAAAAGGTGGCACTTGCATGGCCCATGCAAAATATTTAATGCCATGTTGATTCTTGTGAAAACAATCATATTAAACATGGCATTGTTCATTTGCATTTCCAAAGGTGGAATAAAGCCAAGCAAAAGAAAGGAAAGGATTCCCCATGTGGAGTAGTTGGAGATGGCCATGTTTGGGTAAAATTGGTACTTGCTAGTGTGTATATACCACTAGATGCTTAATAGTCCCCAAATTATCCCAACATGAGCATAAGCCCATAATAATCCATATGGGAGCTAGGAAAAAGGGTTCCACTCACAAGGCATGCAAAGGTGGCCATGTGGCTCTCATATATCAGTAATGTGAAAACAACATGATGCTAAGATGAGAGCATGTGGAAAAGAATTGGATCCATCCCAACCCATATGAGCTAGAGGTAAAACCCAAATAAAGTGCAGAGCTCATATTTAGTTGGATGGTGGAATTATAAGGTGTTGAAAGAAAGGTGGTGGAGTTAATAAGAGATATGCCCCCAACTCAACTTGGGCATTAAACAATATATCAAGAACCAAATACAATATCAAGAGGCAAATACAATTAACAATGCATATGAGAGAAGAACCAAAACAAAAAGGGTTTTATATGATGCTCAAATGCAAGGAGGCATGATGGCATGAGCATGATATAATGATGATGCAACAATTATATATTTGAAGTAGCCATTATATATACTAGGCTAGTAGCATTGCAATTGTTAGACAATTGGGATGCTACAACTCTCCCCCACTAAACAAGAATCTCGCCCCGAGATTCCTAGGAAAAGAAAACAACACAAGACGAGACGGGTGTTCGGAACGAAGGTGACCGTCACGTTCCCAAGTTGATAAACAACGGAATGGTGCAACCACTACACCTTGCAAAACTTGCTAGACTTGTTGCGAGTCTTGCGTTTTGCTTGAGACACAAAGGGTTAGAAGAATTGAAGGATTGTCGTGAGACAAGAAGGATAGGATGGACATAACTCCGGTTTTCTCAAGAAACATGATAAAAGAACAGAGCCACTTGTGAAAGAAAGGACAAGATGATGTATCATGGATAAAGAAAGACACATCATTAAGATTAAAGATTTACTGATACGAGAGAGGATGAATCTTTATCTCGCCGGAAGAAAAAGAGCTAGATTGGAGAGGTTTTGAACTATTATGACAATGGCATCATACCTTCCCTCAGATTTGAGAAATGAAGTTCGGAAACAATATTGCCTTCAAACAATAGAGTCCCTTGGTATGAACAGAAAGATTTAGTTAGACATCGCCGGATTAGATCTTCTTGCGCCGGTAAGAACCAAAGGATCACGCAATTGAGGTGCGCGGATATAACTTCTAGAGACGGATGTGAAGCCAGATCATGGTGGAATCCCGAGAAGCAAAGAATATGGAGGATCTGGAGTTTATTGTAGAGATACTTATTGCTTTCCTTAGCCTTGAGGCTAACGCAATAGATTTGTGGCCTATGGCATCAACCATAATTGGCTTTACCACAGAAAAGAATTGATGAAACAAAGAGAGAGATAGATTCCTTTCATCTTGTTTGGGGATGTCGAGCACCGGTAGAAGGACGAGGATAGAAAAGAGTTTGCGTTTGCTTCCACCAGATAATTGAAGATTTTGCTCCATCTAGAATAGACAGACCACCAACAAGAGATTATTGATTACTTCTTCGAGAGAGCACTCCGGAAAACAAGGACGGAAGTAAAAGTATCGAGGGATAAAGGCCACTTCTAACTTCCGTGGAATGAGTGAAATCGCATTAATTCACCAATTCAATGTACAAGAGCGAATGATAAGAGTAGTGGTATGGTAGCTACTCCATCCCGCACTCAAAGCATTACTCCGCACATGAATAAGAAAACCATGCAACCCAACTACCGAAACAGACTGAAGGTATTGACAAGGATAACTCATGGAACTCCGTTAGAAAACCAGGATAGATGCAAACGATTCGCCGGATTCATAGATAGATAAAGATGATGATGTTGTCGTCATGTCGGAAGTACCAAGCCACCGGAAAGATATGAAGGAAGATTACGGAGAACAACTGCAAGATTCAACAGCTACAGAAAAGATAGCACCAACTTGAACAGAAGGAATACAAGATCTGGAAGGTCTTCATGGCCTCCGGTGGATTGAGCATAGATGATAGAATGAGAGGGTTTCAAAAGATCACTTGACGAGACTGAGGTGAAAGAACTCCATGTTCTTCTTGAAAAGATTGATAGAGATAGATTTAGCAGTCTTAAGGAAAACTACGGCGGAACGACGATGATAACTTGCCAACAAGGAAAACTCCGGGTTTGATTGAAGATGGAAGATGGAATGAACAATGGACTTGCTAATTCCAGAATTGAAGCGATCTATATAGCAGAAGGACGTGGCCGAGATAGGTGACTTCAAAAAGCCAGAATTTCCACTTTGGGAACTTTGCACACAGGAAGTGTTCTCGAAGCTAGAGGGAAAGAGACACAGATGATCTTCCATGTCCTTCCATTGATATCGAATAGGCAAGCATATTATCAACATATACCACCATGGATTAACAAGATATTCCCAGAATACCAAGTTCAAGAGGCGGAAGAAACGAACAAATGCTCGAAACACTTTCTGAGCTCAATGCTCTTAGAAAGATCAATATTAAGAGCACGGGTTCGTGTTGAAGAAGATGCACTGGAAGAATAGATTATCTGGTCCTTCGGAAGGAAAAGAGATGTCACCTGGTTCACATTGTCGATTGGATCGCCGGTTACAAAGATAAAGAGATCTTGGATAAAGAAAAGATGATAGATCGTACCTTAAGCAAAGCTATCAGAGACGAAAAGATGCAATTCCCTTGTATCCAGGAGAATTGTGCAGATATGGGGTTGAAAAAAAGATGATGGATGATGATAGACCGCCGTAGTGCTTGAGAAACTCCGGATTGCCAAAGATGCTTGAATATGCATAGATATGATCACGGTGTACTCAAAATCACAGGAGATAACCTTATCCTCCAGATGGTGACGGTTGATAGCATTTTTCCATATTCCAATCGACACTTATCATGAGTGGAATATCGCTATGCCGAGAACCAAATTACAATCACCATCATCGGATCGACACATGTTATGTAATTAGCCCACGAGAATTGTTGATGAAACGAAACTCCAGGATTAAGCACCGGTGACAAAAGAATGAGTTAGCATGGACATGCTGATAAAAGGGAGATAGATAATGTTTCACACGATCGAAAAGTGTGGAAGCCTGAATGTATCAAAGAAAAATTTTCCGCATTTTTCAGCATTAAAATACCAATAGATGCGCAAAATCACTTATCAGATAGATATTAGCAACTGATGCTTGCACAAAATGTGGAGTTGCTAGAAGGAAGGACACTCTTAAGAAGATGGCACCGGTTAACAAGGAGTCAGATAGATCGCGCCGGTTTTCAAAAGCACAAGATGGAATGTACCAGCTTGATAACCAAAAGGCAGATTGTGATAACAACTTGGATGCAACAGATAGACAAGGAATTACACACACACACACTTTCTATGGTACTACGGAAACCCAGAACACGTGAATCCTAGTTTGAATTTTAAGAAGAGGATTGAAAACGTTACACTTCCTTACCAGAGAAGGGTGGTGGGTGGGTAAGAAGAAAAATCGAAGCAGTCCTACTCTCGCGTTTTGTTTTTCCCTAGTATACAAAACTACCAAAAATATTTGCTAGACAGACAACGACCATTTGGCTGAGACCCTGAAGGGCGGGATGGCTCTGATACCAATTGTAACTACCTCGGTGAATTACGCTCCTAGTTACAAGCCTGGATGTGCAGAAATGGTTGAAATAGTACGGTGGGGCCCAAATGCCACTCACAGGTAGACCTTGCGGCCGTCCCAACCATTTCCAAACATCGGGACAAGAACGGGCGGCGTGTCGGCGGCGAAGGATCAACTACATACACAAATGAGTATGTATGCAAGCCACCATACAATAGTACATCGAGCCATTCCATCTAAAAAGAAAGGAAATATAGCAACGACAAACGGCAAGATCCAAATATCCTAGATAGATATAAAAGTTTATGATATCTCCTAATACAACAAACAACAGTATCAAGCGGGCGAAGACACCATCCGAGTACGGATAAAAGCAAATCGGCATAAGATGCCCCATAAATAAGCAGATCCCGCCCACAGATCTCACGGATCCCGTTCCGGAATCTCTACACCGAATGATCGTTGCCCACATCGTCTCTTCCACCCAGTATCCATCTTGCGAGTGTACATTCATCTGAACCAATAATTTATCGTGTGAGACCCTAGGGTACTCGGCAAGTCTTTATGCCGCTAAAGGGGACACAACACAGGGTGACGAATTGCAGCAAAAGATAAACCCTAGCAATTCTATAGATACTGCTAACCATCCGCCTAACCGAGATGAGCGGATGTCCGTGAATGAATAACAACAGTTATAACGGTAATCTTAACAGATCCATCCTCCTCCTCGCTTACCGACGAGGAAGCGGACAAACAACCCCCCATCCGTTGGCAGTTTTATTATCCGTTCCGTGAGTGTTGCACTATTTACTAGTCAGGTACCTAGTCTAGTCAAATTAAAAGCGGTACTTTAGTTATGCTTGTCTATGATCGAGAAACTGTGTTCCAAGTCGTCCATAACCGGGCACGGCTTTGAAAGTTTTACCTGCGGGTGCACAAATAGCAACACACTCGATATGCCTCGGAAAAACCAAATCAAAACCCAACGAGGCCACGACAAAGCAATCACAGGATTCAGAAATATTTCAGGCCACCCATTAAGCTACCATAGCAAGCTGGCTGGCTCTGAGACGGACTCAAGGTTTGTGTGGCATCAGAACATCGGGAACCGAAAGTGTGGTGGGCTTGTCGATCTGGCGAAAATGGGTCATGGACCTAACAAGACAAGGTGCAAGACCTGCACAATTTAAATAAAGCGATAAAGCATGGCATAAGTACAGGATAGTAAATAAAACCTCAAACTAGTTTGTGGCCCCAAGAAATAAGAATGAATCAAGCTGGCTCGGGGGTTCATAAGCCTCCCGGATGTGCATAGCTCGAATAATCAAGGAACAGGAATCAAGTACTCGGGGTCCTACGGGACACAAGTGAGCCTGAAAAACCAAATAGCGAATATGGCTCACCGATGCCACTTTCATTAGTTATCCCATTACTACTCAAGTTAAGTTGTTTAGGTACCTTGTTATCCATCAGACACTCACATACCCTACACATGCTGTTCTACGACTCGCATGGCTCAAACAACTCCTGTAGTAATGGCTCATGGGATGGAGGAACAAGCTTCGGTGGGGTTTAAATGTAAAGGCTATGCAATACTTGGGATTCAATTTAATGCAATCGCGACTCAATGATGCAAGAATAAGAAAGAGGCAATAGGTACTATATGTATGCAAGCATGTGGTAGTGCTTGCCTGGCAGCTCAGTTGAAGCAAGGGATGGATCTGGGTAGTGCTCCTGGGTATCCTGATATATCCCCTGCTCAGCGTCTATTCGAAGAAGAACCAAACAAACAAGGCCAACATAAATAAAGTGCGCAAGCATATGAATAAAAATGCATCAAGCAAACAATCATGCCATGATGAATGATGCCCAATTTGCATGGCAATAATGTAGCATGGCATGGGTGAGGTGTGGAATACAAGAATAAATCATTTTATTGAGTTTGGCTCCATTTTATCCTCATATTAGTTGCTGTTCACTTTATATTTATATGATGCATGCTGCAACACAGAACATGGAATGCATAAATAGAAAGGTCTCGTCGAGCTAATCATTTTAGACATATTATTTGTTAAATTTGGAATTATAAAACAAAAGTTATTAATTAATTAAGGGAAAAGGGCATTTTATTGTAATTTTACTTAACTTGGAAAATAAAGTGTTCAAAATATTATTTGAAGTGCATATTTGAATTCCTCACATTTTTCTGATTTGAAACATATATTATTTGTATTATTTGGATTTATATTTTAAAAGATATTTAAAAACAGAAATAAATTTGAAATAAATTTGAAAAGATTTGAATTAAAAAGCAAATAAGGAGACTTTTTTCTCAGTAGCTAACCAAGTCACCGAGGTGGGATCGTCTGTTGGGCGACTCGGGCCTGTTGGGCTTTTCTCACTGCGCAGATAGCTAGCCCAGGAGGCAGACAGGTGGGACCAACGGCCTCGCCAGCGTCCGTGAGGCGAGCACCGGCAGGATGGGGTCAAGATGGAGTCGGTTGAGACTACTAGAGGGGGGTTCTCTGCAAAAGCTGGCGCTGACTAGTGGGACCGCTAGGATCGCGGGTTGATGCAAACAAAGCGAGGGGTATTTGCAAAAAACATGGCTACTTTGTTGTTCTTCTCTGAATCATCTGTCGACCGATCGGTCAGCAGGCGCGGCTTGGGCTCGATCCTGGGACCTAGCGTCTTGCGGCAGGCCACGGCAGCTGGGGTTCTTTGGCTGGAATGCTCACATGGCTAGATGAGGGCTAGCGATGCTAGCGAGAATAGAAAAAGTGGCGGCGGCGTTCGGCAAACGATCGGCGCTACGAGCGACAGCTGGACAGGGACTTGTCCAGGTGGTCGAGGCTCACCGAGTGCGTCGGTGTAGGTGGATCGGGTCGAGGCGAGCAGGCACGGCGATCAGAGGCCAGCGGACTAGGGTTTTCATTGGCGTCGGCGGTGTGCAGGGTACAGGCCTCCTCCTCCTCGGCGTCATGCTCCAGCTCATTGAGAGGACCTCCTCGGTCTGCAGCCTCCTCGGGGCGTGCTTGCGAGCCGGAACGAGGCGGAGGGCAGACGGTGGCAAGGAGAGGAGGTGGCATCGGTGGAGAGGAAGGGAGGAGAGCCAGGGCGCCTCGGCTAGATCTAGAGGAGGCAGAGGAGAGCCGAGAGGGAGAAAAGAGGGGGGGAGGAAGGTGCCGTGGGGAGCAGGTAGAGGGAAAAGGTGGCTCGGCCACTTTTCTCCCTCCTTCCTCACGTGCTCGTCAGGCAGGCAAGCGGTGGCAGGGGTGGCTTCCAGGTGGGACCAGAGGGCGAGGCCAAGGAGGCAGGGGGAGGCTCAGCTGGTGGGGCACGCAGGCAGAGAGAGGGAGAGAGGGGTAGCCTCGGGTAGATGCTAGGGTTGGAGCTAGGGTAGGAGGGAGAGGGGGTATGGCTCGGGTAGGGTTTGGTTTGGGTGGCAGCTAGGTGGGCCAGGGTGGCCAGGTGGGGCCAGCAAGGAGGGGAGAGGAGAGAGGCCGAGAGAGGGTAGGGTGGCTTAGGGTTTATGCATGATCCACATGATCATGCAAGGATGGAGATGAAAAGAGAGGGGAGATGAGGAGTAGAGAGATGTGGTGTGATGATGGATCTTTGCAAGACAACTAGATCAAGCCAAAGAGAAAGAGAGAGAGAGAGAGAGAGAGAGAGAGAGAGAGAGAGAGAGAGAGAGGTAAAACACTCAAGGATTTAAATAAAACCAAAAACTAGAAAAAGGTGGCACTTGCATGGCCCATGCAAAATATTTAATGCCATGTTGATTCTTGTGAAAACAATCATATTAAACATGGCATTGTTCATTTGCATTTCCAAAGGTGGAATAAAGCCAAGCAAAAGAAAGGAAAGGATGCCCCATGTGGAGTAGTTGGAGATGGCCATGTTTGGGTAAAATTGGGACTTGCTAGTGTGTATATACCACTAGATGCTTAATAGTCCCCAAATTATCCCAACATGAGCATAAGCCCATAATAATCCATATGGGAGCTAGGAAAAAGGGTTCCACTCACAAGGCATGCAAAGGTGGCCATGTGGCTCTCATATATCACTAATGTGAAAACAACATGATGCTAAGATGAGAGCATGTGGAAAAGAATTGGATCCATCCCAACCCATATGAGCTAGAGGTAAAACCCAAATAAAGTGCAGAGCTCATATTTAGTTGGATGGTGGAATTATAAGGTGGTGAAAGAAAGGTGGTGGAGTTAATAAGAGATATGCCCCCAACTCAACTTGGGCATTAAACAATATATCAAGAACCAAATACAATATCAAGAGGCAAATACAATTAACAATGCATATGAGAGAAGAACCAAAACAAAAAGGGTTTTATATGATGCTCAAATGCAAGGAGGCATGATGGCATGAGCATGATATAATGATGATGCAACAATTATATATTTCAAGTAGCCATTATATATACTAGGCTAGTAGCATTGCAATTGTTAGACAATTGGGATGCTACATATGAGCACATACCAGAATGATTCATAAGATGATCATTGGACGATAGTAAAGATATTCTTATGAGCTTTGGAAGAACTAAGAATATATCATGTATAAGTGACAAATAGTTAAAGGGTAGTTCATTATAAAGTGTTACATTGATACTAGTTTTGTCATAAGATACAAATTAAATTTATCTCAATTTAGACTATGGGTGGCACAATGTAATGAAAAGGATGTTCCATGATGGACTTGGATGAGTTCCAAAGTTGAGACATTGTGACGGATACTACAACAAAAGGCTAAGTATATGACTGCTATAGTAGCAGCAAAGGAGGGCATTTGTGTTAAGTAGTTTGTTATGAAACTAGGTGTGGTTCAAAGTGGGCTAATACTATGAAGATATATTGTATGACAATAATATCAACATATTTTAACCAGAACGAACTAAAGGTCTCATGAAAGGACCAAATTTATACAATGCCATCTCATTTGAGAATGAGTGATGCGTAGAGACGCAAAGACATGCAAATACACACGGACCTGAAACTGTCAGATCCGGAGATTATGTTAACCACTAGCAATCGCGTATATGCAACACCAGAAAGCCATAGGTGTTCAATACGCAAAGTTTTTCAAACTAGATTATTGACTCTAGTTCAAGTGGGAGACTGAAGGGAATATGCCCGAGAGGCAATAATAAAGTGGTTATTATCTTATTCCATGTTTATGATAAATGTTTATTTTGCATGCTATAATTGTATTGATTGGAAACGTCAATACATGTGTGTTTAATAAACAAATAAAAGGTTCCTAGTTATGCCTCTCTTATAGACTAGCTCGTTGATTACAAGATGATCAAGGTTTCCTGATCATGGACATTGGATGTTGTTAATAGCAAGGTCGCGGCATTTATGGAATGATGTGATGAACATTCATCCGAAGTATAGCATTACGATCAAATTCATTGTGTTTATATTGCTATAACATCATACGAAGTAATCCTAGTCCTTATACCATGAGATCATGTCAATCACTAACACTAGAAGAGTATCTTGATAACATCAAACGTCACACCCTGAAAGGGTGATTATAAAGGTGGGTTTAGTGCTACGAAAGTGTTATGTAGAGGCTCATGGATCAAGAGTGGGATTTGTCCATCCCGGTGACGGATATATATACTCTGGGCCCTCTCGGTGATATCACATTGGTTAGCTTGCAAGCAAGTGATGAGATCACTAGAATTTTATATCACGGGAACGAGAAAAGAGTACATGTAGGTAACGAGATCAAACTAGGTATGGAGATACCGATGATCAAATCTCGGACATGTAATATATCGTGATACAGAGGGATTTAGTTACTAGCGTTAAAGGTTCTCACGATCACATAAGTCAACGTTGAATATGTAGGAGTCAGTATGGATCTTCAGGTCCCGCTTCTGATTATTGATCTGAGAGGGGTCTTGAGAATGTATGCATTATTCGCGAACCGTTGGGTGACACACTTAAGGGATACCGACACCATTCGGAGCAAATATGTTTCAGATAAAGATTTAAGAAAGCGTTGGAATTATTTCAATAGACACCGAAACTGTTTCGGGTGAAATTGCAGAAATTGGTTTTGCATGTAATATTGAAATGTTGCAGGGGGTTTAATGTGAATGTTTGTTAATTAAAGTAATTAACAAAATTCTGAATAAAATTAATAAAATAGTTTTATTAAATGAGAGAGCATTAAATTTGGAGAAATTTAATGCATTTAAAGTGGAGACTTTAAAAGAGAATGTGAAGGGGCATTTTAATGTGGAGGGGGTTACCATCACATGAATGGGGGAGGTGAGGGCTCACCTCCATGAGGCGCCGGCCATGAGGAGGGGAACCCCCCTCGTCCTATAAAAGGCCCCCTCACACCCCTTCTTCCACACACCTCCTCGTGAAGGATATGTCTCCCCCTCTAGTTATTCCCCATGGCCTCGGATTAGCGAGATACATGTTCCTGGTGGCTTTATCTGGAAAGGAGTTGCTTATTTCGCTGCTTTGCTGGAGCGAGGGATGGAGGTTGTCGGGGACGTGTGTGCGATCACAGATGCAACGCTACTTTGCAGTGCTGGATTTGCTAGAGCTGGATCTGATGGACGTGCTGGACTTCATCATGATCTTGAGATCAGCAAGTGTATGACTACATCATCCACGAGTTCCATCTCGTTAACAAAGACTTGTTGTCTTCGAGGGTAAGTTCTCTATGGATGTAACTCCACCCGTTGCTTGTATCTAGTAGATAGATCTTGGCGTATAGTTTCCATTGTAGGAATTTTTTTGTTTTCTATACTGCGAGCCCAACACCTGTCATGAACCACATTTGGACCCATTAGTGTTCATTGCATGTGTGTTCTTTCCACAAACCACATAAGTGCCCACTAGCGTAATTTCATGTGCGTTCTTTTCACAAACCACACATGGATCAACCAATGCCATTGCATGTGTGTTCTTTCCACAAACCACATATGGATCCACCAATGTCATTGCATGTGTGTTCTTTTCCACAAACCACATGGATCAACAATGGCATTGCATGTGTGTTCTTTCCACAAACCACATATGGATCCACCAATTTCATTGCATGTGTGTTCTTTTCCACAAACCACATGGATTAACCAATGGCATTGCATGTGTGTTCTTTTCACAAACCACACATGGATCAACCAATGGCATTGCATGTGTGTTCTTTTCACAAACCACACATGGATCCACCAGAGTCATTGCATGTGTGTTCCTTCCACAAACCACACATGGATCAACCAGTGTCATTGCATGTGTGTTCTTTCCACAAACCACATATGGATCCACTAGCGTAATTGCATGTGTGTTCTTTTCACAAACCACACATGGATCAACCAATGTCATTGCATGTGTGTTCTTTCCACAAACCACATATGGATCCAACAATGTCATTGCATCTGTGTTCTTTTCCACAAACCACATGGATCAACCAATGGCATTGCATGTGTGTTCTTTCCACAAACAACATATGGATCCACTAATGTCATTGCATGTGTGTTCTTTTCAACAAACCACATGGATCAACTAATGGCATTGCATGTGTGTTCTTTTCACAAACCACACATGGATCAACCAATGGCATTGGATGTGTGTTCTTTTCACAAACCACACATGGATCCACCAGAGTCATTGCATGTGTGTTCTTTCCACAAACTACACATGGATCAACCAGTGTCATTGCATGTGTGTTCTTTCCACAAACCACATGTGGATCAACCAGTGGTCATTGCATGTGTGTTCTTTTCAAAAACCACATATGGATCCACTAGATTCATTGCATGTGTGTTCTTTCCACAAACCACATATGGATCCACCAATGTCATTGCATGTGTGTTCATTTCACAAACCACACATGGATCCACCATAGTCATTGCATGTGTGTTCTTTCCACAAACCACATATGGATCAACCAATGTCATTGCATGTGTATTCTTTCCGCAAACCACATATGGATCAACCAGTGGTTATTGCATGTGTGTTCTTTCCACAAACCACATATGGATCCACTAGAGTCATTGCACGTGTGTTTTTTCATAAACCACATATGGACCCACTAGAGGCATTGCATGTGTGTTCTTATACTAAAACCATCACTAGAGTCATTGCATGTGAGTTCTTTTCACAAACCACATATGGATCCACCAGTGTCATTGGACGTGTGTTCTTTTCACAAACCACATATGGATCAACTAGTGGTTATTGCATGTGTGTTCTTTCCACAAACAACATATGGATCCACTAGAGTCATTGCATGTGTGTTCTTTTCACAAACCACATATGGACCCACTAGAGTCATTGCATGTGTGTTCTTTCCACAAACCACACATGGATTAACCAATGGCATTGCATGTGTGTTATTGTCACAAACCACATATGGATCAACCAATGTCATTGTATGTGTGTTCCTGTCATGAACCACATATGGACCCACTAGAGTCATTGCATGTCTGTACTTTTCACAAATGACATATAGATCAACCAGTGTTCACTGCATGTGTGTTCTTTCCACAAATCACATATGGATCCACCAGTGTTCATTGCATGTGTGTTCTTTTCCACAAACCACATATGGATCCACTAGAGTCATAGCATGTGTGTTATTTTCACAAACCACATATGGACCCACTAGAGTTATTGCATGTGTGTTCCTGTCATGAACCACATATGGATCAACCAATGGCATTGCATGTGTGTTCTTTCCACAAACCACACATGGATCAACCAATGGAATTGCATGTGTATTCATTTGACAAACCACACATGGATCAACCAATGGCATTGCATGTGTGTTCTTTCCACAAACCACACATGGATCCACTTGAGTCATTGCATGTGTGTTCTTTCCACAAACCACATATGGATCGACCAGTGTTCATTGCAAGTGTGTTCTTTCCAGAAACCACATATGGATCCACTAGAGCCATTGCATGTGTGTTCTTTTCACAAACCACACATGGATCCACTAGAGTCATTGCATGTGTGTTCTTTCCACAAACCACACATGGATCCACCAGAGTCATTGCATGTGTTTTATTTCCACAAACCACATATGGATCCACCAGTGTTCATTGCATGTGTGTTCTTTCCGCAAACCACATATGGATCCACTAGAGACATTGCATGTGTGTTCTTTTCACAAACCACATATGGATCAACTAGTAGCATTGCATGTGTGTTCCTGTCATGAATCACATATGGATAAACTAGTGTTCACTGCATGTGTGCTCCTGCCATGAACCACACATGGATCAACGAGTGGTTATTGCATGTGTGTTCTTTCCACAGACCACATATGGATCCACTACAGTCACTGCACGTGTGTTCTTTTCACAAACCACATATGGACCCACTAGAGTCATTGCATGTGTGTTCTTATACTAAAACCAGCACTAGAGTCATTGCATGTGTGTTCTTTTCACAAACCACATATGGATCCACTAGTGTCATTGCATGTGTGTTCTTTCCACAGACCACATATGGATCAACCAAGTATTGCATGTGTGTTATTTCCACAAACAACATATGGATCCAATAGTGTCATTGCATGTGTGTTCTTTCCACAGACCACATATGGATCAACCAGTGGTTATTGCATGTGTGTTATTTCCACAAACAACATATGGATCCACTAGAGTCATTGCATGTGTGTTCTTTTCACAAACCACATATGGACCCACTAGAGTCATTGCATGTGTGTTCTTTCCACAAACCACACATGGATTAACCAATGGAATTGCATGTGTCTCATTGTCACAAACCACATATGGATCAACGAATGTCATTGCATGTGTGTTCCTGTCATGAACCACATATGGACCCACTAGAGTCATTGCATGTGTGTTCTTTCCACAAACCACACATGGATCCACCAGAGTCATTGCATGTGTGTTCTTTCCATAGACCACGGATGGATCAACCAGTGTTATTGCATGTGTGTTCTTTCCACAAACCACATATGGATCAATCAGTGGTCATTGCATGTGTTTTCCTGTCATGAACCACACATGGGTCAACCAGTGGTCATTGCATGTGTGTTCTTTGCACAAACCACATATGGATCCACTAGAGTCATTGCATGTGTGTTCTTTTCACAAACCACATATGGATCAACCAATGGCATTGCATGTGTGTTCTTTTCACCAATCACATATGGATCAACCAGTGTTCACTACATGTGTGTTCTTTCCACAAACCACTTATGGATACACTAGTGTTCATTGCATGTGTGTTATTTTCCACAAACCACATATGGATCCACTAGAGTCATTGCATGTGTGTTATTTTCACAAACCACATATGGACCCACTAGATTCTTTGCATGTGTGTTCTTATACTAAAAACCACCTAGAGTCATTGCATGTGTGTTCTTTTCAAAAACCACATATAGATCCACCAGTGTCATTGGATGTGTGTTCTTTGCACAAACCACATATGGATCAACCAGTGGTTATTTCATGTGTTTTCTTTCCACAAACCACAGATGGATCCACTAGAGTCATTGCATGTGTGTTCTTTCCACAAACCACACATGGATCCACCAGAGTCATTGCATGTGTGTACTTTCCACAAACCACATATGGATCCACCAGTGTTCATTGCATGTGTGTTCTTTTCAACAAACCACATGGATTAACAATGGCATTGCATGTGTGTTCTTTCCACAAACCACATATGGATCCACCAATTTCATTGCATGTGTGTTCTTTTCCACAAACCACATGGATTAACCAATGGCATTGCATGTGTGTTCTTTTCACAAACCACACATGGATCAACCAATGGCATTGCATGTGTGTTCTTTTCACAAACCACACATGGATCCACCAGAGTCATTGCATGTGTGTTCCTTCCACAAACCACACATGGATCAACCAGTGTCATTGCATGTGTGTTCTTTCCACAAACCACATATGGATCCACTAGCGTAATTGCATGTGTGTTCTTTTCACAAACCACACATGGATCAACCAATGTCATTGCATGTGTGTTCTTTCCACAAACCACATATGGATCCACCAATGTCATTGCATCTGTGTTCTTTTCCACAAACCACATGGATCAACCAATGGCATTGCATGTGTGTTCTTTCCACAAACAACATATGGATCCACTAATGTCATTGCATGTGTGTTCTTTTCAACAAACCACATGGATCAACTAATGGCATTGCATGTGTGTTCTTTTCACAAACCACACATGGATCAACCAATGGCATTGGATGTGTGTTCTTTTCACAAACCACATGGATCCACCAGAGTCATTGCATGTGTGTTCTTTCCACAAACTACACATGGATCAACCAGTGTCATTGCATGTGTGTTCTTTCCACAAACCACATGTGGATCAACCAGTGGTCATTGCATGTGTGTTCTTTTCAAAAACCACATATGGATCCACTAGATTCATTGCATGTGTGTTCTTTCCACAAACCACATATGGATCCACCAATGTCATTGCATGTGTGTTCATTTCACAAACCACACATGGATCCACCATAGTCATTGCATGTGTGTTCTTTCCACAAACCACATATGGATCAACCAATGTCATTGCATGTGTATTCTTTCCGCAAACCACATATGGATCAACCAGTGGTTATTGCATGTGTGTTCTTTCCACAAACCACATATGGATCCACTAGAGTCATTGCACGTGTGTTCTTTTCATAAACCACATATGGACCCACTAGAGGCATTGCATGTGTGTTCTTATACTAAAACCATCACTAGAGTCATTGCATGTGAGTTCTTTTCACAAACCACATATGGATCCACCAGTGTCATTGGACGTGTGTTCTTTCCACAAACCACATATGGATCAACTAGTGGTTATTGCATGTGTGTTCTTTCCACAAACAACATATGGATCCACTAGAGTCGTTGCATGTGTGTTCTTTTCACAAACCACATATGGACCCACTAGAGTCATTGCATGTGTGTTCTTTCCACAAACCACACATGGATTAACCAATGGCATTGCATGTGTGTTATTGTCACAAACCACATATGGATCAACCAATGTCATTGTATGTGTGTTCCTGTCATGAACCACATATGGACCCACTAGAGTCATTGCATGTGTGTACTTTTCACAAATGACATATAGATCAACCAGTGTTCACTGCATGTGTGTTCTTTCCACAAATCACATATGGATCCACCAGTGTTCATTGCATGTGTGTTCTTTTCCACAAACCACATATGGATCCACTAGAGTCATAGCATGTGTTTTATTTTCACAAACCACATATGGACCCACTAGAGTTATTGCATGTGTGTTCCTGTCATGAACCACATATGGATCAACCAATGGCATTGCATGTGTGTTCTTTCCACAAACCACACATGGATCAACCAATGGAATTGCATGTCTATTCATTTGACAAACCACACATGGATCAACCAATGGCATTGCATGTGTGTTCTTTCCACAAACCACACATGGATCCACTTGAGTCATTGCATGTGTGTTCTTTCCACAAACCACATATGGATCGACCAGTGTTCATTGCAAGTGTGTTCTTTCCAGAAACCACATATGGATCCACTAGAGCCATTGCATGTGTGTTCTTTTCACAAACCACACATGGATCCACTAGAGTCATTGCATGTGTGTTCTTTCCACAAACCACACATGGATCCACCAGAGTCATTGCATGTGTTTTATTTCCACAAACCACATATGGATCCACCAGTGTTCATTGCATGTGTGTTCTTTCCGCAAACCACATATGGATCCACTAGAGACATTGCATGTGTGTTCTTTTCACAAACCACATATGGATCAACTAGTAGCATTGCATGTGTGTTCCTGTCATGAATCACATATGGATCAACTAGTGTTCATTGCATGTGTGCTCCTGCCATGAACCACACATGGATCAACCAGTGGTTATTGCATGTGTGTTCTTTCCACAGACCACATATGGATCCACTACAGTCACTGCACGTGTGTTCTTTTCACAAACCACATATGGACCCACTAGAGTCATTGCATGTGTGTTCTTATACTAAAACCAGCACTAGAGTCATTGCATGTGTGTTCTTTTCACAAACCACATATGGATCCACTAGTGTCATTGCATGTGTGTTCTTTCCACAGACCACATATGGATCAACCAGTGGTTATTGCATGTGTGTTATTTCCACAAACAACATATGGATCCAATAGTGTCATTGCATGTGTGTTCTTTCCACAGACCACATATGGATCAACCAGTGGTTATTGCATGTGTGTTATTTCCACAAACAACATATGGATCCACTAGAGTCATTGGATGTGTGTTCTTTTCACAAACCACACATGGATCCACCAGAGTCATTGCATGTGTGTTCTTTCCACAAACTACACATGGATCAACCAGTGTCATTGCATGTGTGTTCTTTCCACAAACCACATGTGGATCAACCAGTGGTCATTGCATGTGTGTTCTTTTCAAAAACCACATATGGATCCACTAGATTCATTGCATGTGTGTTCTTTCCACAAACCACATATGGATCCACCAATGTCATTGCATGTGTGTTCATTTCACAAACCACACATGGATCCACCATAGTCATTGCATGTGTGTTCTTTCCACAAACCACATATGGATCAACCAATGTCATTGCATGTGTATTCTTTCCGCAAACCACATATGGATCAACCAGTGGTTATTGCATGTGTGTTTTCTTTCCACAAACCACATATGGATCCACTAGAGTCATTGCACGTGTGTTCTTTTCATAAACCACATATGGACCCACTAGAGGCATTGCATGTGTGTTCTTATACTAAAACCATCACTAGAGTCATTGCATGTGAGTTCTTTTCACAAACCACATATGGATCCACCAGTGTCATTGGACGTGTGTTCTTTCCACAAACCACATATGGATCAACTAGTGGTTATTGCATGTGTGTTCTTTCCACAAACAACATATGGATCCACTAGAGTCGTTGCATGTGTGTTCTTTTCACAAACCACATATGGACCCACTAGAGTCATTGCATGTGTGTTCTTTCCACAAACCACACATGGATTAACCAATGGCATTGCATGTGTGTTATTGTCACAAACCACATATGGATCAACCAATGTCATTGTATGTGTGTTCCTGTCATGAACCACATATGGACCCACTAGAGTCATTGCATGTGTGTACTTTTCACAAATGACATATAGATCAACCAGTGTTCACTGCATGTGTGTTCTTTCCACAAATCACATATGGATCCACCAGTGTTCATTGCATGTGTGTTCTTTTCCACAAACCACATATGGATCCACTAGAGTCATAGCATGTGTGTTATTTTCACAAACCACATATGGACCCACTAGAGTTATTGCATGTGTGTTCCTGTCATGAACCACATATGGATCAACCAATGGCATTGCATGTGTGTTCTTTCCACAAACCACACATGGATCAACCAATGGAATTGCATGTCTATTCATTTGACAAACCACACATGGATCAACCAATGGCATTGCATGTGTGTTCTTTCCACAAACCACACATGGATCCACTTGAGTCATTGCATGTGTGTTCTTTCCACAAACCACATATGGATCGACCAGTGTTCATTGCAAGTGTGTTCTTTCCAGAAACCACATATGGATCCACTAGAGCCATTGCATGTGTGTTCTTTTCACAAACCACACATGGATCCACTAGAGTCATTGCATGTGTGTTCTTTCCACAAACCACACATGGATCCACCAGAGTCATTGCATGTGTTTTATTTCCACAAACCACATATGGATCCACCAGTGTTCATTGCATGTGTGTTCTTTCCATAAACCACATGGATCCACTAGAGACATTGCATGTGTGTTCTTTTCACAAACCACATATGGATCAACTAGTAGCATTGCATGTGTGTTCCTGTCATGAATCACATATGGATCAACTAGTGTTCACTGCATGTGTGCTCCTGCCATGAACCACACATGGATCAACCAGTGGTTATTGCATGTGTGTTCTTTCCACAGACCACATATGGATCCACTACAGTCACTGCACGTGTGTTCTTTTCACAAACCACATATGGACCCACTAGAGTCATTGCATGTGTGTTCTTATACTAAAACCAGCACTAGAGTCATTGCATGTGTGTTCTTTTCACAAACCACATATGGATCCACTAGTGTCATTGCATGTGTGTTCTTTCCACAGACCACATATGGATCAACCAGTGGTTATTGCATGTGTGTTATTTCCACAAACAACATATGGATCCAATAGTGTCATTGCATGTGTGTTCTTTCCACAGACCACATATGGATCAACCAGTGGTTATTGCATGTGTGTTATTTCCACAAACAACATATGGATCCACTAGAGTCATTGCATGTGTGTTCTTTTCACAAACCACATATGGACCCACTAGAGTCATTGCATGTGTGTTCTTTCCACAAACCACACATGGATTAACCAATGGAATTGCATGTGTCTTATTGTCACAAACCACATATGGATCAACGAATGTCATTGCATGTGTGTTCCTGTCATGAACCACATATGGACCCACTAGAGTCATTGCATGTGTGTTCTTTCCACAAACCACACATGGATCCACCAGAGTCATTGCATGTGTGTTCTTTCCATAGACCACGCATGGATCAACCAGTGTTATTGCATGTGTGTTCTTTCCACAAACCACATATGGATCAACCAGTGGTCATTGCATGTGTGTTCCTGTCATGAACCACACATGGGTCAACCAGTGGTTATTGCATGTGTGTTCTTTGCACAAACCACATATGGATCCACTAGAGTCATTGCATGTGTGTTCTTTTCACAAACCACATATGGATCAACCAATGGCATTGCATGTGTGTTCTTTTCACCAATCACATATGGATCAACCAGTGTTCACTACATGTATGTTCTTTCCACAAACCACTTATGGATACACTAGTGTTCATTGCATGTGTGTTATTTTCCACAAACCACATATGGATCCACTAGAGTCATTGCATGTGTGTTATTTTCACAAACCACATATGGACCCACTAGATTCTTTGCATGTGTGTTCTTATACTAAAAACCACCTAGAGTCATTGCATGTGTGTTCTTTTCAAAAACCACATATAGATCCACCAGTGTCATTGGATGTGTGTTCTTTGCACAAACCACATATGGATCAACCAGTGGTTATTTCATGTGTTTTCTTTCCACAAACCACAGATGGATCCACTAGAGTCATTGCATGTGTGTTCTTTCCACAAACCACACATGGATCCACCAGAGTCATTGCATGTGTGTACTTTCCACAAACCACATATGGATCCACCAGTGTTCATTGCATGTGTGTTCTTTACACAAACCACATATGGATCCACTAGAGTCATTGCATGTGTGTTCTTTTCACAAACCACATATGGATCAACCAGTGGCATTGCATGTGTGTTCCTGTCTGAATCACATATGGATCAACCAATGTTCACAGCATGTGTGTTCCTGTCACAAACCACACATAGATCAACCAGTGGTTATTGCATGTGTGTTCTTTCCACAGACCACACATGGATCAACCAGTGTCATTGCATGTGTGTTCTTTCCACAAACCACACATGGATCAATCAGTGGTTATTGCATGTGTATTCTTTCCACAGACAACATATGGATCCACTAGAGTCACTACACGTGTGTTCTTTTCACAAACCACATATGGACCCACTAGAGTCATTGCATGTGTGTTCTTATACTAAAACCAGGACTAGAGTAATTGCATGTGTGATCTTTCACAGACCACATATGGATCCACCAGTGTCATTGCATGTGTGTTCTTTCCACAGACCACATATGGATCAACCAGTGGTTATTGCATGTGTGTTCTTTCCACAAACAACATATGGATCCACTAGAGTCATTGCATGTGTGTTATTTTCACAAACCACATATGGACCCACTAGAATCATTGCATGTATGTTCTTTCCACAAACCACACATGGATTAACCAATGGCATTGCATGTGTGTTATTGTCACAACCCACATATGGATCAACCAATGTCATTGCATGTGTGTTCCTGTCATGAACTTCATATGAACCCACCAGATTGATTGCATGTGTGTTCTTTCCAAAAACCACATATGGATCCACTAGAGTCACTGCATGTGTGTTCTTTTCACAAACCACATATGGATCAACCAATGGCATTGCATGTGTGTTCTTCTCACAAATCACATATGGATCCACCAGTGTTCACTGCATGTGTGTTCTTTCCACTAACCACTTATGGATCCACCAGTGTTCATTTCATGTGTATTCTTTTTCACAAACCACATATGGATGCACTAGAATCATTGCATGTGTGTTCTTTTCACAAACCACATATGGACCCACTAGAGTCATTGCATGTGTGTTCTTATACTAAAACCAGCACTAGATTCATTGCATGTGTGTTCTTTTCACAAACCACATATGGATCCACTAGTGTCATTGCATGTGTGTTATTTCCACAAACCACATATGGATCCACCAGTGTTCATTGCATGTGTGTTCTTTCCACAAACCACACATGGATCCCCCGTAGTCATTGGATGTGTGTTCTTTTCGCAAACCACATATGGACCCACTTGAATCATTGCATGTGTGTTCTTTCCACAAAGCACACATGGATTAACCAATGGCATTGCATGTGTGTTATTGTCACAAACCACTTATAGATCAACCAATGTCATTGCATGTGTGTTCCTGTCATGAACCACACATGGATCAACCAGTGGTCATTGCATGTGTGTTCTTTCCAAAAACCACATATGGCTCCACGAGAGTCACTGCATGTGTGTTCTTTTCACAAACCACATATGGATCCACTAGAGACATTGCATGTGTGTTCATTTCACAAAGCATATATGGATCAACCAATGGCATTGCATGTGTGTTCTTTTCACATATCACATATGGATCAACCAGTGTTCACTACATGTGTGTTCTTTCCACAAACCACTTATGGATCCACCAGTGTTCATTGCATGAGTGTTCTTTTCCACAAACCACATATGGATCCACTAGTCATTGCATGTGTGTTCTTTTCCCAAACCACATATGGACCCACTAGAGTCATTGCATGGGTGTTCTTTTCACAAACCACATATGGATCTACCAGTGTCATTGCATGTGTGTTCTTTCCACAAACCACATATGGATCAACCAGTGGTTTTTGCATGGGTGTTCATTCCACAAACCACATATGGATCCACTAGAGTCATTGCATGTGTGTTCTTTCCACAAACCACATATGGATCCACCAATGTTCATTGCATGTGCGTTCTTTCCACAAACCGTATATGGATCCACTAGAGTCATTGCATGTGTGTTCTTTTCACAAACCACATTGGATCAACCAGTGGCATTGCATGTGTGTTCCTGTCATGAACCACAGATGGATCAACCAGTGTTCACTTCATGTGTGTTCGTGTCACAAACCACACATAGATCAACCGGTGGTTATTGCATGTGTGTTCTTTCCACAGACCACACATGGATCAACAAGTGTCATTGCATGTGTGTTCTTTCCACAAACCACACATGGATCAACCAGTGGTTATTGCATGTCTATTCTTTCCATAGACCACATATGGATCCAGTAGAGTCATTGCACGTGTGTTCTTTTCACAAACCACATATGGACCCACTAGAGTCATTGCATGTGTGTTCTTATACTAAAACCAGCACTAGAGTCATTCCATGTGTGTTCTTTTCACAAACCACATATGGATCCCCCAGTGTCATTGCATGTGTGTTCTTTCCACAAACCACATATGGATCAACAAGTGGTTATTGCATGTGTGTTCTTTCTACAAACAACATATGGATCCACTAGAGTCATTGCATGTTTGTTCTTTTCACAAACCACATATGGACCCACTAGAGTCATTGCATGTGTGTTCTTTCCACAAACCACACATGGATTAACCAATGCATTGCATGTGTGTTATTTTCACAAATCACATATGGATAAACCAATTTCATTGCATGTGTGTTCCTGTCATGAACCTCATGTGGACCCACTAGAGTCATTGCATGTGTGTTCTTTCCACAAACCACATATGGAACCACTAGAGTCATTGCATGTGTGTTCTTCTCACAAACCACATATGGATCAACCAATGGCATTGCATGTCGGTTCTTTTCACAAATCACATATCGATCCACCAGTGTTCACTGCATCTGTGTTCTTTCCACAAACCACACATGGATCCCCCTGAGTCATTGCATGTGTGTTCTTTTCACAAACCACATATGGACCCACTTGAGTCATTGCATGTGTGTTCTTTCCACAAACCACACATGGATTAACCAATGGCATGGCATGTGTGTCATTGTCACAAACCACATATGGATCAACCAATGTCATTGCATGTGTGTTCCTGTCATGAACCACACATGGATCAACCAATGGTCATTGCATGTGTGTTCTTGCCACAAACCACATATGGATCCACTAGAGTCATTGCATGTGTGTTCTTTTCACAAACCACATATGGATCCACTAGAGTCATTTCATGTGTGTTCTTTTCACAAACCACATATGGATCAACCAATGGCATTGCATGTGTGTTCTTTTCACAAATCACACATGGATCAACCAGTGTTCACTGCATGTGTGTTCTTTCCACAAACCACTTAAGGATCCACCAGTGTTCATTGCATGTGTGTTCTTTTCTACAAACCACATATGGATCCACTAGAGTCATTGCATGTGTGTTCTTTTCACAAACCACATATGGACCCACTGGAGTCATTACATGTGTTGTTATACTAAAAACCCACTAGAGTCATTGCATGTGTGTTCTTTTCACAAACCACACATGGATTAACCAATGGCATTGCATGTGTGTTATTGTCACAAACCACATATGGATCAACCAATGTCATTGCATGTGTGTTCCTGTCATGAACCACATATGGACCCACTAGAGTCATTGCATGTGTGTTCTTTCCACAAACCACATATGGATCCACTAGAGTCATTGCATGTGTGTTATTTTCACAAACCACATATGGGTCAACCAATGGCATTGCATGTGTGTTGTTTTCACAAATCACATATGAATCAACCAGTGTTCACTGCATGTGTGTTCTTTCCACAAACCACTTTTGGATCCACCAGTGTTCATTGCATGTGTGTTCTTTTCCACAAACCACTAATGACCCACAAGTATAGGGGGTGTATTGCGGTATTTCCGAGGGAAGTGAAACCCAATTTATTGATTCGACGCAAGGGGGGCCAAAGAATATTTATAAGCCTTAACAACTGAGTTGTCAATTCAGCTGCGCCTGGAAACAATCTTGTTCACTGCAGATTATCAGTAGCAACAGTTTTGTAGTAGGAATAGTAAAGTAATAGAAGTAGTAAAGTAAAAGACAGCAGTAACAATAGCAGTAAATAGTAGGATTCGAGTGCGGTAGGCATAGGGATGGATGGACGGGCGTTGCATTGACAAGACAATTCACATAGTAATCAGAACATAGGGCAATTGCAGATAAATAAGATAAAGCATCCAAGTACTAGATAATCCTAGGCATGTGTTCCATATATAGTCATACGTGCTTGCAATGAGAATTGCACAACATCTTTTGTCCTGCCAGCCCGTTTGCAGTAGGGCCTCAAGAGAACTACTAGCAATTAAGGTGCTCCTTTTAATAGAGCGTCGGAGCAAAGCATTAACATTCCGTGAATACATGTGATCCTCACATCAAAGCCATTCCCTCCGGTTATCCCGATTTCTGTCACTTCGGGGCCATTGGTTCCGGACAACAATGTGTGTATACGACTTGCAGATAAGACCATAAACAATACTATCATAATGAATCAATAACATGCTCAGATCTGAAATCATGGCACTCGGGCCCTAGTGACAAGAATTAAGCATAACAAGTCGCAACAAAGTCATAAAGTACTAATAGAAGATACTAGGCACCATGCCCTAACAATCTGATGCCATTACATGAACGATCTCATCCAATACCTACCATCCCCATAGCCTATAGCGGGGGATTACTCACTCATAAATGGGGAAAACATGGATGGTCGATGGAGAAGCGATGGTGATGATGATGGCGATGATCTCCTCCAATTCCCTGTCCTGACAGGGTGCCAGAACGGAGTTTCTGGTGCTGTTTCGTGAAATCTGGTGGTGGCAGCGGAGCGGAACTCCTTCTGGAAAACGTCGAACCCCCTAGAGTTTTTAGGTTAGAAGGCTTCTTATAGGCGAAGAGGGAGACCGAGGGTGTCTGGGCGGCTGCCACCCCTGGCGCGACCAGCTAGGCCCAGCGCCGGTGGTGTGGCTCGGCCTAGCCCCCTCCGTCTCGTGATTCGCTCCAGAGTCTTCGGTGAAATAGGATTTTGGCATATTTTTCGGATTTTTCCGATAGTTGATTTTCTGCACAAAAAGTAGACACCAAGGCAATTTGCTGAAATGGCCAGTCAAGTTAGTTGCATCCAAATCACACAAGTTTAGAGGAGAAACAATAGCAAAAGTGTTTGGGAAAGTAGATACGTTTTGGACGTATCAACTCCCCCAAAGCTTAGCTTATTGCTTGTCCTCAAGCAATTCAGTTGAAAACTGAGTGCGATAAAAGAACTTTCATGAACACATTTGCTTCATGTGATGTATATATTCTCAGCATGTGATCAACTACTTAGACAATTCATAATAAAGAGTATGCAACTAAGTTTACTTAATAGGCATTGCAAGCTATGAAGAGATTCCAACTCAAAAATAATAAGTAGCATGAAACATAAACATAAGCAACATTACAATGCTCATAACAAGGTATGATAGAGTGGTATCTCGCTTGCCTTTGATTATGAATGCCAAGGCACCTCTGAAGTTTAGGTGAAGACTAGAAGTAAAGATATCAAATATACAAGCATCAAAGTCATAACACAAATAATCAAGTAATGAGATAGGCACAAAGAATGACAACTATGCTCTCAAGAAGGTGCTCATAGAATAAGTGGAGAGTCAACAAGGAAATGAAAAAGGTTTTGAAAAGTTTGAAAGGCTTCCAAATGCTGAAAGTATCGTACTCATTAGCTTTGAGCTCTCATTGCCCTATCATAAGCATCTTTAATGTGGTTAAGGTGAAAGTGAGGTCAAATTTGAGTTATATGCTTGACAGACTATAAACTGGAAATCCCATGTCCCTTGAGTACGAGGGCCGCTCCTCATGCTACTCAACTTTAGTTACCAGTAAGTTCTTGTCATCGTAAGTATGTGCGTATCATAGAGAACCTCCAATGGGGTACCCCTTGCCGGATGATACGGAAGAATCCCCATATCAAAATGACATGGCAAGCAGACAATGAGTATCTCAGCAATCTTCTTATTTACCATGGGAAAATGGTGCTTTTTTCTCTCTTTCCTCTTTTCTCAAATCTCTTTTTTTCTTTTTCTCAATAGCTATCTCTCTCTCTTTTTATAAGAAGAATGCTTCATAGATATCATTATGGTTACGCTGCAGGTTTCCACCATGACGGCATGGATTAGACCGACGGCCCAGGTGTTTCTCTAACACACATACATAACTCCATGGACTTACAAGCTCCCCTTTTATTTCACACCGACGACATCCGCAAACAAAAGAGCATGGTATCAACTGGGTATATATTTACAGGTGTTGAAAGCGATCCCCGTGACAGCACGGTTCTGCTAATCCCTAGCCTATAATTTGCAAGCATATAACTTTCATGGACAGTCACAATGGATCAGGTTTATTAAGTGCAGAAAATAAAGTGTGCCATCAAGTTCATGAGAGATTTACTAACTAACTTTCTCATAACAAGCAAACATTTTATTCGGAAGAAAACAAGGCATATTGAATATGCATGGAAATAGCAAATGATGCTAATAGGTAGGTATGGTGGATGCTTTGGCAATATTTGGTTTTAGGGAGTTGGGAACACGAGTAAAACATACTCAGCGAAAGTGAAGGCTAGCAATAGTAAGGGAGCAACAAACGAGAGAGAAATAGCTGTCATAATCATGCTTGCAACAAAACAGGACTAATCATGGCATGAAAGTGATTCAAGACCCTCAAGGCAAAATAATTCATCGAGGCTTACCTGATTATTTCAGTCATATGCATGCGGGAGCACATGCCAAGTCAATTCAAATGAAACATTCAGAGGAGGATACCACGGTGTCATACCAAGTTATGAATAGAGTAATGCAAGCAAACATTCATATGACATGCTACAAACTATTAGCAAGCTGGGACTAATCATAATAAAGCAAGAACTACTAAGCATCCAAAGATAACATACACCCTACAAGAACAGACTAAGCATGCCCACAATGACGAGTATATGTACAAAAATGAAAACAAATAGGGTTTGTTACCAGCCTCTTACCATACCTCAAGTTGTCATAAATCCTCATTATTGCTCTTCACTTGTGTGGCTTGAATAATAATATGAAACTGTTGGGGGGATACCCCCGGGTAGGGTCACTCCGGGGTATAAAGGCCGAGTTGGCCGAGGTTCGGCAAGGTCAAAGAGGATGCTGGCCGGGTCACCTCAAGGCAGGCCGGATCACGGAGTAACCCGGACCAGGGAGGGTCGCCTAACATTGTCTCAGCCGACTTAAGGAGTAAGTCGGAAGTGCTTGTCTAACTTATATGCAGGAACAGGTGTGGCCGGATCTACCATGATCCGGGTCCCGTTTAGCTTCTGGGAGAAGGAAGGAATCTCTCTGGTCAAAAAGAAGGCCCGGTACGCACTACATGAGCGAAGCAAGCAAGGGCAGGACCACCGGGTCATAGCCGACAAGGGTGACGACACCCGTGTCGGCGTGGCGCCCGCAGAGGCTCACGTGAAAAGCATGTATGACGGGGAAAAGCACCCCGGTCGGGTTACCACTTTGAGAGGAGGCATATTCTTAGGAATATGCCTCCACGTATGCCCTAGGCAGAGACCGAGCCCCCTCTATATAAGGGGGGCTAGGGTTTCAGTAGAGGGGGTTGAGGGCTAGTTGGGTTGATCTTTCTTCGATACTAATTTAGCTAAGGTTCTAGGAGTGAACTGTAGTTGAGAGTAAGAGAGCTTCTTATTCCTCCTCTCGCCAATACAGCTCTAGGAGCACTTGTAAACATGAAAGGAATACAATCTTCTGTGTGGAGAATCACTCCACTATCCCTCCCTGGATTCCCCTAGCATGTATTAGTCCCCACCTTTAGCCTATCCATGGCATCTGCCATGACACCACGACGACAGTTGGCGCCCACCGTGGGGCTTGCGGCGCTAGCAGGGGTGAAGATCCGGACGGGAAACCTCATCGGCACCGGCGAGCGCATCGTCTCCGGGCTCGTTCAGCGCTTTGGAGCGCTAGACTTCGTCAGCGACAACGCTGGCTGCTTCGGCACGCGCCCGCTTTCGCGCAACGGCCTCTTCGTCAAGTTGGGTGCACACAAGGTCTACGTTGATGTGGACATATCATGCGTTCACCCGCAGCGCGTCGTCGAGGCAGGGGAACCACCCCTTAGCATGGTTCACGGGGCGCGTATCACTCGCTCCCCGGACCATGCTGAAGTGATGATGACTGCGCCAGGTGCAGGCGCAAGCAAAGATCCAACACCGGACCTAGAGGTAACACCTAAGGCACCGAGGAAAGGTAGAGGACCTCCACTAGAGAGGCATGAGAACGTACTGAGAGAATCTATGGATAGCTTGGCTAACCCGGTAGCAGCAGTGGTAGATCCGGCTCAGGCACAGGCCGAGCTAGAGGAAACTAGGCAAAAGATACTAGAGGGCGCAAAGAAAATAGCTGCGGCTCAGCAGTCGCTGAACATGACGCTGTGTGAATATGCAAAGGCAAACAAAGTTGATACGGTAAAAGTAAAAGGGAGAAATCTCATGAGCGAGATGAACAGAGAAGGTGATGATGGAGCCGAGGGATCGGAAAACTATTTGTCTGTGGGATTGCCGAAATATAGTACCCCGGCGAAGAACCTCAGAGCAGCGGATGCGGCTGCATCCGAGTTAGAGGGTCTGACAGGTGAGGCCCGTCAAAGATAGCAAGATAGGGTTAACGAGTTAGTTCGGATCGCGAACAAACAGAACGAAGAGCTACTCAGAGCTAACCCGGAGAGAGCTGGAGCTTCCAAAATTGTCCATTCGGTGGTGGGTAACCCAGAGAAATCCGCTGGAGCCGCATCGTCACCTCATGGTGGTCCAAGGAGAGAAGAGGTAGTAACCTCGGCCAGACGGAACAAACAGATCGTCCCGTACGACCCGACGCGTGCAGGAAAAGAAAAAGAAACGCGAAAAAGTGTGAGCCGAGGTGAAGCTGGCCGAGGTAACCACGACCAAGGCAATGTCGGTCAAGGGAACACTGCCAACGGCAATGCCGGACAGCGAAATTCCGTAGGAGCAGGACAACCGCAGCAGCGGAATATACCAAGGCAAGAGCAAAGCGCCGGACGAGGTATGCAACATAAAGGTGCGCCCCAAGTGCAAAACCGATACAATGACGGTGATTCGGATATGGTGAACGCGGGGTACCCGAGACCGGACTATCATGTGATAGGGTCAAGATTGGGAAGCGGGGATTTAATGTTGGATGATGCCAGGTTGAAACTGGATCGCCTGTATAGGTCAGAACAGATCGAATGTCAAGGTCCCCCGGGTCCAGCATGCTTTGGACCCAGGATCATGAAGGAGCCACCGGTACCCAACTTCCAGTTGCGTAGAGGCACGAAGACATATGACGGTAGGACCAAGCCGGAGGATTGGCTGATAAACTATGCTACGGCTATGAAAATTGCCACTAGCAACTTGAGATGGGCTGTACGATACGTACCCCAGATGTTGGAAGGTCCGGCCAGAGTATGGCTGAATAATTTACCACCCGTAAGCATCAACTGCTAGATAGATTTTGAAGAAATGTTTATCAGCAACTTCTCAAGTACATATCAGAGGCCGAATAGGCCGCAGACCCTAGCAATGTGCAAGCAAAGACCTAATGAGGCGAACCGTGAATTCTTGACCCGGTGGTGTACCGTGAGAAACTCGTGTGAGGGTGTCATAGAGTCATAGGCCATAGCATGGTTTGCACAAGGATGCAGATATGGCAGCGAGTTATGGATGAAGTTGCAAAGGAAAATGCCAATTACGTTGGCAGAGATGATCCGGATTGCTGATTCGTATGCTTTGGGTGATCCGACTCAACCTAGGCTCACGTCAAACGAGTCAAACGAGGAATACTATCAGAGGGACGGAGCCGGGTCATATCGGAGGAACGATTACAGAGGAAAAATAAGAGATGATAGACCGGATCATCGCTACAATTCGCAACAAGTTGCAGCTGTGAGTCAAGATCAACCTGGAGCAGGGAGCAACCAACGCCAGAAAACGGGAGGGCAATGGACTCCAAGAAACGATGGCAAGAAAACATGGACCCCGGAGCAAAAGAAACAGTGGCAAGAAAAGAAAGACCGTCCGAGGTATACCTATGAGTCAATGTTGGACCAGCCGTGTAAGTTTCACACGCCAAATCCGAATAGCCCGGCGGGTCACACAACGAGGCAGTGTGAGTGGATGCGTAAGATAGAACAAGGTGGTTCGGGGAATGCTCAGGCACCCCGGAATGATCAACCTCAGCAGGAATTACCTCGGCAATAATTGCTCTCCGGAGCGAACACGCAACAGCTAATGTTGCCTCCGCCTCCGCCTCCGCTGAGGTATGACAACAATGAGAGAAGGGATGCAGTGCATCAAATGGAAAATCAACACCAGCCAGATCAGAGGTACCCCGGAAACTAGGGGAGAAATGAGTACAGAGAACATCACCAGAGCTATTGTGTATTCACAACTGAGGAAACAGATCGAAAGAGCTTGCAGCACCGACATATGGAGGTCAATGCGGTAATGCCAGCAGTGACGAGGTACATGCCTTGGTCGGACCAGAAAATCACCTGGAACATCAAGGATCATCCTAAGCTTATGCCGAGTCCAGGCTCGTATGCACTAGTGTTGGATCCAACGTTCATTGGACCGAGCATCAATGTGAGGTTCTCCAAGGTACTGATTGACAATGGCAGTAGCATTAACATCATGTATGCGGATACGATGCGCAAGTTGGGTATCTCGGAGAACATGCTCCAGGCTACAAGGACAACTTTCCACGGCATTGTACCAGGCATTTCTTGTGAGCCCATAGGCAAAGTCCAGGTTGACGTGCTATTCGGCACAAGGGATAACTGCCGAACTGAGAATCTGGAGTTTGAGGTGGTAAACTTGGAAAGTGCGTATCACGCGTTGCTCGGAACACCAGCATTTAACAAGTTCATGGCAAGCTGCCACATCAGTTATCTGAAGATGAAGTTGCCCAGACCAAATGGAGCGATTACCATCGCTGGAGATTTCCGACGTTCCATTGAATGTGCCTCAGCCGGGTCTAAACTAGCTGAGTCACTCGTGATTGCGCAAGAGAAAAGAAAAATCCAAGAGGTGGCGGCATTAGCTCAGTCCGCGCAGTAGTATATGCCGGTGTTGAGTAACCCGCATGGTAGCGTTCAATTTCAAGCCGCAAAGGATACCAAGAAGGTTCCAGTTGATGACTTGTTCCCGGAGCGCACCGTAACAATTGGTGTCGGGTTAACTAACAAATAGGAAAGCAAGCTCGTCAACTTCCTCCGTGAGAATCAGGATATTTTTGCTTGCTCTACACAGGACTTGCAAGGTGTTCCGAGGGAGTTGGCCGAGCACTCTTTGAACGTAAGACCCGGAGCAAGGCCGGTGAAGCAACCTCTCCGCCGCTTCGCCGAGGATAGGAGAAAAGTCATTGGAGACGAGATAGCTCGGTTACTAGCAGCAGGATTTATCATGGAAGTGCTGTATCCGGATTGGCTCTCTAATCCGGTACTAGTAGAAAAAAAGAAGGATGATCCGAACGTGGCAGTGGTTTGGCGTATGTGTATCGATTACACGAACCTGAATAAGGCATGTCCAAAAGATCCATTTTGACTGCCGAGGATAGATCAGGTCACAGACTCAACCGCGGGACGTGAACTGTTGTCATTCATTGATGCATATTCTGGTTTCCACCAGATACCTCTGAATCCGGATGATCAAATAAAGACCGCGTTTATCACCCCGTACGGGGCTTATTGCTATCGCACTATGCCGTTTGGTTTGCGTAATGCAGGTACAACATACAAAAGATGTATGCAAAAATGTTTGCACGACCAAATAGGTCAAAACGTACAAGTATACGTGGATGATGTGGTTATCAAGACCAAGGAAAGCAAAACGCTCCTTGACGACATCAGGCAGACATTCGCGAACTTGATAAGGTTCCGGATGAAGCTTAACCCGGAAAAATGTACCTTCGGTGTCCCGGCTGGAAAATTACTCGGATTTCTCGTCTCCAGCCGAGGTATCGAGGTTAATCCAACTAAGATTCGGGCCATTGAGCGAATGGAGCTGCCGAAGTGTCTTAACGATGTCCAGAAGTTCACTGGGTGCCTAGCATCGTTGAGTCGGTTTGTATGCCGGTTGGGAGAAAAGGCATTGCCTCTCTACCAACTCATGAAAAAGTCGGATAAATTCGTTTGGACGCCGCGGGCCGATGAAGCCTTTGCCCACTTAAAAATGATGTTGGCCCTTTGCACGGTGTTAGCCTCTCCACTATCAAAGGAGCCAATGTTGCTCTACATAGCCGCAACCAACCGAGTTGTAAGTGTAGTGATTGTAGTAGAGCGCAATGAAGAGGGTAAGTCGATGCAGAGGCCAGTGTATTACTTGAGCGAGGTATTGTTTGCCTCAAAACAGAACTACCCGCACTTTCAAAAGGTGGCATATGGTGTCTATATGGCGGCAAAGAAGTTAAAGCATTACTTTGAGGACCACCCCATCAAAGTGATATGCGAAGCTCCCATATCCGAGATAATGGGTAACAAGGATGCGAGTGGCAGAATTGCAAAATGGGCAATTGAGTTAGCCCCTTATGCGCCCCAATACGACAGAAGAGAAGCGATCAAGTCTCAGGCTATGGCGGACTTTTTTGTAGATTGGGCCGAGGTACAATACGAACCACCACCACCAGATCCGAACTACTGGAGGATGCACTTTGACGGGTCGAAAACCAAAACCGGATTAGGCGCCGGGGTTGTGCTCACCTCGCCAAATAAGGACCAGCTAAAATACGTATTGCAGATCCATTTCGCGGCATCGAACAATGTTGCTGAGTATGAGGCTCTTGTGCAAGGTCTCAAAGTGGCAAAAGAGATTGGCATACGTCGGATAATATGCTTTGGCGACTCGGATTTGGTGGTGCAGCAAGTGTCCGGAGTGTGGGACGCCCTGGATCCAAACATGGCACTGTAAAAGTTTCATGTGCAGAAGATCTCTGGTTACTTTGAGGGGTGTGAATTTCACCATGTACCCCGAGTGGAAAACAAGGCTGCCGACATGCTGTCGAAGCTCGGATCGACCCGACAGGCAAATCCACCGGGTGTAGCATTGGAACACCTTAGAAAACCATC
Source organism: Avena insularis (assembly GCA_023614405.1). Lineage (NCBI taxonomy): Eukaryota > Viridiplantae > Streptophyta > Magnoliopsida > Poales > Poaceae > Avena > Avena insularis. The sequence continues at coordinate 273,897,095 of CM042692.1, forward strand.
TATCAGGCCATCCCCAGGAACCGACTCGATCTATGTCCCGGAAGATACGGAATCCGGAGCTGAGCCCATGGACATTGACACGGGAGGTAGTACGCGAGACCCGGGATCGCATCAGAAACCGGGGACTGCCTCAGCAAACCCGGGGACTACCTCGCTAGACCCGGGGACTGCTCAGCGTGATCCGGCTGAAGTTATGCCGGTGGATCAGATGGAAATCGATGAGGACATGTTCCCTGCATGAGCGATACCATCTTGGGCACTGCCTATATTCCAATTCCTGAAAGACGGAACGTTACCCACTGAGGAGGTGTTATCCAGGCAAACTCAGAGGAGATCAAAAGCATACACACTTATCAATTCTGAGCTGTACAAACGGAGTGTAACCAACGTCCTGCAGCGATGCGTTAACCCGGAAGAAGGGCTTGACATCCTCCGAGATATACACCAAGGAGAGTGCGGGCATCATGCGTCGTCCAGAGCCTTAGTGGCAAAAGCATTCCGGCATGGGTTCTACTGGCCAAGTGCCTTAGAACAAGCAGAAGATCTGGTGAGAAAATGCAATGGTTGTCAAAGATATGCTACTAAGAGACATATGCCAATGTCGGAACTCAAGACCATACCAATTACGTGGCCATTTGCCGTATGGTGCTTGGATATGGTTGGCCCGTTCAAACCAGCGAGGGGAAACATGACACACATTTTGGTCATGGTGGATAAGTTTACAAAATGGATTGAAGTGAAGCCTATAAGAAAATGTGATGGAGCTACGGCCGTAACATTTCTCAAAGACATCATCTTGAGATACGGTTATCCTCACAGTATCATAACTGATAATGGCACAAATTTTGCTGAAGGAGTATTTGCACGATTCTGCCGAGATAAGAAGATCCGGCTGGACGTAGCCTCGGTAGCCCACCCCGCATCGAACAGACAAGTGGAAAGATCCAACGGATTAGTATTATCTAGGATAAAACCCCGGCTCTTTGAGCCGCTGCAAAGATCAGCGGGGTGCTGGATAGAAGAACTACCAGCGGTACTGTGGAGTTTAAGAACAACTCTGAATCGATGAACAGGCTATATGCCATTTTTTCTGGTATATGGGGCAGAAGTTGTATTACCAGCCGACATAGAGCATGATTCGCCTAGGGTCACCCAATACACAGAAGCCGAAGTGCAAGAAGCCCGGCAAAATGATGTTGATCTGCTGGAAGAAGCGAGAGAACTGGCACTGTCCAGATCCGCCATATATCAGCAAAATCTCCGACACTAACATAGCCGGAAAGTATGCCCCCGAGTCTTTCGGGAAGGCGATCTGGTGCTCCGGTTGATACAACGTACTACCGGCATGCATAAACTATCCCCCCAATGGGAAGGGCCATTCATTGTGAGCAAAGCATTGCACAATGATTCTTACTATCTTATAGATGCAAAGCCACAGGAAAAGAACAAGGCGGACAGGTCCGAAGAGGAATCTAAGCGACCGTGGAATGTAGCACTACTTCGTCCCTTCTACACTTAGTTAAGAAGTGTATGTATCTGAGTCGTCTCATATGTCGGTATGTATGTCGGCAATGAGCTTATCAATGAAATAGTAGCGCCTCGAGCAGTAACTCGGGGACTGCCTTAATAATTTTTGTTGTTGTATCTTGTGCGTTAGCTGGAATAAGGTGTTCTACTTAACCCGGATTAGCAATGTGTGAGCACCAAAAACCCAACTCTTCGACTTGCTGCTGTCCAACAAGAATTGGCTTCATGGCAAGCAACAGAACAAGTTTGGAATTGTGTAGCACATGAAAAACGACTAAGGAAACGAAATTATTCGAGCTAACGTTTGTTTTTCAGACTAACCCCGTATTTATTTCAAGTTATTATGCTGAATTATTTTGAGCTAAGCCTAAAAATTTCTAAGTATTGTTAAAACAATTTTTGAAGCTCGGATTCGTATGTCGTAAAACCGAATCAAGGTAGACACGGACCGAGCCAGAGGATTGGACGAACAAGAAAATGAAACTCGAGGACTACGCCCAAGTTAATCCGGCATAGAAACGTAGTAGCAAAATATCACATATATAGCATACAGTTGCACCCGGCATACCGGGGATCTGATAAATTTTCAAGTTTTTTGACCTAAGGAGCAGGAGGAGGAGGAAGTTCGGCGTCGTCGTCGCTGTATTCAATATCTGAGGCATCACCTTCTCCGTCCTCATTCGACCCGTCTTCAACGTTCTCAGCATTCTCGTCTCCAGCGGATTCCAGGAAGCTTGGTCCTTCAACCCAGTCATGGATAGGAGAATATTCGACGAGGCTGTAGGCACAAGCCTGGCGCCGAGCTACCCACTCCGGGTCATCAGTCCATCTGGATCTGGTGCGCCGACGTGTAAGGAGGTTTAGGTCGATCTTCTCATACCACGTGAGTATGTGGTGAAGGATAGTATCAGCTGCGGCACGCCCAGCGGATTCTCTCCAGAGATCGAGCTGGGTCTCAGTCTCCATTAGCTTCTCGACGAGAATTGCGGTGGTCTCCGGGCTACTTTCTCCAGGCCAGAACGTGTTGAAAATGCGAACTGCAACGTCGAGGATATCCTTGCCGTAATTCTTGATGATCTCCACGCGAGATGACAAGCTGACCAACAGGTCCTCCATGTCGTAAGGAACCTCCTCACCAGCAGGAGCGGCAGGAGTACCCCTCGCTTGGCGAAAATCTGCAACTGCTGCGCTTGCAATAGTGATGCTATCAGGAAATTTGCCTGAAAGCCAGACAAGGGAAGAAGGTAAAGAAAAGACATATGAAGCAACCGGGAAAAGTAGGTCGGAAGGAACTTACGTGATATGTGGCTGAGGATCCGGGTTAACTCCTTGATGCAGTCATCGCGTCTCTTGCGAAGTTGCTCAAGCTCAGCGTTTGCCGACCCAAGCTGGATGTCGGATTCTTTGAGTAGGTCCTGGTCCTTGGAGATCTGGAGAGTAAGGCGCTCACGCTCTTCTGTGAAGTTCTGGCCAACCTTTTGGAGCTCGGTTTGGTGCTGGGCCTTCATCTTCTCCATCTCAGCCTTGAGCTTGGCAATCTCGTTGTCCTTAGTCCGGAGGAGAGCGAGCTCATCATCCTTTTTCTTCAGCTCGGCTTGATGATGTCCTGCTTGTTCGAGAAAATGCAGCATCATATCAGGCACGGGCACACTATCCTCAAGCGATGCTGAAATAGTATGTTGACCCGGCAGAGCCGAGGAGTGAATGTTTGCCGAGCCAAGGAGAAGAGGAAATGGAAAACACTACGAGGTCGGACAAAAGAGGACATACCCCTGATTTCCTCCAAGTTCTTCCGCATGATCTTGTTCTCAGCCTCCACCCCAGCTGCAGAAACCGAATGAGGAGATTAGTTCGGCAGAAGAAGGTGAAGAAAAACGGAGAAGCTCCAAGGGAGAAACTTACCCCTCTTTTCATGTTCTGCAATAAGTGCAACGTGCTTTGCACGTAGCAGCTTGTGGGTATCCAGCAGACGTTGGAATTCAGCACTCCGGTGATTGGTAGTTACCTGAAAAAAGTACAGAAGCGTAAAATTAGCTTGGTGCATATTCGAAGTGTACAAGATCCGGGCCAAGTGGAACTTAACCTGGCTCTAGGTGTGTGCATATTCGAAGTGTACAAAATCCGGGCCGAGTGGAACTTAACCCGGCTCTAGGTGTGTGCATATTCGAAGTGTACAAGATCCGGGCCAAGTGGAATCTAACCCGGCTCTAGGTGTGTGCATATTCGAAGTGTACAAGATCCGGGCCAAGTGGAACTTAACCCGGCTCTAGGTGTGTGCATATTCGAAGTGTACAAAATCCGGGCCAAGTTGAACTTAACCCGGCTCTAGGTGTGTGCATATTCGAAGTGTACAAAATCCGGGCCAAGTGGAACTTAACCCGGCTCTAGGTGTGTGCATATTCGAAGTGTACAAAATCCGGGCTAGGTGGAACTTAACCCGGCTCTAGGTGTGTGCATATTCGAAGTGTACAAAATCCGGGCCAAGTGGAACTTAACCCGGCTCTAGGTGTGTGCATATTCGAAGTTCACATGGAACTATGTTCGTTTTCTAATGAGCATCCGGCCGAGTAACAAGCTACTCCACCAGAGGCTCGGGGACTAATGGTTATTATCTACAGCATGTAAAGGAGAAACGACATACCTCCATCATTCGCCCCGCGAGGTTAATTGCCTTAGCGGCAGTATTCATTTGGGCGGAAAATTCTGCGGGGCCGAACTTTTTTGGGAGATCGTCGTTGTGGACGAACTCCGCCTTGTTCCAGTTCATGACGAACTCAATAAGGCTCGGAGGGTACCGCTCACCGGTGGGCATATGGGGTGCCACCAAGCCCTTCGCGTGCGCTTCTTTCCTCTCAACCAAGGCAAGGGCTGGGCTGGTATGCAGAACCATCTGCTGCGCATCAGTTGGCTCGGCAGGAACATCCTTCGATGCTGCAGCTTTCTTGGGAAGCATCGACGCTAGGGTTCACTGCCCAGCCTCGACAAATGCAGACTTGGTAGCATCCGGAGCCTTTTTGCCCTTAGCTTGCTGGGAAGAAGTAACTGCAGTGGATTTCCCCTTAGAAGCTGCTGGAGTAGTTCCTCGCCAAGGTTGAGATGACTCGGACGAGGCGGAAGAACTTGGCACTGGAGCTCTTGTAGCTGGACTTGGAGCTGTTGTTGGTTTTCTTGGTGCCAGAACAGGTGTTGGTGCTGGTTCGGTCACTGGTACTAGAACTGCTGCTGGTGCTAGTGTTGAGATAGACTCGGTGGCTGCTGGTTGCGGCGATGCCGAAGTTGTGGACGCCGTCGCCTCGGCTGGACCGACCCCTCCCGCTCCAAGGTCGCATTCCTCTCGACGAGGTAGTGCGGAACCCGGAGCAGCCGCAGAACCCTCTAGAATAGGGCTCAGCGGACGTGACTCGTCGTCACGAGGAGGAGAAGGGCCAGATCGAAGTGGTGAAGAGATGCTTGATCCGCTCTGAGGGACCTCCACCGGAGCCCTGAAGAAGAGAATAATGTCAGAAGAGAAATTACCACGATGCAAGGAGAAGTGAGTTACGCAACGAAAAATGACTTACGCATCCGAGGTTTCGGCCTCCTTGGGTTTCCGGGCCCTTCGTGCCGGGGCTTTGCCTGCCGGCTTGGAGGCAGTCTTGTCCCCGGCCTTCTTTCGCCTTTTTGTGGGATGAGAAGGTTCGAAGGAGGAACTTGGTGCGGCCCCATGCTTCTTCTTAGACGCCACCGGAACCGGCTCGCCCATAGCAAGTGGAGGATCCTCGTGGATATGCCCACCGGGGTTAGCTGATGCCGGAAAGGCAAAAGAAAGAGGGACAGCCTCAACAGGTTCAATCACGTTGACATCCGAGTCATCCTCATCATCGGGCCAGTCTCTAAGAGAAGCGAATTTACCGCTGGGTCGTTTTGTAGCGTCGGTCATAGGGAGAAACATCTCCTGGTCCGGCTCCTCCTCATCCGGGATTTCTCGGTCCGGCGCCCACTTAAGGGTCGGATCCGTACCATCCTCAAGAGTTTGCTGAAGGAACAGCTGAGAGAAAGCATGAAGAACAGAGTCAAAAATACAACAAAAATCGACACATATTTGATCCGAAATAAGTTTGCCCTTGAAGCTTACATGGAGGGAGCTGTCACGTAAGTGCTCAATTCCCCATGTCCATTCGGCGGAGAAATCCTTGTGGGTGGTGAAGAGAGCCTTAACCCGGCGAAAAATCTCCGTGTTGCTCAGCTCGAAGGAGGAGGTCCGGTTGGGGTGGCGAAACTCATGTGGCACACCTTGTGGTGCGCTCGGAGGGAGAGATTCGGTTGCATTTAACGTGATCATAGCATCCTCGTTCGCAATCCGGGTTTCTTGATTCCGTGAACCTCTTGTTAACTTGGTTGGCTAGAGTGGGCTTCTTGGAGACCTCCTCCAGAACTCGGATCAGGTGGACCCGGAGTGTAGGGGAGCAACCGAATCAAATCTTCAGTGCCCGAGTTCCGGACATAGAAGAAGGTCCGGGCCCATCCTTTGCAGGAGTCAAGCCCAGTGACTCGAGGGAAAACGGAAGTCCTCCGGGGTGACATGGACGCAGCTCCGAATTGGGTGAGCTGCTTGTCCTTAGATTCAACTTGGATATTGGGGATGACGTTACAACAAAGGCCGAAGAACCGGATCCACAGCTCCTTCGTGGGCCACAGTCTGGTGTAGCCTTCGATCGTAGAAGCAAAGGCAGAGAGAGAGGTGATAGCATTGGCTAGAAGATGGTGCGGCTGCAGGTGGTAGGTGCTAAGCCAATCCCGAAATAAGTCGCTCACCGGCAGGCCGAATCCCCGTTGAAAGTGGGACAAGAACACAACGAACTCACCTGGATTGGGTGATGGGGCCAGTTCGGCGGAGGGGAGACGAGCGGCAACGCCGGCAGGAATGCGTCTGGTCCGGTAGAGGCAGTCAAGGTCATATTGACAGACCCATGATCCGGCCCACGCGCCACGGTCCGCCGCAGCGGCGTCCTCCTCCATTTCTTGCTCGGCGACGATGAGCTCCTCCTCCGTCATCGCGTGCTCGCTACCCTCGCTGGCGCTGGCGGCGGCGGGGATCTGAGGCCTGGATTGGCAAGGACCCGTGGCGAGGAAGTTGCGCAGCGGTGGCTGCGATGCAGAGGCACGGGGAAAAGTGCGGCGGCGGTGCTACTGCTAGGGGCACTGGCGGCGGCGCGGTCGCGAGGAAGATGAAGAAGAAGAGCAACAGGCAGAGGGGCGCAGAAGAGGGAAAAATTCTAAGGGGTGCGCCCCTCCGCTACTTAACCACCCCTTGAGAGGATGAGTGGGATCGCGCTATGCCAATGAGCCACATGGTGTGGTCATGTATCATCTGCATCAACCAATCGGAGAGGAGCCACACAGAGGGCCACAGAGCAGAAGCGATCCCATGACGTGATGCGCAGATGCGGTAAACGAGGAGGCAGGCGTGACGTGACCCATGCATAGTGATAACTGACAATTACTGTGGCGGTTACTGTCCAGGCCCTTAAAATAAGACAACGTGATGATTAGCCTCCACGTGGGTTGGCGTATGAGAGAAGGAAGCAAGGCCCGGATCAAACCATGGTAACCCAGACCGCAAGTAAAAACTTAGAATGTGCAGAGGGAAAGTAAAACCATGAGATCCGACTCAGAGTGGTAACCCGGTCGGCAAGTGAAAACTTGGAACGTGCAAAGGGAACGTAAATCCATATAATCCGAGATAAAGAGCTAACCCGGAAATAAACGTCCAAGGCTCGAACATAAATGAACCTGATGTGGCCTTAGCGGCCAAGGCAGCTAAGACCGCATCAGCTTCGGGGACTAATGTTGGGGGGATACCCCCGGGTAGGGTCACTCCGGGGTATAAAGGCCGAGTTAGCCGAGGTTCGGCAGGGTCAAAGCGGATGCTGGCTGGGTCACCTCAAGACAGGCCGGATCACGGAGTAACCCAGACCAGGAAGGGGGATCGCCTAACATTGTCTCAGCCGACTTAAGGAGTAAGTCGGAAGTGCTTGTCTAACTTATATGCAGGAACAGGTGTGGCTGGATCTACCATGATCCGGGTCCCGTTTAGCTTCTAGGAGAAGGAAGGAATCTCTCTGGTCAAAAAGAAGGCCCGGTACGCACTGCATGAGCGAAGCAAGCAAGGGCAGGACCACCGGGTCATAGCCGACAAGGGTGACGACGCCCGTGTCGGCTGACGCGGGCGCCGCAGAGGCTCACGTAGCTAAAGCATGTATGACGCGGGGGAAAAGCACCCCGGTAGGGTTACCACTTTGAGAGGAGGCATATTCTTAGGAATATGCCTCCACGTATGCCCTAGGCAGATACCGAGCCCCCTCTATATAAGGGGGGCTAGGGTTTCAATAGAGGGGGTTGAGGGCTAGTTGGGTTGATCTTTCTTCGATACTGATTTAGCTAAGGTTCTAGGAGTGAACTGTAGTTGAGAGTAAGAGAGCTTCTTCTTCCTCCTCTCGCCAATACAGCTCTAGGAGCACTTGTAAACTTGAAAGGAATACAATCTTCTGTGTGGAGAATCACTCCACTATCCCTCCCTGGATTCCCCTAGCGTGTATTAGTCCCCACCTTTAGCCTATCCATGGCATCTGCCGTGACACCACCACGTCAGAAACCAATATCCACTAAGGACTGCTGAACCCTGCAACAAACTCACAAAGCCAAAGAAGAACAACAAATATTTTTGGTGTTTTCGATTTTTTAAAGCAAGAACCAAAAAGGAAAAACAAGCAAAGCAAAATCTTTTTGGGTTTTTTGAATAGTTCAAACAAAGCAAAAAATCGAAAAGCAAACCAAGGAAAAAAGAAGAAGAAGCAAACCAAAGAGAAACAACAGAAATATTTTTGGTCTTTTTGTGTTTTAGAAAGCAAAAACAAAGAAAGAACAAAAACTCAAAAGAGAATGAAACATGAATATACAAAGTACCGACATAAAATGATATGGAGATGAGTGCGATGTCGGCGTACCTCCCCCCAAGCTTAGGCTTTTGGCCTAAGTGGGTGCAAATCCATGTACGAATAAGGGTCCCAAGTAGGCGGGTCATGATAAGAATGATCGTAGTTGGGCCCGTGGGAAGAAGAAGAAGCTCCCCAATCATAAGCAGGCTGCTAATATGAAGACTCCCCCTCATTCGAGGGCTGGACCGAATCATGCATGACCTTCCTTCTAGTATCCTGCTCCTGTTGGGAGAGCTCTCCCAGGTACGTGTCAAGCTCCTCCTCAGTGAGGGACCATCCTACCCTGTTATCAAGGTTAAACAAAACAGGTGCAAGCAAAAGATCAACACGCTCGGACTTGCTCTTTATCCAACCAGCTTTGAGAAAGGTTATTTCATAAGACAACTCACTCAAACTAGCCCACGAGGAAACAAATTTATGTTGTATCATGGAATTAAGATCAAGCCTTTCTATGGGAAACTGTAGGTCTAGATGATGAGGCACTAAACCATGCAATGCTAGTAAACGAGAAGCAATGAGGCCCCCACAAATTCCACCTTTCTCGCGGTTAGCAGCAAGACGGAAAACTATCAAAGCACCCAAGTTGTAAGACCTATCTCGTTTAAGAGCAGCAGAGATGAATGCTAGATCATATGAAGATAACTTTGGCAGTTTTCCTTGCAAGAACACACTTGGCAATAAAGTAGGCAAAGTAGCAAATGGAGGGGAGATGAATGTTACGGATTTTCCACTCTCCTTCAAGAAGCTGCTCCCTTGGCAAATTTCTGCGTATAAATCCAGGAGTGGTGCAGGTCGCTCTTTAATCCTTCCACATGATCCCCACTGAGGTACCTTAATAGCTGCACAAAAATCATCGAGAGAAAGGTCGACAGCAATATTGTAAATTTTTTAGTGGACCATGGGGTTAGGCAAAGAGTAACTAAATTGAAAGTCCTGCACCACAGACATGGTTAGCTTCAAAAATTGACAAGGTTCATCTTCCAAAAAGTGTTCCAACCTTGCATTAGAAACCAAAGTGTGGAAATCCTGGAGAATTCCTGCGGCTCTCATGAATTCAGAACATGGGTAAATGGAAGGAAAAACTTCCTCCTCCCGGTGGACCTTCATAACCTCAGGCACCCATAGTTCATGTTGGTTTAGTTGATGCTCATTCATCTTCTATTCTGAAATTTAAACACCTATTAAACAAGTGATTGCAAAGTGAATATAATGAAGGGTACTACTCATAGGGACTTGTAAGAGGCCTAAACATGCATCAAAACTATATCTCTAAGCATCAAACAAGCTTACTAGCTCTCATAACTTGTCACCTACAGCAGCAAAATACTCAAGATATAATCCACTAAACACAAATCTACTTGGACAAGGGGAGGAGTCGCATACCAGAGAACAATTGCTCCAAATTTCAGCAGCAAAGATGGGCTGAGCAAGGAGATCGAAAAAATCGAGAGCAAGCATATCAAGAACACGATTTTGAGCAATGAACTGGAGTTTTCTCAGGAGAGAGAAGAAAGTGGCAGGTCAGAGAGTTAGTGGAGGGCCAGGGGTGGCCCACACCATGGCATGGTGCCACCCAGGGCAGGCCGCGCCACCAGGTGGTGTGCCTGCCTGGTGGGTCCTCCTGGTACCTTCCAGGCACTCCTCTGGCCCTTTTTTCACGTAAAAATTTAATATGAATTTTCTGGAATATTTTGAAACACTTTATTTTTGGGCAATTTTTAGGCATAGAAGAATGATTTTTCTGCAGAAAAATGATTTTGAAAAAGATGCAATGCAAAACAAAGCAAAAGCTACAAAAGTTCTAAGACACTCTAAAATGCAAGCAACTAGCACAAGAAAGGTAAACTAAACGAAAGCAAAAACTAAAATGGATATAATAGAAATAAGCGGAGATAATCATAGTGAAAACATTGTTTTGGTCAATGAATTCTTTTGTTAACAAGGTTGATCAGGTCTTGTTACCAAAACAAGTTCATATGAGACAAAACTTTTGTATTCCACTAATGATTATGTTACCTCAACTTTGATAGCAATGGTCCCAATCATAATAGTTTCAAATTTTTCTCTTGGTATGGGAAAATATATTTCTCCAACTTGAATGCCCTCAACATGTTCAATTGAATTCAAACCATAGGTCCTTTCAATCTTCTTGGGGAAATAGACAGTACGTTCCTGTCATGAACCACATATGTGGTCCTTTCAATCTTCTTGGGGAACACACATTGCATGTGTGTTATTGTCACAAACCACATATGGATCAACCAATGTCATTGCATGTGTGTTCCTGTCATGAACCACATATGGATCAACCAGTGGTTATTGCATGTGTGTTCTTTCCACAAACCACATATGGATCCACTAGAGTCATTGCATGTGTGTTCTTTCCACAAACCACACATGGATCCACCAGAGTTATTGCATGTGTGTTCTTTCCACAAAACACATATAGATCCACAAGTGTTCATTGCATGTGCGTTCTTTCCACAAACCACATATGGATCCAGTAGAGTCATTGCATGTGTGTTATTTTCACAAACCACATTGGATCAACCATTGGCATTGCATGTGTGTTCCTGTCATGAATCACATATGGATCAACCAGTGTTCACTACATGTGTGTTCCTGTCACAAACCACACATGGATCAACCAGTGGTTATTGCATGTGTGTTCTTTCCACAGACCACACATGGATCAACTAGTGTCATTGCATGTGTGTTCTTTCCACAAACCACACATGGATCAACAAGTGGTTATTGCGTGTGTGTTCTTTCCACAGACCACATATGGATCCACTAGAGTCATTGCATGTGTGTTCTTTTCACAAACCACATATGGACCCACTAGAGTCATTGCATGTGTGTTCTTATACTAAAACCAGCACTGGAGTCATTGCATGTGTGTTCTTTTCACAAACCACATATGGATCCACCAGTGTCATTGCATGTGTGTTCTTTCCACAAACCACATATGGATCCACCAGTGTTCATTGCATGTGTGTTCTTTCCACAAACCACACATGGATCCCCCTGAGTCATTGCATGTGTGTTCTTTTCACAAACCACATATGGACCCACTTGAGTGATTGCATGTGTGTTCTTTCCACAAACCACGCATGGATTAACCAATGGCATTGCATGTGTGGTATTGTCACAAACCACATATGAATCAACCAATGGCATTGCATGTGTGTTCCTGTCATGAACCACACATGGATCAACCAGTGGTCATTGCATGTGTGTTCTTTCCACAAACCACATATGGATCCACTAGAGTCATTGCATGTGTGTTCTTTTCACAAACCACATATGGATCCACTAGAGTCATTGCATGTGTGTTGTTTTCACAAACCACATATGGAACAACCAATGGCATTGCATGTTTGTTCTTTTCACAAATCACATATGGATCAACCAGTGTTCACTACATGTGTGTTCTCTCCATAAACCACTTATGCATCCACTAGTGTTCATTGCATGTGTGTTCTTTTCCACACACCACATATGGATCCACTAGAGTCATTGCATGTGTGTTCTTTTCACAAACCACATATGGACCCACTAGAGCCATTGCATGTGTGTTCTTATACTAAAAACCCACTAGAGTTATTGCATGTGTGTTCTTTTCACAAACCACATATGGATCCACCAGTGTCATTGCAAGTGTGTTCTTTCCAAAAACCACATATGGATCAACCATTGGTTATTGCATCTATGTTCTTTCCACAAACCACATATGGATCCACTAGAGTCATTGCATGTGTGTTCTTTCCACAAACCACGCATGGATCCACCAAAGTCATTGCATGTGTGTTCTTTCCACAAACCACATATGGATCCACAAGTGTTCATTGCATGTGTGTTCTTTCCAATAACCGCATATGGATCCACTAGAGTCATTGCATGTGTGTTCTTTTCACAAACCCCATTGGATAAACTAGTTGCATTGCATGTGTGTTCCTGTGATGAATCACATATGGATCAACTAGTGTTCACTACATGTGTGTTCCTATCACAAACCACACATGGATCAACCAGTGTTATTGCATGTGTGTTCTTTCCACAGACCACACATGGATCAACTAGTGTCATTGCATGTGTGTTCTTTCCACAAACCACACATGGATCAACCAGTGGTTATTGCATGTGTGTTCTTTCCACAGACCACATATGGATCCACTAGTCATTGCATGTGTGTTCTTTCCACAAACCACACATGGATCCACCAGTGTTCATTGCATGTGCGTTCTTTCCACAAACCACATATGGATCCACTAGAGTCATTGCATGTGTGTTCTTTTCACAAACCACATTGGATCAACCAGTGGCATTGCATGTGTGTTCCTGTCATGAATCACATATGGATCAACTAGTGTTCAGTATATGTGTGTTCCTATCACAAACCACACATGGATCAACCAGTGGTTATTGCATGTGTGTTCTTTCCACAGACCACATATGGATCCACTAGAGTCATTGCATGTGTGTTCTTTTCACAAACTACATATGGACCCACTAGAGTCATTGCATGTGTGTTCTTATACTAAAACCAGCACTAGAGTCATTGCACGTGCGTTCTTTTCACAAACCACATATGGATCCACCAGTGTCATTGCATGTGCGTTCTTTCCACAAACCACATATGGATCAACCAGTGGTTATTGCATGTGTGTTCTTTCCACAAACAACATATGGATCCACTAGAGTCATTGCATGTGTGTTGTTTTCACAAACCACATATGGACCCACTAGAGTCATTGCATGTGTGTTCTTTCCACAAACCACACATGAATTAACCAATGGCATTGCATGTGTGTTATTGTCACAAACCACATATGGATCAACCAATGTCATTGCATGTGTGGTCCTGTCATGAACCTCATATGGACCCACTAGAGTCATTGCATGTGTGTTCTTTCCACAAACCACATATGGATCCACTAGAGTCATTGCATGTGTGTTCTTTTCACAAACCACATATGGATCAACCAATGACATTGAATAGTGTGTTCTTTTCACAAATCACATATGGATCCAGCAGTGTTCACTACATGTGTGTTTTTTCCACAAGCCACACATGTATCCCCCTGAGTCATTGCATGTGTGTTGTTTTCACAAACCACATATGGACCCAGTTGAGTCATTGCATGTGTGTTCTTTCCACAAACCACACATGGATTAACCAATGGCATTGCATGTGTGTTATTGTCACAAACCACATATGGATCAACCAATGTCATTGCATGTGTGTTCTTTCCACAAACCACATATGGATCCACTAGAGTCATTGCATGTGTGTTCTTTCCACAAACCACACATGGATCGACTAGTGTTCATTGCATTTGCGTTCTTTCCACAAACCACATATGGATCCACTAGAGTCATTGCATGTGTGTTCTTTTCACAAACCACATTGGATCAACCAGTGGCATTGCATGTGTGTTCCTGTCATGAATCACATATGGATCAACCAGTGTTCACTACATGTGTGTTCCTATCACAAACCACACATGGATCAACCAGTCTTTTTTGCATGTGTGTTCTTTCCACGGACCACACATGGATCAACTAGTGTCATTGCATGTGTGTTCTTTCCACACACCACACATGGATCAACCAGTGGTTATTGCATGTGTGTTCTTTCCACAGACCACATATGGATCCAGTAGAGTCATTGGATGTGTGTTCTTTTCACAAACTACATATGGACCCACTAGAGTTATTGCATGTGTGTTCTTATACTAAAACCAGCACTAGAGTCATTGCACGTGTGTTCTTTTCACAAACCACATATGGATCCACCAGTGTCATTGCATGTGTTTTCTTTCCACAAAACACATATGGATCAACCAGTGGTTATTGCATGTGTGTTCTTTCCACAAACAACATATGGATCAACTAGAGTCATTGCATGTGTGTTCTTTTCGCAAACCACATATGGACCCACTAGAGTCATTGCATGTGTGTTCCTTCCACAAACCACACATGGATTAACCAATGGCATTGCATGTGTGTTATTGTCACAAACCACATATGGATCAACCAATATCATTGCATGTGTGGTCCTGTCATGAACCTCATATGGACCCACTATTGTCATTGCATGTGTGTTCTTTCGACAAACCACATATGGATCCACTAGAGTCATTGCATGTGTGTTATTTTTACAAACCACATATGGATCAACCAATGGCAATGAATAGTGCGTTCTTTTCACAAATCACATATGGATCTACCAGTGTTCACTACATGTGTGTTCTTTCCACAAACCACACATGTATCCCCCTGAGTCATTGCATGTGTGTTCTTTTCACAAACCACATATGGACCCACTTGAGTCATTGCATGTGTGTTCTTTCCACAAACCACACATGGATTAACCAATGGCATTGCATGTGTGTTATTGTCACAAACCACATATGGATCAACTAATGTCATTGCATGTGTGTTCCTTTCATGAACCACATATGGATCAACCAGTGGTTATTGCATGTGTGTTCTTTCCACAAACCACATATGGATCCACTAGTCATTGCATGTGTGTTCTTTCCACAAATCACACATGGATCCACCAGTGTTCATTGCATGTGCGTTCTTTCCACAAACCACATATGGATCCACTAGAGTCATTGCATGTGTGTTCTTTTCACAAACCACATTGGATCAACCAGTGGCATTGCATGTGTGTTCCTGTCATGAATCACATATGGATCAACTAGTGTTCACTATATGTGTGTTCCTGTCACAAACCACACATGGATCAACCAGTGGTTATTGCATGTGTGTTCTTTCCACAGACCACATATGGTCCACTAGAGTCACTGCATGTGTGTTCTTTTCACAAACTACATATGGACCCACTAGAGTCATTGCATGTGTGTTCTTATACTAAAACCAGCACTAGAGTCATTGCACGTGCGTTCTTTTCACAAACCACATATGGATCCACCAGTGTCATTGCATGTGCGTTCTTTCCACAAACCACATATGGATCAACCAGTGGTTATTGCATGTGTGTTCTTTCCACAAACAACATATGGATCCACTAGAGTCATTGCATGTGTGTTCTTTTCACAAACCACATATGGACCCACTAGAGTCATTGCATGTGTGTTCTTTCCACAAACCACACATGAATTAACCAATGGCATTGCATGTGTGTTATTGTCACAAACCACATATGGATCAACCAATGTCATTGCATGTGTGGTCCTGTCATGAACCTCATATGGACCCACTAGAGTCATTGCATGTGTGTTCTTTCCACAAACCACATATGGATCCACTAGAGTCATTGCATGTGTGTTCTTTTCACAAACCACATATGGATCAACCAATGACATTGACTAGTGTGTTCTTTTCACATATCACATATGGATCCAGCAGTGTTCACTACATGTGTGTTTTTTCCACAAACCACACATGTATCCCCCTGAGTCATTGCATGTGTGTTGTTTTCACAAACCACATATGGACCCAGTTGAGTCATTGCATGTGTGTTATTTCCACAAACCACACATGGATTAACCAATGGCATTGCATATGTGTTATTGTCACAAACCACATATGGATCAACCAATGTCATTGCATGTGTGTTCTTTCCACAAACCACATATGGATCCACTAGAGTCATTGCATGTGTGTTCTTTCCACAAACCACACATGGATCCACTAGTGTTCATTGCATTTGCGTTCTTTCCACAAACCACATATGGATCCACTAGAGTCATTGCATGTGTGTTCTTTTCACAAACCACATTGGATCAACCAGTGGCATTTCATGTGTGTTCCTGTCATGAATCACATATGCATCAACCAGTGTTCACTACATGTGTGTTCATGTCATGTGACCACGCATGGATCAACCAGTCTTTATTGCATGTGTGTTCTTTCCACAGAACACACATGGATCAACTAGTGTCATTGCATGTGTGTTCTTTCCACACACCACACATGGATCAACAAGTGGTTATTGCATGTGTGTTCTTTCCACAGACCACATATGGATCCACTAGAGTCATTGCACGTGTGTTCTTTTCACAAACCACATATGGACCCACTAGAGTCATTGCATGTGTGTTCTTATACTAAAACCAGCACTAGAGTCATTGCATGTGTGTTCTTTTCAAAAACCACATATGGATCCACCAGTGTCATTGCATGTGTTTTCTTTCCACAAAACACATATGGATCAATCAGTGGTTATTGCATGTGTGTTCTTTCCACAAACAACATATGGATCAACTAGAGTCATTGCATGTGTGTTCTTTTCACAAACCACATATGGACCCACTAGAGTCATTGCATGTGTGTTCCTTCCACAAACCACACATGGATTAACCAATGGCATTGCATGTGTGTTATTGTCACAAACCACATATGGATCAACCAATGTCATTGCATGTGTGTTCCTGTCATGAACCTCATATGGACCCACTAGAGTGATTACATGTGTGTTCTTTCCACAAACCACATATGGATCCACTAGAGTCATTACATGTGTCTTCTTTTCACAAACCACATATGGATCAACCAATGGTATTGGATGTGTGTTCTTTTCACAAATCACATATGGATCTACCAGTGTTCACTGCATGTGTGTTCTTTCCACAAACCACACATGGATCCCCCTGAGTCATTGCATGTGTGTTCTTTTCACAAACCACATATGGACCCACTTGAGTCATTGCATGGGTGTTCTTTGCACAAACCTCACATGGATTAACCAATGGCATTGCATGTGTGTTATTGTCACAAACCACATATGGATCAACCAATGTCATTGCATATGTGTTCCTGTCATGAACCACACATGGATCAACCAGTGGTCATTACATGTGTGTTCTTGCCACAAACCACATATGGATCCACCAGAGTCATTGCATGTGTGTTCTTTTCACAAACCACATATGGATCCACTAGAGTCATTGCATGTGTGTTCTTTTCACAAACCACATATGGACCCTCTAGAGTCATTGCATGTGTGTTCTTATACTAAAACCAGCCCTAGAGGCATTGCATGTGTGTTCTTTTCACAAACCACATATGGATCCACCAGTGTCATTGCATGTGTGTTCTTTCCACAGACCACATATGGATCCACCAGTGTTCATTGCATGTGTGTTCTTTCCACAAACTACACATGGATCCCCCTGAGTTATCTCATATGTGTTCTTTTCACAAACCACATATTGACCCACTTGAGTCATTGCATGTGTGTTCTTTCCACAAACCACGCATGGATTAACCAATGGCATTGCACGTGTGTGTTGACCCACAAGTATAGGAGGTGTATCGCAGTATTTTCGATAAGTAAGAGTGTCGAACCCAATGAGGAGCAGAAGGTGCTGGCTAGTTGTATGGATCAGGAATTCTCTACAAATACTTAGCAAACGGATTTTTAGTGGTTTTCGATAAAGCAAGTAAACAAAGTATGAGTAAATAAAAGACAGTAGGAATAAATGCAGTAAGTGGCCCAATCCTTTATGCAGCAAAGGACAAGACAGTTGTATTACTTAAGATGACCAAACGTTCTCGAGGACACATGGGAAGACTATCAAGTGCTTTCGCTTCATATAGTTGATTAATCTTCTTTAGCTTGCTAAGTGTTGTGTGGGTGAACCTGTGCTAATGTACCGCCCCATC
Source organism: Avena insularis (assembly GCA_023614405.1). NCBI lineage: Eukaryota > Viridiplantae > Streptophyta > Magnoliopsida > Poales > Poaceae > Avena > Avena insularis. Next base: position 273,915,241 of record CM042692.1, read on the forward strand.
CAAGACTAATACATACTTGTGATTATACCCCTTGCAAACATCCGTAAGTACAAGAAAGTAATTAAGGTAGAAACCTAACCACAACTTTAAACTCTAAGACCCTTACGTCCCTTGTGCAATGGTTTCCTAACGGGGGTTCAGGTTTACATCACTCCGCAACCCCTACGATTAGTATCCAAATACACAATGCATTCCCCTAGGCCCATATAGGTGAAGTGTCATGTAGTCGATGTTCACATGATACCACTAGAAGAAGTACACCACAACTTAAATAACAATCTATTGAATCTTTCTCAACACAACTCCACTACTAACAACAAGACTTCTCCCATGTCCTCAAGAACAAAACGAACTACTGACAAGACATCATATGGATCATGATCAGAGATGGAATAATGATGTATAACAATATGAACATAAACAATAATTCAATGGTTCACTCAATAGCATCAACTACAATGAGTAATCAACACCGGGAAAGTTTCCCTATGAACTATGCAAGATTCAACGCAATTGTTACAGCAATATGGAGATGGTGATGAGGGTGCTGATGGTGATGATGATGGTGGTGATGATGATGATCCCGATGAAGTCCAGCTTGATGATGGTGTTGATGGCGATGATCTCCCCTCTCCGGGAAGGAATTCCCCCGACAGAAATCTGTCTGCCGGAGAGATCTTTCTCTCTCGGTGTTTTCTACCCCACAGAGGAGGCGGAATCTTTCTATGGTCGCCCCTCGAGTCTTAGGGTTTCGAGAGGATGATATACGCCAGAGGGGAGAGGCTGGAGTGGGCCAGGGTGGCCACACCACCTCCTAGCGCGGCCTAGGCCTGCCCGCGCCATGGGGTGGTGTGGGCCCCCTGTGGCCCATCTCCACTCCATCTTCTGGCATCCTTAGTCTTCTAGAAAAATAGGATTTTCCGTATATTTACCCGGATTTTCTGATCTTCGCGAATTTTCCCTCCAAGCAGCACCTTTTCCATCAGAATCCTGACTGCAGCGGTCCATGCTCCAAAAGTCATCAACCATGCAAAAATAGATGAAATAACATAAGTATCACCTCTCAATATGAAATATATCATTGAATAATAGTGAATTAAGACATAGAATAGTGATGTAAAATGGACGTATCAACTCCCCCCAAGCTTAGACTTCGCTTGTCCCCAAGCGAACTGAGCTCAATAAACATGGCCTCAGGTTTATGGAGTGAAGAGTCGATAAAATAATACGGACAAGAAGCATCACATTCATCAAATACATAGATCATAATAGAAGACAACTCACTATTATACAACTCAACTTGCAATGAGTAAAGGAAACACAATAAAGATACATAGAGTGAATCATAATTGATAATGGCAAACTTAGCTCTTGGTCGAAGAATAGTTGATAATTTGCTGGAGTTCACAAATAGCTGGTTTTTCAATGATAGCTTTCAAAGTAGTAAACATCAAGATAAGAGAAATGTGCAAAACAAGGAACATAAGAAACATGATTGAATAAATCATCATATGAATGAATGAAACACAACAACTCAAAATACTTGTTGAGATAGAAGGGAATAGGTTTACTGACTCAACTAGAAAGTAAAAGAAAGGTCCTTCAAAGAGGGAAGTAGGGATTACAAGTCTCATAAAGAGCTCCCAAAAATTATGATACTTACTAGCTTTCAGCTCTCATTGCCCCTATCATAGGCATCTTTAGGTGATTAAGGTTAAAGTGACACAACTAAGAGGATATGTTTGACAAGTTATAAGTTGAAATCTCATGCCCCTTACTTATGAGTACCGATCCTCATGCTACTCAACTTCAGTCACGAGCAAGCTCTTGTCATTGTAAATACATGCATATCATTGAGAACCAGCGGGTACCCTTGCACATGACACAGGAGCTATCCCATAATCAAAATGACAAGGCAAGCAGACAGTGAGCATCTCAGCGATCTTTTTATTTGCTATTTGCATAGGTTTTTATTGAGGATGCTTCATAGAATGCTCACTATACTTATGCTACAAGTTTCCACCATGATTAGGCATGGCTTAGGCTAGCGCCCAGGCGTTTCTCTAACACACATATAAACTCCATGATCTTACAAGTTCCACTTTTATTTCACACCACCGGGATCCATAAGAAAAAGAACATGATATCAACTAGGTACAAGTACCAATGAAGTGTTGAAAGCGGTCCCCATGATACATGGTTCTGATAACTTCAACTCATAAAGCGCAAGCATATACGCAACATAGGTGAGCACAATGGTTCAAGTTTATTAAATGCAAGAAAGTAAAGTGTGCCATCAAGTTCCTGAGAGCTTTAATCACTACTTTTCACATAACAAGTTTAATTTGGGAGGTAGATAAAACAAGAATTTACTTGGAATAGCAATAATGCTAATAGGTAGGTATGGTGGACACAAATGGCGTGTGTTTTGGTTTTAAAGGAGCGGATGCACGAGAAGAATTTCCTCTCAGTACAGGTTTTTGGCTAGCAAGGCTGGGTAGCAAGTATAAGAGTTGAAGGAAACATACAAACATACAAATGATAAAGACAAACATGCAATCTTCCTTGGAAGCACAAAAGATCTTAACTAGAGAATACTAAACTTATGAGGAAATCAAGAAAGAAAGATGATGAAATTATATTTCTTTAGAGTACTTTTATCTTTTTCATTCAACTCTCAAAAATAGTGTTGCTACTGACCGAGCCAGATTTGCCAAAACCAACTAAATTAACTCAATGATCCCAGAGTGCTACCAGTACTAACAACAAGATCAATCATATAACCACGAATTGAAAACTAATATAAGCTATGAAAAAGAGTGAATGATAGAACTTCTCATTAATAATCCATAACGGCAACTCACACCAAGGGATACATATCTAACGAGAGGGGGGACACTTCCATAATGCAAACCATACTACATAATAACTCCTCTATTTATGATATGACTCTACTAAAAAGGTAAAAAGATAGAAGATAGTGATGTGATACCGCGACACTCCCCCAAGCTTGGAACAAACCAAGGAGATGCCAAACCTGATGACGAATTACTCCTTCGGTGGTGGTGGTATCCTCTCGATGAGCTTCTTGACCAATTTCCCCAAGTCCTCAATCTCGAAAGCGAGATTACGAATCAGCTGTGAGTTTTGCTCAATGCGGCTCATGATCATGTCGTGTTGAGAATTCCAGCTCTTGCTATTCTTTCCCCACTCTTCCTCCTTGAAGTCTTCTTTTCCTGCATGGCTAGAACGAGGCAAATCCCAATTGGTGGGTAATTTCCCTTTGGTCATATTCCGGGATTGATGCTCATGGATAGGGTATGGAAAGGATTCTTGGTGTGTGGAGGAAGTGACCGTGGAGCCAAACTATGACGAGGAGCTTTTCCCCCAGTCTGCATCCGCACAGTCCTCACCACTCCAATGCTTGCAATGGTAGTGCCGGTGAGCGGATGTTGGCCTTGCTCCTCTTCATCTTCACTTTTGATCTCCTTCTCCTTCTCGGGGTCTTGGAGGTCTTCCTCCATATGCTCCTTCCCTTTATCCTTGGCAGACACCATTGTGCTTCTAAACCTTCAAAGAGTATGTCCTGGCAGAAACACATCAAAACGAAAACACGACGAAAACATGACGAAAACACGATATACGAACCTCGGAAGATCCGGGGGTTATATATTACGAAGTTTCATAACAAGAGGGAAGTACTGGGTGAAAACGAGTCGGAGGCGGAGTCCGGGGTGGACTCACCACCTGGTCGCGCGGCCAGGGGTGGGCCCGTGCCACATGGTGGTGTGAGCCACCCTGGCTCCGGTTCCGTCCCTTTTTCGCTTCGTACTTTCCTTATTGACTGAAAACTGCAAAAATATAGTTGGATCATATTTTTGCGGAACTTTTCTTACCAGAACCGTTACCTATTTGAAAACAGACTCTATAGGTCTCTGAATTTGGTATCTAGTAGATTCTTCTGGAGTCATCACTTGAATAACATCAATATCTTCATCTTCATACACTTATTACTTGAGTCATAAAACCCTTTTCTTCCTTATTACACCATTATCTCCACTTCCTGGAAATTTCTTTCACACAAAACTTCACATAGTTCTCATTAGCAACATTAGTATAAGTGAAGTGATAAAACCTTTTGAGTCCAACTTCAACTGGAAACCATCAAAACAAAAGCTACTGTAGCAACTCCTTCCGAAAACCCAAAAAGAATTCAAAAAGGAAATCGAATAAAGAAGCAAATGCAAGAGTGGCAAAATCTGTCAAAACAGACCAGCAGGTAAAGATCAATTTTTTCGAAAATCTTCTATTGCTCAAATCATAGTGTGAAAAACTAACGAAAGTTAAATAACAACCTAGGGCAGAAGCACAAAAAATTACAGCTCAATCCGACAGATAGAGGTCTCTCACGAATTTTTACGGTCAAGCACAAAAATCTGTTTTGGGACAGCAACTTCCCCAAATCTTACTTCTCACTCATTAGAGGTTGATCTTGACACAAAAACCAAACAAAACAGATAAGGAGCGGTTATTACCGAAGTAATAACTTCCAAGACTCAAAGAAACAAAAACAAACTAAAAGAAAAAACAAATTGGGTTGTCTCCCATAAAGCTCTTTCTTTATAGCCATTAAGATGGGGATGATAATTTTTGAAGAAGCTCTCATAGGGATATGAATTGAGGTGAAAGAGAGCATTAAGAAGAAAAAAATACACACGTTTAAGTCTAACCCACTTCCTATGCAAGGGAATTTGTAAACAAACAAGTTTTTAAAACCAGAAGCAACTTGCATAAGAGGGCAAAAGAAGTGCAACATAAAAACTTTCAGCATAAAACAAGGAAACTTGATATTATTGAGATACATAAGAACACTTTTCCCTCTCTCATAGTAACTTTCAGTATCATGCATAAACTTAACAATATAGCTATCACAAGGACCATCATAGCAATGATCACTTATTCTAACAGAAAACAAAGGAATACTAGTCCTCATAACACTACTTTGTGAAACAATATTAGAGGTATGCTTACAAAGGATAGGGATCCCTCTTTTTCATATTTAGTAACAAAGTCTTTCACACTTGCTATTAGAGGTTCATCAACCATTTTTTTATCAGGTTCAACAGCTTTATTTGTACTTTCATTAACCATACTAGCTATCATAGAATGTTCCTTTACCTTAACTAGGAAAGACATTTTCTCAATATAAGGTTTAGGTGAAACATGATTAGCAGTATAAACTTCAGTATTTCTTGCAGGAACACTCTTAGCAATATCTTTATAAGGTTCATGATACTTATTCCACTTCTTTTTAGGCACTTCAATGTAGGAAGCAAAAGCCTTAAAATAAGAAGCAATAGCTTGAGAGTCTAGACCATAAGCATTTTTAATATTTTGAAAGTCACCAGTTCCCATAAAAGATTCAATGCATTCATAATCATAATTTATACCTGACTTTCTACCTTTGCCATTCTCCCAAGCTTCAGTATTGTCTTGAATATGATCTAGAAGGTCCCATTTAGCTTCTTCTTCTATACGAGTGAATGATCCAGCACAAGAAGCATCCAATAAATCCTTGTCATGTAGAGGGAGCCTTGCATAAAAGTTATTGATAATAATATTGTTGGGGAGCTCATAAATGGGACATTTGAGCATTAGTAACTTCAATCTCCCCCAAGCTTGAGTTGTACTCTCTCCATCAAGAGGCCAAAAGTTGTATATTTGATTCCGATCTTTATGAATCTCACTAGGAGGATAAAACTTTGAATAAAAGAGAGGCACTATTTCCTCCCATTCTAGAGCTTGACCATTCTTCAGCAGCTTACACCAGTCCTCAACTCTTCCTTTTAGTGATAATGAGAATAACTTCTTCTTAACTTGATCTGTAGTAATACCTGCACACTTGAACAACCCGCATAATTCGTGTATAAAGAGCAAATGATCACCGGGATGGACAGTTCCATCCCCAACATAGTAGTTATCCATAACACGATCAATAATTCTTGTAGGTATTTTGAAAACATCATTCTTAGCAGGTGGTGGCTTATCTACTACCTTAGCAGTGGTAGTAGCATTACCAAATAAGAAACTCAGCGAATTATCCATAACAAAAATAAAGCAACTAGCGTATAAACAATACTCACAGTAGAAGTTTCCTTTACCAGTTCCACTCTCCAATAGCGCTTCACTCCCCGACAACGGCGCCAGAAAATAGTCTTGATGACCCACAAGTATAGGGGGTGTATCGCAGTATTTTCGATAAGTAAGAGTGTCGAACCCAATGAGGAGCGGAAGGTGCTGGCTAGTGGTATGGATCAGGAATTCTCTGAAAATACTTAGCAAATGGATTTTTAGGGGTTTTCGATAAAGCAAGTAAACAAAGTACGAGCAAGTGGCCCAATCCTTTATGCAGCAAAGGACAAGTCGGTTGTATTACTTAAGATGACCAAACGTTCTCGAGGACACATGGGAAGACTATCAAGTGCTTTCGCTTCATATAGTTGATTAATCTTCTTTAGCTTGCTAAGTGTTGTGTGGGTGAACCTGTGCTAATGTACCGCCCCATCCAAGACTAATACATACTTGTGATTATACCCCTTGCAAACATCCGTAAGTACAAGAAAGTAATTAAGGTAGAAACCTAACCACAACTTTAAACTCTAAGACCCTTACGTCCCTTGTGCAATGGTTTCCTAACGGGGGTTCAGGTTTCTGTCACTCTGGCAACCCCTACGATTAGTATCCAAATACACAATGCATTCCCCTAGGCCCATATAGGTGAAGTGTCATGTAGTCGATGTTCACATGATACCACTAGAAGAAGTACACCACAACTTAAATAACAATCTATTGAATCTTTCTCAACACAACTCCACTACTAACAACAAGACTTCTCCCATGTCCTCAAGAACAAAACGAACTACTGACAAGACATCATAGGGATCATGATCAGAGATGGAATAATGATGTATAACAATATGAACATAAACAATAATTCAATGGTTCACTCAATAGCATCAACTACAATGAGTAATCAACACCGGGAAAGTTTCCCTATGAACTATGCAAGATTCAACGCAATTGTTACAGCAATATGGAGATGGTGATGAGGGTGCTGATGGTGATGATGATGGTGGTGATGATGATGATCCCGATGAAGTCCAGCTTGATGATGGTGTTGATGGCGATGATCTCCCCTCTCCGGGAAGGAATTCCCCCGACAGAAATCTGTCTGCCGGAGAGATCTTTCTCTCTCGGTGTTTTCTACCCCACAGAGGAGGCGGAATCTTTCTATGGTCTCCCCTCGAGTCTTAGGGTTTCGAGAGGATGATATACGCCAGAGGGGAGAGGCTGGAGTGGGCCAGGGTGGCCACACCACCTCCTAGCGCGGCCTAGGCCTGCCCGCGCCATGGGGTGGTGTGGGCCCCCTGTGGCCCATCTCCAATCCATCTTCTGGCATCCTTAGTCTTCTGGAAAAATAGGATTTTCCGTATATTTTCCCGGATTTTCTGATCTTCGCAAATTTTGCCTCCAAACAGCACCTTTTCCATCAGAATCCTGGATGCGGTCCATGCTCCAAAAGTCATCAACCATGCAAAAATAGATGAAATAACATAAGTATCACCTCTCAATATGAAATATATCAATGAATAATAGTGAATTAAGACATAGAATAGTGATGCAAAATGGACGTATTAGTGTGTTATTGTCACAAACCACATATGGATCAACCAATGTCATTGCATGTGTGTTCCTCTCATGAACCACACATGGATCAACCAGTGGTCATTGCATGTGTGTTCTTTCCACAAACCACGTATGGATTCACTAGAGTCATTGCATGTGTGTTCTTATCACAAACCACATATGGATCCACTAGAGTCATTGCATGTGTGTTCTTTTCACAAACCACATATGGATCAACCAATGGCATTGCATGTGTGTTCTTTTCACAAATCACATGTGGATCAACCAGTGTTCACTACATGTGTGTTCTTTCCACAAACCACTTATGGATCCACTAGTGTTCATTGCATGTGTGTTCTTTTCCACAAACCACATATGCATCCACTAGAATCATTGCGTTTGTGTTCTTTTCACAAACCACATATGGACCCACTAGAGTCATTGCATGTGTGTTCTTATACTAAAAACCCACTAGAGTCATTGCATGTGTGTTCTTATACTAAAAACCCACTAGAGTCATTGCATGTGTGTTCTTTTCACAAACCACATATGGATCCACCAGTGTCATTGCATGTGTGTTCTTTCCAAAAACCACATATGGATCAACCAGTGGTTATTGCATGTGTGTTCTTTCCACAAACCACACATGGATCCACCAGAGTCATTTCTTGTGTGTTCTTTCCACAAACCACATATGGATCCACAAGTGTTCATTGCATGTGTGTTCTTTCCACAAACCACATATGGATCCACTAGAGTCATTGCATATGTTTTCTTTTCACAAACCACATTGGATCAACCAGTGGCATTGCATGTGTGTTCCTGTCATGAATCACATATGGATCAACCAGTGCTCACTACATGTGTGTTCCAATCAAAACCACACATGGATCAACCAGTGGTTATTGCATGTGTGTTGTTTCCACAGACCACACATGGATCAACTAGTGTCATTACATGTGTGTTCTTTCCACAAACCACATATGGATCAACCAATGGTTACTGCATGTGTGTTCTTTCCACAGGCCACATATGGATCCACTAGAGTCATTGCACATGTGTTCTTTTCACAAACTACATATGGACCTACTAGAGTCATTGCATGTGTGTTCTTATACTAAAACCAGCACTAGAGTCATTGCATGTGTGTTCTTTTCACAAACCACATATGGATCCACCAGTGTCATTGCATGTGTGTTCTTTCCACAAACCACATATGGATCAACCAGTGGTTATTGCATGTGTGTTCTTTCCACAAACAACATATGGATCCACAAGAGTCATTGCATGTGTGTTCTTTTCACAAAGCACAGATGGATCAACCAATGGCATTGCATGTGTGTTCTTTTCACAAATCACATATGGATCTACCAGTGTTCACTACATGTGTGTTCTTTCCACAAACCAAACATGGATTCCCCTGAGTCATTGCATGTGTGTTCTTTTTACAAACCACATATGGACCCACTAGAGTCATTGCATGTGTGTTCTTTCCACAAACCACACATGGATTAACCAATGGTATTGCATGTGTGTTCTTTTCACAAACCACATATGGATCCACCAGTGTCATTGCATGTGTGTTCTTTCCACAAACCACATATGGATCAACCAGTGGTTATTGCATGTGTGTTCTTTCCACAAACAACATATGGATCCACAAGAGTCATTGCATGTGTGTTCTTTTCACAAAGCACAGATGGATCAACCAATGGCATTGCATGTGTGTTCTTTTCACAAATCACATATGGATCAACCAGTGCTCACTGCATGTGTTTTCTTTCCACAAACCACTTATGGATCCACCAGTGTTCACTACATGTGTGTTCTTTTCCACAAACCACATATGGATCCACTAGAGTCATTGCATGGGTGTTCTTTGCACAAACCACATATGGACCCACTAGAGTCATTGCATGTGTCTTCTTATACAAAAACCCACTAGAGTCATTGCATGTGTGTTATTTTCACAAACCACACGTGGATTAACCAATGGCATTGCATGTGTGTTATTGTCACAAACCACATATGGATCAACCAATGTCATTGCATGTGTGTTCCTGTCATGAACCACATATGGAACCACTAGAGTCATTGCATATGTGTTCTTTCCAAAAACCACATATGGATCAACTAGAGTCATTGCATGTGTGTTCTTTTCACAAACCACATATGGATCAACCAATGGCATTGCATGTGTGTTCTTTTCACAAATCACATATGGATCAACCAGTGTTCACTGCATGTGTGTTCTTTCCATAATCCACTTACGGATCCACCAGTGTTCATTGCATGTGTGTTCTTTTCCACAAACCACATATGGATCCACTAGAGTCATTGCATGTGTGTTCTTTTCACAAACCACATATGGACCCACTAGAGTCATTGCATGTGTGTTCTTATACTAAAACCAGCACGAGAGTCATTGCATGTGTGTTCTTTCCACAAACCACATATGGATCCACCAGTGTTCATTGCATGTGTGTTCTTTCCACGAACCACACATGGATCCCCCTTAGTCATTGCATATGTGTTCTTTTCACAAACCACATATGGACCCACTTGAGTCATTGCATGTGTCTTCTTTCCAACAACCACGCATGGATTAACCAATGTCATTGCATGTGTGTTATTGTCACACATCACATATGGATCAACCAATGTCATTGCATGTGTGTTCCTGTCATGAACCACACATGGATCAACCAGTGGTCATTGCATGTGTGTTCTTTCCACAAACCACATATGGATCCACTAGAGTCATTGCATGTGTGTTATTTTCACAAACCACATATGGATCCACTAGAGTCATTGCATGTGTGTTCTTTTCACAAACCACATATGGATCAACCAATGACATTGCACGTGTGTTATTTTCACAAATCACATATGGATCAACCTGTGTTCACTGCATGTGTGTTCTTTCCACAAACCACTTATGGATCCACCAGTGTTCATTGCATGTGTGTTCTTTTCCACAAACCACATATGGATCCACTAGAGTCATTGCATGTGTGTTTTTTCACAAACCACATATGGACCCACTAGAGTCATTACATGTGTGTTCTTATACTAAACCTAGCACTAGAGTCATTGCATTTGTGTTCTTTTCACAAACAACATATGGATCAACCAGTGGTTATTACATGTGTGTTCTTTCCACAAACCACATATGGATCCACTAGAGTCATTGCATGTGTGTTCTTTCCACAAACCACACATGGACCCACCAGAGTCATTGCATGTGTGTTCTTTCCACAAACCACATATGGATCCACCAGTGTTCATTGCATGTGTGTTCTTTCCACAAACCACATATGGATCCATTAGAGTCATTGCATGTGTGTTCTTTTCACAAACCACATTGGATCAACCAGTGGCATTGCATGTGTGTTCCTGTCATGAATCACATATGGATAAACCAGTGTTCACTACATGTGTGTTCCTATCACAAAGCACACATGGATCAACCAGTGGTTATTGCATGTGTGTTCTTTCCACAGACTACACATGGATCAACTAGTGTCATTGCATGTGTGTTCTTTCCACAAACCACACATAGATCGACCAGTGGTTATTGCATGTGTGTTCTTTCCACAGAACACATATGGATCCACTAGAGTCATTGCATGTGTGTTCTTTTCACAAACCACATATGGACCAGTAGAGTCATTGCATGTGTTTTCTTATACTAAAACCAGCACTAGAGTCATTGCATGTGTGTTCTTTTCACAAACCACATATTGATCCACCAGTGTCATTGCATGTGTGTTATTTCCACAAACCACATATGGATAGACTGGTGGTTATTGTATGTGTGTTCTTTCCACAAACAACATATGGATCCACTAGAGTCATTGCTTGTGTGTTCTTTTTACAAACCACATATGGACCCACTTGAGTCATTGCATGTGTGTTCTTTCCACAAACCACACATGGATTAACCAATGGTATTGCATGTGTGGTATTGTCACAAACCACATATGGATCAACCAATGTCATTGCATGTGTGTTCCTGTCATGAACCACACATGGATCAACCAGTGGTCATTACATGTGTTTTCTTGCCACAAACCACATATGGATCCACTAGAGTCATTGCATGTGTGTTCTTTTCACAAATCACATATGGATCAACCAATGGCATTGCATGTCTATTCTTTTCACAAATCACATATGGATCAACCAGTGTTCACTGCATGTGTGTTCTTTCCACAAACCACTTATGGATCCACCAGTGTTCACTGCATGTGTGTTCTTTTCCACAAACCACATATGGATCCACTAGAGTCATTGCATGGGTGTTCTTTTCACAAACCACATATGTACCCACTAGAGTCATTGCATGTGTGTTCTTATACAAAAACCCACTAGAGTCATTGCATGTGTGTTATTTTCACAAACCACACATGGATCCACCAGTGTCATTGCATGTGTGTTCTTTCCACAAACCACATATGGATCCACCAGTGTTCATTGCATGTGTGTTCTTTCCACAAACCACACATGGATCCCCCTGAGTCATTGCATATGTGTTCTTTTCACAAACCACATATGGACCCACTTGAGTCATTGCATGTGTGTTCTTTCTACAAACCACGGATGGATTAACCAATGGCATTGCATGTGTGTTATTGTCACACATCACATATGGATCAACCAATGTCCTTGCATGTGTGTTCCTGTCATGAACCACACATGGATCTACCAGTGGTCATTGCATGTGTGTTCTTTCCACAAACCACATATGGATCCACTAGAGTCGTTGCATGTGTGTTCTTTTCACAAACCACATATGGATCAACCAATGGCATTGCATGTGTGTTCTTTTCACAAATCACATATGGATCCACCAGTGTTCACTGCATGTGTGTTGTTTCCACGAACCACTTATGGATCCACTAGTGTTCATTGCATGTGTGTTCTTTTCCACAAACCATATATGGATACACTAGAGTCATTGCATGTGTGTTCTTTTCACAAACCACATATGGACCCACTAGAGTCATTGCATGTGTGTTCTTATACTAAAACCATCACTAGAGTCATTGCATGTGTGTTCTTTTCACAAATCTCATATGGATCCACCATTGCATTTGGGTTCTTTTCACAAACCACATATGGATCAACCAGTGGTTATTGCATGTGTGTTCTTTCCACAAACCACATATGGATCCACTAGAGTCATTGCATGTGTGTTCTTTCCACAAACCACACATGGATCCACCAGAGTCATTGCATGTGTGTTCTTTCCACAAACCACATATGGATCCACCAGTGTTCATTGCATGTGTGTTCTTTCCACAAACCACATATGGATCCATTAGAGTCATTGCATGTGTGTTCTTTTCACAAACCACATTGGATTAACCAGTGGCATTGCATGTGTGTTCCTGTCATGAATCACATATGGATCAACCAGTATTCACTACATGTGTGTTCCTGTCACAAAGCACACATGGATCAACCAGTGGTTATTGCATGTGTGTTCTTTCCACAGACCACACATGGATCAACTAGTGTCATTGCATGTGTGTTCTTTCCACAAACCACACATAGATTAACTAGTGGTTATTGCATGTGTGTTCTTCCACAGACCACATATGGATCCACTAGAGTCATTGCACGTGTGTTATTTTCACAAACCACATATGGACCAGTAGAGTCATTGCATGTGTGTTCTTATACTAAAACCAGCACTAGAGTCATTGCATGTGTGTTCTTTTCACAAACCATATATGGATCCACCAGTGTCATTTCATGTGTTTTCTTTCCACAAACCACATATGGATAGACTAGTGGTTATTGCATGTGTGTTCTTTCCACAAACAACATATGGATCCACTAGAGTCATTACATGTGTGTTCTTATCACAAACCACATATGGACCCACTAGAGTCATTGCATTTGTGTTCTTTCCACAAACCACACATGGATTAACCAATGGCATTGCATGTGTGTTATTGTCACAAACCACATATGGATCAACCAATGTCATTACATGTGTGTTCCTGTCATAAACCTCATATGGTCCAACTAGAGTCATTGCATGTGTGTTCTTTCCACAAAACACATATGGATCCACTAGAGTCATTGCATGTGTGTTCTTTTCACAAACCACATATGGATCAACCAATGGCATTGCATGTGTGTTCTTTTCACAAATCACATATGGATCCCCCAGTGTTCATTGCATGTGTGTTCTTTCCACAAACCACTTATGCATCCACCAGTGTTCATTGCATGTGTGTTCTTTTCCACAAACCACATATGGATCCACTAGAGTCATTGCATGTGTGTTGTTTTCACAAACTACATATGCACCCACTAGAGTCATTGCATGTGTGTTCTTATACTAAAGCCAGCACTAGAGTCATTGCATGTGTGTTCTTTTCACAAACCACATATGGATCCACCAGTGTCATTGCATGTGTGTTCTTTCCACAAACCACATATGGATCCACCAGTGTTCATTGCATGTGTGTTCTTTCCACAAACCACTCATGGATCCCCCTGAGTCATTGCATGTGTGTTCATTTCACAAACCACATATGGACCCACTTGAGGCATTGCATGTGTGTTCTTTCCACAAACCACGCATGGATTAACCAATGGCATTGCATGTGTGTTATTATCACAAACCACATATGGATCAACCAATGTCATTGCATGTGTGTTCCTGTCACGAACCACACATGGATCAACCAGTGGTCATTGCATGTGTGTTCTTTCCACAAACCACATATGGATCCACTAGAGTCATTGCATGTGTGTTCTTTTCACAAACCACATATGGATCCACTAGAGTCATTGCATGTGTGTTCTTTTCACAAACCACATATGGATCGACCAATGGCATTGCATGTGTGTTCATTTCACAAATCACATATGGATCAACCAGTGTTCACTTCATGTGTGTTCTTTCCACAAACCACTTATGGATCCACTAGTGTTCATTGCATGTGTGTTCTTTTCCACAAACCACATATGCATCCACTAGAGTCATTGCATGTGTGTTCTTTTCACAAACCACATATGGACCCACTAGGGTCATTGCATGTGTGTTCTTATACTAAAAACCCACTAGAGTCATTGCATGTGTGTTCTTTTCACAAACCACATATGGATCCACCTGTGTCATTGCATGTGTGTTCTTTCCAAAAACCACATATGGATCAACAAGTGGTTATTGCATGTGTGTTCTTTCCACAAACCACATATGGATCCACTAGAGTCATTGCATGTGTGTTCTTTCCACAAACCACACATGGATCCACCAGAGCCATTGCATGTGTGTTCTTTCCACAAACCACCTATGGATCCACCAGTGTTCATTGCATGTGTGTTCTTTCCACAAACCACATATGGATCCATTAGAGTCATTGCATGTGTGTTCTTTTCACAAACCACATTGGATCAACTAGTGGCATTGCATGTGTGTTCTGTCATGAATCACATATGGATCAACCAGTGTTCACTACATGTGTGTTCTGTCACAACACACATGGATCAACCAGTGGTTATTGCATGTGTGTTCTTTCCACAGACCACACATGGATCAACTAGTGTCATTGCATGTGTGTTCTTTCCACAAACCACACATAGATTAACCAGTGGTTATTGCATGTGTGTTCTTCCACAGACCACATATGGATCCACTAGAGTCATTGCACGTGTGTTATTTTCACAAACCACATATGGACCAGTAGAGTCATTGCATGTGTGTTCTTATACTAAAACCAGCACTAGAGTCATTGCATGTGTGTTCTTTTCACAAACCACCTATGGATCCACCAGTGTCATTGCATGTGTTTTCTTTCCACAAACCACATATGGATAGACTAGTGGTTATTGCATGTGTGTTCTTTCCACAAACAACATATGGATCCACTAGAGTCATTGCATGAGTGTTCTTTTCACAAACCACATATGGACCCACTAGAGTCATTGCATTTGTGTTCTTTCCACAAACCACACATGGATTAACCAATGGCATTGCATGTGTGTTATTGTCACAAACCTCATATGGTCCAACTAGAGTCATTGCATGTGTGTTCTTTGCACAAAACACATATGGATCCAGTAGAGTCATTGCATGTGTGTTCTTTTCACAAACCACATATGGTTCAACCAATGGCATTGCATGTGTGTTCTTTTCACAAATCACATATGGATCCACCAGTGTTCATTGCATGTGTGTTCTTTCCACAAACCACATATGGATCCATTAGAGTCATTGCATGTGTGTTCTTTTCACAAACCACATTGGATTAACCAGTGGCATTGCATGTGTGTTCCTGTCATGAATCACATATGGATCAACCAGTATTCACTACATGTGTGTTCCTGTCACAAAGCACACATGGATCAACCAGTGGTTATTGCATCTGTGTTCCACAGACCACACATGGATCAACTAGTGTCATTGCATGTGTGTTATTGCCACACACCACACATAGATTAACTAGTGGTTATGGCATGGGTGTTCTTCCACAGACCACATATGGATCCACTAGAGTCATTGCACGTGTGTTATTTTCACAAACCACATATGGACCAGTAGAGTCATTGCATGTGTGTTCTTATACTAAAACCAGCACTAGAGTCATTGCATGTGTGTTCTTTTCACAAACCACATATGGATCCACCAGTGTCATTTCATGTGTTTTCTTTCCACAAACCACATATGGATAGACTAGTGGTTATTGCATGTGTGTTCTTTCCACAAACAACATATGGATCCACTAGAGTCATTACATGTGTGTTCTTTTCACAAACCACATATGGACCCACTAGAGTCATTGCATTTGTGTTCTTTCCACAAACCACACATGGATTAACCAATGGCATTGCATGTGTGTTATTGTCACAAACCACATATGGATCAACCAATGTCATTGCATGTGTGTTCCTGTCATAAACCTCATATGGTCCAACTAGAGTCATTGCATGTGTGTTCTTTCCACAAAACACATATGGTTCCACTAGAGTCATTGCATGTGTGTTCTTTTCACAAACCACATATGGATCAACCAATGGCATTGCATGTGTGTTCTTTTCACAAATCACATACGGATCCCCCAGTGTTCATTGCATGTGTGTTCTTTCCACAAACCACTTATGCATCCACCAGTGTTCATTGCATGTGTGTTCTTTTCCAAACCACCTATGGATCCACTAGAGTCATTGCATGTGTGTTGTTTTCACAAACTACATATGCACCCACTAGAGTCATTGCATGTGTATTCTTATACTAAAGCCAGCACTAGAGTCATTGCATGTGTGTTCTTTTCACAAACCACATATGGATCCACCAGTGTCATTGCATGTGTGTTCTTTCCACAAACCACATATGGATCCACCAGTGTTCATTGCATGTGTGTTCTTTCCACAAACCACTCATGGATCCCCCTGAGTCATTGCATGTGTGTTCATTTCACAAACCACATATGGACCCACTTGAGGCATTGCATGTGTGTTCTTTCCACAAACCACGCATGGATTAACAAATGGCATTGCATGTGTGTTATTATCACAAACCACATATGGATCAACCAATGTCATTGCATGTGTGTTCCTGTCACGAACCACACATGGATCCACCAAAGTCATTGCATGTGTGTTCTTTCCACAAACCACATATGGATCCACTAGAGTCATTGCATGTGTGTTCTTTTCACAAACCACATATGGATCCACTAGAGTCATTGCATGTGTGTTCTTTTCACAAACCACATATGGATCGACCAATGGCATTGCATGTGTGTTCGTTTCACAAATCACATATGGATCAACCAGTGTTAACTTCATGTGTGTTCTTTCCACAAACCACTTATGGATCCACTAGTATTCATTGCATGTGTGTTCTTTTCCACAAACCACATATGCATCCACTAGAGTCATTGCATGTGTGTTCTTTTCACAAACCACATATGGACCCACTAGGGTCATTGCATGTGTGTTCTTATACTAAAACCCACTAGAGTAATTGCATGTGTGTTCTTTTCACAAACCACATATGGATCCACCTGTGTCATTGCATGTGTGTTCTTTCCAAAAACCACATATGGATCAACAAGTGGTTATTGCATGTGTGTTCTTTCCACAAACCACATATGGATCCACTAGAGTCATTGCATGTGTGTTCTTTCCACAAACCACACATGGATCCACAAGAGTCATTGCATGTGTGTTCTTTCCACAAACCACATATGGATCCACCAGTGTTCATTGCATGTGTGTTCTTTCCACAAACCACATATGGATCCATTAGAGTCATTGCATGTGTGTTCTTTTCACAAACCACATTGGATCAACTAGTGGCATTGCATGTGTGTTCCTGTCATGAATCACATATGGATCAACCAGTGTTCACTACATGTGTGTTCCTGTCACAAAGCACACATGGATCAACCAGTGGTTATTGCATGTGTGTTCTTTCCACAGACCACACATGGATCAACTAGTGTCATTGCATGTGTGTTCTTTCCACAAACCACACATAGATTAACCAGTGGTTATTGCATGTGTGTTCTTCCACAGACCACATATGGATCCACTAGAGTCATTGCACGTGTGTTATTTTCACAAACCACACATGGACCAGTAGAGTCATTGCATGTGTGTTCTTATACTAAAACCAGCACTAGAGTCATTGCATGTGTGTTCTTTTCACAAACCACATATGGATCTACCAGTGTCATTTCATGTGCTTTCTTTCCACAAACCACATATGGATAGACTAGTGGTTATTGCATGTGTGTTCTTTCCACAAACAACATATGGATCCACTAGAGTCATTACATGTGTGTTCTTTTCACAAACCACATATGGACCCACTAGAGTCATTGCATTTGTGTTCTTTCCACAAACCACACATGGATTAACCAATGGCATTGCATGTGTGTTATTGTCACAAACCACATATGGATCAACCAATGTCATTGCATGTGTGTTCCTATCATAAACCTCATATGGTCCAACTAGAGTCATTGCATGTGTGTTCTTTCCACAAAACACATATGGTTCCACTAGAGTCATTGCATGTGTGTTCTTTTCACAAACCACATATGGATCAACCAATGGCATTGAATGTGTGTTCTTTTCACAAATCACATACGGATCCCCCAGTGTTCATTGCATGTGTGTTCTTTCCACAAACCACATATGGATCCACCAGTGTTCATTGCATGTGTGTTCTTTCCACAAACCACATATGGATCCATTAGAGTCATTGCATGTGTGTTCTTTTCACAAACCACATTGGATTAACCAGTGGCATTGCATGTGTGTTCCTGTCATGAATCACATATGGATCAACCAGTATTCACTACATGTGTGTTCCTGTCACAAAGCACACATGGATCAACCAGTGGTTATTGCATGTGTGTTCTTTCCACAGACCACACATGGATCAACTAGTGTCATTGCATGTGTGTTCTTTCCACAAACCACACATAGATTAACTAGTGGTTATTGCATGTGTGTTCTTCCACAGACCACATATGGATCCACTAGAGTCATTGCACGTGTGTTATTTTCACAAACCACATATGGACCAGTAGAGTCATTGCATGTGTGTTCTTATACTAAAACCAGCACTAGAGTCATTGCATGTGTGTTCTTTTCACAAACCACATATGGATCCACCAGTGTCATTTCATGTGTTTTCTTTCCACAAACCACATATGGATAGACTAGTGGTTATTGCATGTGTGTTCTTTCCACAAACAACATATGGATCCACTAGAGTCATTACATGTGTGTTCTTTTCACAAACCACATATGGACCCACTAGAGTCATTGCATTTGTGTTCTTTCCACAAACCACACATGGATTAACCAATGGCATTGCATGTGTGTTATTGTCACAAACCACATATGGATCAACCAATGTCATTGCATGTGTGTTCCTGTCATAAACCTCATATGGTCCAACTAGAGTCATTGCATGTGTGTTCTTTCCACAAAACACATATGGTTCCACTAGAGTCATTGCATGTGTGTTCTTTTCACAAACCACATATGGATCAACCAATGGCATTGCATGTGTGTTCTTTTCACAAATCACATACGGATCCCCCAGTGTTCATTGCATGTGTGTTCTTTCCACAAACCACTTATGCATCCACCAGTGTTCATTGCATGTGTGTTCTTTCCACAAACCACCTATGGATCCACTAGAGTCATTGCATGTGTGTTGTTTTCACAAACTACATATGCACCCACTAGAGTCATTGCATGTGTATTCTTATACTAAAGCCAGCACTAGAGTCATTGCATGTGTGTTCTTTTCACAAACCACATATGGATCCACCAGTGTCATTGCATGTGTGTTCTTTCCACAAACCACATATGGATCCACCAGTGTTCATTGCATGTGTGTTCTTTCCACAAACCACTCATGGATCCCCCTGAGTCATTGCATGTGTGTTCATTTCACAAACCACATATGGACCCACTTGAGGCATTGCATGTGTGTTCTTTCCACAAACCACGCATGGATTAACAAATGGCATTGCATGTGTGTTATTATCACAAACCACATATGGATCAACCAATGTCAATGCATGTGTGTTCCTGTCACGAACCACACATGGATCAACCAGTGGTCATTGCATGTGTGTTCTTTCCACAAACCACATATGGATCCACTAGAGTCATTGCATGTGTGTTCTTTTCACAAACCACATATGGATCCACTAGAGTCATTGCATGTGTGTTCTTTTCACAAACCACATATGGATCGACCAATGGCATTGCATGTGTGTTCGTTTCACAAATCACATATGGATCAACCAGTGTTAACTTCATGTGTGTTCTTTCCACAAACCACTTATGGATCCACTAGTATTCATTGCATGTGTGTTCTTTTCCACAAACCACATATGCATCCACTAGAGTCATTGCATGTGTGTTCTTTTCACAAACCACATATGGACCCACTAGGGTCATTGCATGTGTGTTCTTATACTAAAAACCCACTAGAGTCATTGCATGTGTGTTCTTTTCACAAACCACATATGGATCCACCTGTGTCATTGCATGTGTGTTCTTTCCAAAAACCACATATGGATCAACAAGTGGTTATTGCATGTGTGTTCTTTCCACAAACCACATATGGATCCACTAGAGTCATTGCATGTGTGTTCTTTCCACAAACCACACATGGATCCACCAGAGTCATGGCATGTGTGTTCTTTCCACAAACCACATATGGATCCACCAGTGTTCATTGCATGTGTGTTCTTTCCACAAACCACATATGGATCCATTAGAGTCATTGCATGTGTGTTCTTTTCACAAACCACATTGGATCAACTAGTGGCATTGCATGTGTGTTCCTGTCATGAATCACATATGGATCAACCAGTGTTCACTACATGTGTGTTCCTGTCACAAAGCACACATGGATCAACCAGTGGTTATTGCATGTGTGTTCTTTCCACAGACCACACATGGATCAACTAGTGTCATTGCATGTGTGTTCTTTCCACAAACCACACATAGATTAACCAGTGGTTATTGCATGTGTGTTCTTCCACAGACCACATATGGATCCACTAGAGTCATTGCGTGTGTTATTTTCACAAACCACACATGGACCAGTAGAGTCATTGCATGTGTGTTCTTATACTAAAACCAGCACTAGAGTCATTGCATGTGTGTTCTTTTCACAAACCACATATGGATCTACCAGTGTCATTTCATGTGCTTTCTTTCCACAAACCACATATGGATAGACTAGTGGTTATTGCATGTGTGTTCTTTCCACAAACAACATATGGATCCACTAGAGTCATTACATGTGTGTTCTTTTCACAAACCACATATGGACCCACTAGAGTCATTGCATTTGTGTTCTTTCCACAAACCACACATGGATTAACCAATGGCATTGCATGTGTGTTATTGTCACAAACCACATATGGATCAACCAATGTCATTGCATGTGTGTTCCTATCATAAACCTCATATGGTCCAACTAGAGTCATTGCATGTGTGTTCTTTCCACAAAACACATATGGTTCCACTAGAGTCATTGCATGTGTGTTCTTTTCACAAACCACATATGGATCAACCAATGGCATTGAATGTGTGTTCTTTTCACAAATCACATACGGATCCCCCAGTGTTCATTGCATGTGTGTTCTTTCCACAAACCACTTATGCATCCACCAGTGTTCATTGCATGTGTGTTCTTTTCCACAAACCACCTATGGATCCACTAGAGTCATTGCATGTGTGTTGTTTTCACAAACTACTTATGCACCCACTAGAGTCATTGCATGTGTGTTCTTATACTAAAGCCAGCACTAGAGTCATTGCATGTGTGTTCTTTTCACAAACCACATATGGATCCACCAGTGTCATTGCATGTGTGTTCTTTCCACAAACCACATATGGATCCACCAGTGTTCATTGCATGTGTGTTCTTTCCACAAACCACTCATGGATCCCCCTGAGTCATTGCATGTGTGTTCATTTCACAAACCACATATGGACCCACTTGAGGCATTGCATGTGTGTTCTTTCCACAAACCACGCATGGATTAACAAATGGCATTGCATGTGTGTTATTATCACAAACCACATATGGATCAACCAATGTCATTGCATGTGTGTTCCTGTCACGAACCACACATGGATCAACCAGTGGTCATTGCATGTGTGTTCTTTCCACAAACCACATATGGATCAACAAGTGGTTATTGCATGTGTGTTCTTTTCACAAACCACATACGGATCCAGCAGTGTCATTGCATGTGTGTTATTTCCACAAACCACATATAGATCCACCAGTGTTCATCGCATGTGTGTTCTTTCCACAAACCACACATGGATCCCCCTGAGTCATGGCATGTGTGTTCTTTCACAAACCACATATGGATCCACCACTGTCATTGCATGTGTATTCTTTCCACAAACCACAGATGGATCAACTAGTGGTTATTGCATGTGTGTTCTTTCCACAAACAACATATGGATCCACTAGAGTCATTGCATGTGTGTTCTTTCCACAAACCACATATGGACCCACTAGAGTCATTGCATGTGTGTTCTTTCCACAAACCACACATGGATTAACCAATGGCATTGCATGTGTGTTATTTTCACAAACCACATATGGATCAACCAATGTCATTGCATGTGTGTTCCTGTCATAAACCTGATATGGTCCAACTAGAGTCATTGCATGTGTGTTCTTTCCACAAAACACATATGGTTCCACTAGAGTCATTGCATGTGTGTTCTTTTCACAAACCACATATGGATCAACCAATGGCATTGCATGTGTGTTCTTTTCACAAATCACATACGGATCCCCCAGTGTTCATTGCATGTGTGTTCTTTCCACAAACCACTTATGCATCCACCAGTGTTCATTGCATGTGTGTTCTTTTCCACAAACCACCTATGGATCCACTAGAGTCATTGCATGTGTGTTGTTTTCACAAACTACATATGCACCCACTAGAGTCATTGCATGTGTATTCTTATACTAAAGCCAGCACTAGAGTCATTGCATGTGTGTTCTTTTCACAAACCACATATGGATCCACCAGTGTCATTGCATGTGTGTTCTTTCCACAAACCACATATGGATCCACCAGTGTTCATTGCATGTGTGTTCTTTCCACAAACCACTCATGGATCCCCCTGAGTCATTGCATGTGTGTTCATTTCACAAACCACATATGGACCCACTTGAGGCATTGCATGTGTGTTCTTTCCACAAACCACGCATGGATTAACAAATGGCATTGCATGTGTGTTATTATCACAAACCACATATGGATCAACCAATGTCATTGCATGTGTGTTCCTGTCACGAACCACACATGGATCAACCAGTGGTCATTGCATGTGTGTTCTTTCCACAAACCACATATGGATCCACTAGAGTCATTGCATGTGTGTTCTTTTCACAAACCACATATGGATCCACTAGAGTCATTGCATGTGTGTTCTTTTCACAAACCACATATGGATCGACCAATGGCATTGCATGTGTGTTCGTTTCACAAATCACATATGGATCAACCAGCGTTCACTTCATGTGTGTTCTTTCCACAAACCACTTATGGATCCACTAGTGTTCATTGCATGTGTGTTCTTTTCCACAAACCACATATGCATCCACTAGAGTCATTGCATGTGTGTTCTTTTCACAAACCACATATGGACCCACTAGGGTCATTGCATGTGTGTTCTTATACTAAAAACCCACTAGAGTCATTGCATGTGTGTTCTTTTCACAAACCACATATGGATCCACCTGTGTCATTGCATGTGTGTTCTTTCCAAAAACCACATATGGATCAACAAGTGGTTATTGCATGTGTGTTCTTTCCACAAACCACATATGGATCCACTAGAGTCATTGCATGTGTGTTCTTTCCACAAACCACACATGGATCCACCAGAGCCATTGCATGTGTGTTCTTTCCACAAACCACCTATGGATCCACCAGTGTTCATTGCATGTGTGTTCTTTCCACAAACCACATATGGATCCATTAGAGTCATTGCATGTGTGTTCTTTTCACAAACCACATTGGATCAACTAGTGGCATTGCATGTGTGTTCCTGTCATGAATCACATATGGATCAACCAGTGTTCACTACATGTGTGTTCCTGTCACAAAGCACACATGGATCAACCAGTGGTTATTGCATGTGTGTTCTTTCCACAGACCACACATGGATCAACTAGTGTCATTGCATGTGTGTTCTTTCCACAAACCACACATAGATTAACCAGTGGTTATTGCATGTGTGTTCTTCCACAGACCACATATGGATCCACTAGAGTCATTGCACGTGTGTTATTTTCACAAACCACATATGGACCAGTAGAGTCATTGCATGTGTGTTCTTATACTAAAACCAGCACTAGAGTCATTGCATGTGTGTTCTTTTCATAAACCACCTATGGATCCACCAGTGTCATTGCATGTGTTTTCTTTCCACAAACCACATATGGATAGACTAGTGGTTATTGCATGTGTGTTCTTTCCACAAACAACATATGGATCCACTAGAGTCATTGCATGAGTGTTCTTTTCACAAACCACATATGGACCCACTAGAGTCATTGCATTTGTGTTCTTTCCACAAACCACACATGGATTAACCAATGGCATTGCATGTGTGTTATTGTCACAAACCTCATATGGTCCAACTAGAGTCATTGCATGTGTGTTCTTTGCACAAAACACATATGGATCCAGTAGAGTCATTGCATGTGTGTTCTTTTCACAAACCACATATGGTTCAACCAATGGCATTGCATGTGTGTTCTTTTCACAAATCACATATGGATCCACCAGTGTTCATTGCATGTGTGTTCTTTCCACAAACCACATATGGATCCATTAGAGTCATTGCATGTGTGTTCTTTTCACAAACCACATTGGATCAACTAGTGGCATTGCATGTGTGTTCCTGTCATGAATCACATATGGATCAACCAGTGTTCACTACATGTGTGTTCCTGTCACAAAGCACACATGGATCAACCAGTGGTTATTGCATGTGTGTTCTTTCCACAGACCACACATGGATCAACTAGTGTCATTGCATGTGTGTTCTTTCCACAAACCACACATAGATTAACCAGTGGTTATTGCATGTGTGTTCTTCCACAGACCACATATGGATCCACTAGAGTCATTGCACGTGTGTTATTTTCACAAACCACACATGGACCAGTAGAGTCATTGCATGTGTGTTCTTATACTAAAACCAGCACTAGAGTCATTGCATGTGTGTTCTTTTCACAAACCACATATGGATCTACCAGTGTCATTTCATGTGCTTTCTTTCCACAAACCACATATGGATAGACTAGTGGTTATTGCATGTGTGTTCTTTCCACAAACAACATATGGATCCACTAGAGTCATTACATGTGTGTTCTTTTCACAAACCACATATGGACCCACTAGAGTCATTGCATTTGTGTTCTTTCCACAAACCACACATGGATTAACCAATGGCATTGCATGTGTGTTATTGTCACAAACCACATATGGATCAACCAATGTCATTGCATGTGTGTTCCTATCATAAACCTCATATGGTCCAACTAGAGTCATTGCATGTGTGTTCTTTCCACAAAACACATATGGTTCCACTAGAGTCATTGCATGTGTGTTCTTTTCACAAACCACATATGGATCAACCAATGGCATTGAATGTGTGTTCTTTTCACAAATCACATACGGATCCCCCAGTGTTCATTGCATGTGTGTTCTTTCCACAAACCACATATGGATCCACCAGTGTTCATTGCATGTGTGTTCTTTCCACAAACCACATATGGATCCATTAGAGTCATTGCATGTGTGTTCTTTTCACAAACCACATTGGATTAACCAGTGGCATTGCATGTGTGTTCCTGTCATGAATCACATATGGATCAACCAGTATTCACTACATGTGTGTTCCTGTCACAAAGCACACATGGATCAACCAGTGGTTATTGCATGTGTGTTCTTTCCACAGACCACACATGGATCAACTAGTGTCATTGCATGTGTGTTCTTTCCACAAACCACACATAGATTAACTAGTGGTTATTGCATGTGTGTTCTTCCACAGACCACATATGGATCCACTAGAGTCATTGCACGTGTGTTATTTTCACAAACCACATATGGACCAGTAGAGTCATTGCATGTGTGTTCTTATACTAAAACCAGCACTAGAGTCATTGCATGTGTGTTCTTTTCACAAACCACATATGGATCCACCAGTGTCATTTCATGTGTTTTCTTTCCACAAACCACATATGGATAGACTAGTGGTTATTGCATGTGTGTTCTTTCCACAAACAACATATGGATCCACTAGAGTCATTACATGTGTGTTCTTTTCACAAACCACATATGGACCCACTAGAGTCATTGCATTTGTGTTCTTTCCACAAACCACACATGGATTAACCAATGGCATTGCATGTGTGTTATTGTCACAAACCACATATGGATCAACCAATGTCATTGCATGTGTGTTCCTGTCATAAACCTCATATGGTCCAACTAGAGTCATTGCATGTGTGTTCTTTCCACAAAACACATATGGTTCCACTAGAGTCATTGCATGTGTGTTCTTTTCACAAACCACATATGGATCAACCAATGGCATTGCATGTGTGTTCTTTTCACAAATCACATACGGATCCCCCAGTGTTCATTGCATGTGTGTTCTTTCCACAAACCACTTATGCATCCACCAGTGTTCATTGCATGTGTGTTCTTTTCCACAAACCACCTATGGATCCACTAGAGTCATTGCATGTGTGTTGTTTTCACAAACTACATATGCACCCACTAGAGTCATTGCATGTGTATTCTTATACTAAAGCCA
Source organism: Avena insularis (assembly GCA_023614405.1). Taxonomy (NCBI): domain Eukaryota; kingdom Viridiplantae; phylum Streptophyta; class Magnoliopsida; order Poales; family Poaceae; genus Avena; species Avena insularis. The sequence continues at coordinate 273,942,301 of CM042692.1, forward strand.
ACACTAGAGTCATTGCATGTGTGTTCTTTTCACAAACCACATATGGATCCACCAGTGTCATTGCATGTGTGTTCTTTCCACAAACCACATATGGATCCACCAGTGTTCATTGCATGTGTGTTCTTTCCACAAACCACTCATGGATCCCCCTGAGTCATTGCATGTGTGTTCATTTCACAAACCACATATGGACCCACTTGAGGCATTGCATGTGTGTTCTTTCCACAAACCACGCATGGATTAACAAATGGCATTGCATGTGTGTTATTATCACAAACCACATATGGATCAACCAATGTCAATG